>BSBK01004775.1:0-393889 GCA_027943335.1 Chamaecyparis obtusa
AGAGAGGAGGGAGAGAGCGAGAGAGAGAGGAAAGAGAAAGAGGAGGAAGAGAGAAAGAGGAGAGAGAGAGAGAGTGTTTAGGGTATCCTAATTTAATTTTCTATAGGTTTATGTTTTTGTTTTCTAAGTTTAGTGTTTTCTAATTTAATTTTGTATAGTTTTATGTTTTTATTTTGTACTACCTAGGGTTTATGTTTCTACACAATTTCATAATTTAATTTTTTATCTAGGTTTAAATAAAAAATTTAATAACAGTTTTCTACTTTGGTACGCTAATTTACAAAGTAAATTAAAATTAAAAATAACTACTTGAAAGATAAAATATAATTAAATTTATGCAATAATTTTTAAAACAACATTAAAGTACATTTTTATGAGAGAAAAGATGAGAGAAGAGGAGGGATAGAAAAGTGAGAGAGGAGAGAGAAAGAGGAGAGAGAGAGAGAGAGAGAGAGAGAGAGGGAGAGAGAGAGAGAGAGAGAGAGAGAGAGAGAGGAGGAAGAGAAAAAGAGGAGAGAGAGAGAGAGAGTGTTTAGGTTATCCTAATTTAATTTTGTATTGGTTTATGTTTTTGTTTTCTAAGTTTAGGGTTTCCTAATTTAATTTTGTATAGTTTTATGTTTTTATTTTGTACTACCTAGGGTTTATGTGTCTACACAATTTCATAATTTAATTTTGTGTCTAGGGTTAAATAAAAAATTTAATAACAGTTTTCTACTTTGGTATGCTAATTTACAAAGTAAATTAAAATTAAAAATAACTACTTGAAAGATAAAATATAATTAAATTTATGCAATAATTTTTAAAACCAACATTTAACTACGTTTTTAAGAGAGAAAAGATGAGAGAAGAGGAGGGAGAAGAAAAGAGAGAGAGGAGAGAGAAAGAGGAGAGAGAGAAAGAGAGAGAGAGAGAGAGAGAGGAGAGAGAGGGTTTCTAGATTTATGTTTTCTAGTTTTCTAAGTTTAGGGTTTCCCAGTTTAATTTTCTATAGGTTTATGTTTTTGTTTTCTAAGACTATGGTTTCCTAGTTTAATTTTGTATAGGTTTATGTTTTTGTTTTCTAAGACTAGGGTTTCCTACTTTAATTTTGTATACTTGTTTATGTTTTTGTTTTACTACCTAGGGTTTTGGTTTTTACGTAGATACACTAATTTACAAAGTAAATTAAAATTTAAAATAACTACTTGAAATATAAAATACAATTAAATTTATACAATAATTTTGAAAACAACAAATTAAACTACATTTTTTAATTAAAAAAAAATATGAAAGTACAATTTTGAATGACAAAAATTAAAAAAAAACAATAAAAAGCAATAGTACGTACCTAGAACACGAAAAAAAATGATAGATGGGGTTGGTAGGGGAAGCTAAATCGGGCACCCGAGCTCTGCTAAATGTGATCCTATTTTCTGAAGGTGAAAATGAGAAGAAATCAGTAAAAAAATAAATAAATAGAATTTCAGAACGGGCGCCCAATTTTTACAAAACGTACACCCAATTTGTAATAATCGGGCGCCCGCTTTTAAAATATCAGGCGCCCGTTTCGGTGTGGTGCCCTATCCAAAATGGGTGCCCCATTTTTTAAATGGGTGCCTGATTTTTGAAAATGGGTCAGGATCTCGGACCTAAACGGGTGCCCAATTTTTAAGAATCGGGCGCCCATTTCATTTTACAACTTTTCCACCCTGCGGAATTGTGACTCAACTCCAAACACCCACCCTGTAAGAGCCATCAAAGTATAATTTCAATGTTTTCGCTTCAACATTGATTATTTATGAATCTAGAAATTCCACCTAAATAGGACGTTCATCTTCTAACTGTGCCTCCGCTAGATGATCTACTATCACTTGGCCTTTGATTTCCTTTCTATCCAAATATTCTATATCAAATTCTCTCAATACAATGACCCATTTGGACAATCTTCCTGGAAAAACATTTTACTTAGAAGATATTTTAATGGATCAATTTTTGCTATAAGTTTGATCTTACAAGATAACATATAATGTCGTAGCTTTTGTGAAGAAAAAATTGACACCAAACATGATCTCTCTATGAAAGTGTAATTCAACTCATATTTCATCAAGGTTTGGCTTATGTAGTAAATAGCCCTTTCCTTTTCATTTTCATGCTCTTGAGCCAAGAGTGCTGCTAAATAATGTTTTGTCAATGAAATGTTTAATATCAAGGGCTTTCCTCGTATTGCTAGTATCAAAATTGGTGGATTCATCAGGTACTTTTTGAGTAACATGAAATATTCTTCACACTTATTGTCCCATCTAAATATTGTGTCCTTATGAAGGAGTTGAGTAAAAGAATGGCATTTTTTTGCTAGTTGTGATATGAACTTTCTAATTGACTGAATTCTTCCTTGGAGTTATCTCATTTGGCTCATATTTCTAGGTGCCCCCATTTCCATTATTGCTTTGACTTTTGTGGGGTCTACCTCTAATCCTTTTTCTGAGACTATGTACCCTTGAAATTTTCCAGACTGTACCCCACAAGCACATTTCTTAGGATTAAGTTTTACTTTGAACTGCTCTAACCTGATGAATATTTTCTCTAAGATTTGTAGATGTTCCTCCCTTGAGTGGGATTTTGCAAGTATGTCATCCAAATAATCTTTTAGAAATTTATACATCATATCGTAGAATATGGTAGTCATGGCCCATTGATAGGTCGCTCCTGCATTCTAAAGACCAAAGGGCATAACATTCCAATAAAATATTCCCCATGCACATGTAAAAGCTATTTTATCTTGGTGTTCGAGTGCAATTTTGATTTGGTTGTAACAACTAATTCTATCCATGAGAGAGAATATTAAATGACCCACTGTCAAATCTACTATAGCATCTATACTTGGTAAAGGAAAGTCATCGTTTGGACATGTGAGATTGAGATCTCAGAAATCTATTCAAATTCTTATAGACTTGTCTTCTTTTGAAACATGCACAATATTTGATATCCACTCGGCATAGTCGATTTCTCTTATGAACCCAAGTTTTAATAACTTTTCTAATTCCCCTTTGATAAGAAGTCCTATGTGTGGGTGCATTTTTCTCAACTTTTTCTTGACTGGTTTTACCCCTTCTTTGATATTCAAGTGGTGCATGATCAAGTTTGGATCTAATCTCGACATATCATCATAAGACCACGCAAAATTTACTTGCCTTTATTTGAAGAATTTTATGATTTCCTCTTTTTCTTCATTTGATAATGATGCTACTAGATGTATGACCTTTGACTTTGATTCGATTCCAATGTTAATCTTTTGTGTCAGTTCTATTAGAATAGGTGACCTCTCCTCATAATTTTTGAGAAAAGTATCCAACATCTCTTCTTTAGGTGCCACAATCAGGTTTTCACCTTTAAAAACTTCATTTATTTCTTTATCTTTTTGTTCTTATACTGCCACCTTATGGTTTTCACCATTAGACTCTTTCAATTTTTTACTTTTTTCATTTTTCTCTCTTATTTTTGAACTGAGAGATTGGATACTTTACTTCATCATTTCTTCTTGATATTCTTTGGTAGAAGAAGGTTCAATCACATTTAGGTATTGGGTCATAGATTTATCATTTAGGAATGTGGGAAGAGTAGTTGGTTCCATGGAGTCTCATTCAATGTGTTTTGGATATAGGAGGGATAAGGAATCAAAGCTTTGATTTGGGTTGACAAGACTTAGTGACATGACTTTTTTAGAAGGTTCATACATTGTATCGTTTAAGTTTATAACATGTGCCTCTTCTAAGTGTTCTAAAGAACTTGGGTCAAAATCCTCCTCACTTGAATCCTCTTGGGTTTCTTGTGGGTAAAAATTTCATGGGTTGAACCTATTGCTAGATCCTTCTATTGTAGGTGTCCATGATGGTACGTAGGGTTCTCCTACCCTTTGAGAGTCTTTTTTTTCTTGACTTGGTACATTTTCTTGAGCCTTTTGATTAGAACTTGAAGCTTGATTAGAACTTGATCCCAAAGTTATTTCTTGTCCTTTGCCTTTATTAGGAGCATAAGTATGGACTACATCCACTTCTTTATCTTGGAAAGATTCACTAGATAAGGAATCCCACACCAATTTGTTTGAATCTTCATCCCTTTGCGAGTCTAATTACAAAATTTGGTGATAGAACATGGGATGTTTATTTTGAGTGTATTCACATTCAAGATACCCTAGTCCTGATTTCTCATTGCTATCCCTCCAATACATTTCTATTGGTTCAATTAATCCTTAATTTCTTCTACCCAAAGGTCCTTGCCCTTTGTAACCCATCTTTTTCATAATTTGAAAACCTTTTCCATATTGATGAGTAGGGATTATAATGTTTTGGATTCATTTTTCATGAGCACTTGACTCATCATCCTTATATAACAACATAAAAATTTCATTCTCCTATTCATCCATGGATGAAGAAGTACTATCCCTTACAAAATGATCATTTTATTTTTGAGGTGGATGTATGCTAGAAGATTTTCCATTAGACTTAGGAGACAATGGAAAATCCATCATAGACAAAGAATATTCTCCCACACCATTCTATTTGATCTTGCATTATTTTTTGAAGTTTTCCATCATGGTATTCATCTTTTGGTAATGAGCCTCCTTGGTTTGCATTTGGATAGGTTTTGCATGGTTTTCTTCTTCTTCTTTAGAATTATCCTCACTAACTTTCTCTTTTCCCTTAGTCGATGTAACTAAGTTAGTGGGAATTTGATGGTTTTCAACAATAGTGTCTTCTTCACCTATCTTTTCTTTTCCTCTTAATGAATTGTCCTTCAAAAATTGTCCTTGTTCTATCTATTTTTATGTAATGCCTTCTGCATTATGAGGGACCAATGAATCATTTATGGGCTTGATATTGTTACAATATTGGAATGGATTTAGGTCTCCACTCAAGATGACTTCTTGTCCCATGTATGGAAATTTCAAGCATTGATGGTATGTTGAGGGTACCGCTTGCATTTCGTGTATCCATGGTCTTCCAAATAGAATGTTATAGGTTAATTTTAAATCTTACACTTGACAAATAGTCTCCTTTTTCATTGGACCTACTCGGATAGGGAGCACTATTATCCCGTTGGAGGATCTCTCTTCATCATTGTAAGATTTTATGGTTATTTTTATTTTAGGGTCTATGGCTTCCTCAAAATACCCTATAGCTTTAACAAAGTTCAAAGTGAAAATGTTTAGACGAGATCCTCCATAAATGAGGACTCTTTTAACCCTATACTTATGGATCAAGACCTTAATGTACAATGACAAGTTTTGGGGATGATTTAAGGACATATCATCTTGCAGAAAAAAGGATAAATAATGAGGTGCAACTACATGTCCTACCATATTTTGAAATTTTTCCACATTCAATTCAAGGGAACATTGGTTTCGATAAATGCTTTCTCCAAGATTTCTTTATGAGTAGGCAAAACTTTTAACAAATCCAAAATAGAAATTTTCACGGGATTTCATTGGAGTTGATCCACGAAGTTGTATTGCTTTGATGAAGAGGATATTTGATTGGGTACAATGATTCTAGGGGCACCTCCTAGTAAGGTAATTTTAGATGCTTTCCCCCTAGTCATGACATTTTATGCTTCTTCCTTTTTCTTTTCCTTCACCACTATCACATTGATTACATTTTCACCACTCAAAGAGTTTATGGCATTATCATAAGTGTGGGAAAAGTTTACTTTCTCATTTCCTCTCTTGTTATTTTTGTTAGCATTTGATGTTTCTCCTTTTTCATGACTTAAGAAAGGGTTTTTAAAAGCCACGTGGTCTTCAATGTTTTGAGGCCCTTCAACTTTTATTGTCCCATCGTCTATTAGGTCTTAGACTAAATGTTTAAGTTTCATGCATTTGTTGGTTGTGTGTCCCTCATTTTGATGATACTCACAATGGTGTGCATCATTCCACCATGTGGGTTTAACTTGAGGTTCATATGGCCTTGATTTGGATAAAATAATGATTTTATTTGCCACAAGTGTTCTCAAAGCATTTTTCAAGGGTTCACCCAAGAATGTGAATTTTTTCATTTGAAATAAAGGAAATAAAGGCTTAGGTTTTTTCCCACCCTGATTGTTGGAGGAATTATTGTTTTTGTTGAAATGAGCCTTAGTCATTTGGTTTATATTGTTCGTTTGGTTTGGCTCACTTAATTAGTTAAAAGGGTTAGCTTATAGGTTGTGGGCTTCTACAATCCCATTGTTTACAAGGTTCTTATTTGTATTCTTCAACCAAAACCTTGATTTGTCATTATTTTTATTAGCCCCCTTATTATTATTATTATAATTATTTAAATTATATTTATTGTTGGTATTGGTATAACCTTTGTTATCTTTAATGAGGTTGATCTCTCCTCTTTTTACCAACACTTCTTCAATGTTTATCCCATTCTTAATGATATTTTTTAATGTGGGGGAAAATTGAAGTTGAAGTCTAGAATTCATTTCCATGTTTAGGTTGTTCATAAAATTTTCCATCTTCTCCTTTTTAGGTATGCTTCTAGGATATCTCATGAAAACCATTCTCTATCTTTAGAGAAAAACTAGAAAAGGCTCACCATATTTTTTGTTTTGTTGCATAGGTTAAGCATGGTGATTTCATGCACTATATTGTAAGAGTAGTGAGTCACAAATTTGGAGGCTAGATCTTCAAAAGTCTTGATTCATTGTGGTAACTTTCAAAACCACTCCATGGCTTGGCCTCGTAGGCTTCTTGGAAATAGCCGCATTAAATAGGTGTTATCATGCATGAACTCTATACTCAAAGAACAAAACTCCCTTAGGTGGTCTTGTGGGCCAGATTTACCCATGTACTTTTTGTATCTTTGAAAAACCACATTGAGTGGGAAAGGCACCATAAGCAAGTTTTGATCAAAGGAAAAAGGGCACAAGGCCTCAATAGAGAAGGGTTTTGGTTTGGTCTCTTTCTTCATGGTGTCTATTTGTGCTTGAAACATTGTTTGTTAATCACACCTAATGGATTATCCTCTTCCTCATCTTTCTTTAAAGTTGTTGTATTGGAATCATGAGGAATTTTAACCCTTGATTAGCCTAGGTTAAGGAAGTATCTCTCCTTGTTTCTTTCTAATTTTAATTCCATTATTTCAAGGAATTTAGTTTTTTGGGCAGCCCTATTGGATTTATCTTTAGTTGTTTCCTTTGGCCCTTGGTTTCCTTGATTAGTGGCTCCTTGATCTTCATTATTTCTCTCATGGACATAATCATAAAAGTCATTTTTTCTAGCCATTCGATTAACTCTTTCCTCAAATAGGTTAGGGAGACTGTCTTATTGTTCTTGCATTTCAATAAAAGGAGTTTGGAATATGAATTTGGGGACCTCTTGTGTTATGCAAGTGTCATCTTCTTGTAATGATATTTTCCATTTATGGGATCTCGTGAAAACTGGCATCAACAAAAGTTTGAGTCAAATGGAGTTTCCCCTAGTTTGGTGATTGTTATTTTGAGAAGATTTTTAAAAGATAAGATGATTTTCAAATGGATGCTTCTTCCTTGTTATATATATCTTCAAACAAAGTAATCACAAGTACACTTGTTTTTGTTAAACCCTCTAAACACAAAATGTTTGAAATGTATTGAATGTTATCACGGGTTTTTGAACAAGAAGTAACTTCAAGAAATCTACCTATAGTCAAATTTGGTTTGTAAAAATGGCTCTATTAGGAAGGCTTTTTAAATTAAAAAGGTACTAGTAATGATTCTGTTCAAAGAAATATCAAGTCTTATCCCACAACAATTAGGGGCTTCCCACCATTAGTATATCAATGTTTTGCACAATCCTGAAGGACTACTCAAGGAAGTTTGATTCTTGATATCCTTTTCTCACTCACCCCATTCGGGATGAATGTATTTTGTTTTATAGTGAGTCAAATTATTTTAGCGAAGGAAATTTTATCCCACTTTGGGCTGTCCCTCTCACCGAGCTTGTTAAGGAAAATTCTCAGGAGGCGAGCCCACTAAAGTTCTAGCATGTTCATTTCAAAGAAAATAAATGAAATGAAAAGATAGGTTTAGGAGTTTGATTCACAAAAAGGTGAAGAGAATATCCCTATTACTCCTCACTTCCAAACACAATTAACAATGTTCAATTTTCCAAGCCTTCAAATCTAATGGGAATGGAGTATTTCTACTCTCCTCCACAAATAATAGGTTTCAAATTATGTGGTTGTTTATTCCTTAGCCTTTCTTTTAATCAAGAAATATAGTAGGTTTGTCATTTTGATTCAATTAAAAAGTGAAGAGAATAGGACTACTAATAAATTCCTTAGAAAATAACACACTTTTAATTACTAGATTCAAATTTCAAGTGCTGCAATTTAAACAAAATGCAAAGGAATGAATGTTTACCTCTTTTTGAAGCTAGCAAAGGCTAGGAGCATTTTTTATTTAGTTTTTCATTTATTTACTCACCTAGTAGTGATTGTTCTAGCTCCTTTGCATCCTCTTTGAAATTGTTAGTCCAACACAACCAAACAAAATGAAGAAATACAAGAAAAAGCAAATTTTAAGCCTATTCTTTCAAATTAAACAAAAAAGATTAAGGCATGAAAATCCAATTTAAGGAGATGAATTTTGATTTATATATTTCAACAATATGCAAATATCTCTAAAAATCTTTACCTTCCTACTTTGAATCCTCCAAGAAGTTGTTTATGTGCATTATTTTCTCTCTTTTTAGCCTTTTTCCAATGACTTTATCCTCTTTGTTGATTCAAGTCTCAAGTTTTTGGACTCTTTTATGCTCTATCATCATAAAAACATAGAGAAATCATTTCCAACTATCACATTGATCAAATTTATAAAATAGTCAAACATGTTGTATAAATGATTAAACACGCTATTTAAACACTTGAACGCACTGCAAGAAAAATTAAACGCGCTAATACATAAATTAAAAGCCTTGTTTAAATAGTTAAATGTGCGTAAATGAAACTTTAAATGTGTTGTAGGAATGGTTAAATGCATTGTGGAGTCGGGGAAGAAGTGCTGAAAGAATGATACATAGAAGATAGAAAGGATCAAATGCGCTATTTAGCTATGTAAATGCACAAATTTTTTCTTTAAACGTGTTGTTCCAGGCCTAAGATGCATAATTTCTTTGCTCAAATGTGATGTTTAAACCTCCAGATGCGCTATTTTACCTACAAAATAGAGAAATTAAACATAAAATCCTATAATTCTACCAATTTCTCTGAGATTTAAATAAATTAGGCCTAGTGCCCCATAGTGGGTGCCATTTTGTGTACTAGAGTACCTTTAGAAGATTAATTTGACAATATTTAAATCAAAATGAACTAAATTACCATAATTAGTAAGGTATTTTAATGCAAATAATGCCAATAAATATCCTATAGCTCTCTCGTTAAGAATTCTAATGATAAGCTCTCAGAAAGCCTCCATTAGTGACAGTCCTAAAATGAGAAAAAGATGAATGATTTCACAAATAAAGCCTAGTTCAAATAAACTATGCTTAATTATGCATAAAATACCTTTCTATCTCAAATTTGCAATAACTTTGATGCAATTATCAGATGTGTGGATCCATTTCTCCTGATTTTAGCCTTGATTTTATAGATTTTTGCAAGTATAGGGGGTAGATTTGATTTGATCATGATTAGGTTAAGGTTTAGTCCATTGTTTCAATTATGGGGACAATTTAAATAGTGTGTCCTCAAAGCTTGGGACAATGAGACAAAATGAGTGCTCAAGATGCTCTCACCTTATGAGTGATTGAGATTCAATTTGCTTTTGATCCATGTGAGTCCAATCCTCAATTCCTATTGGTTGAGGTAATTTCCTCCCATGTGGTGGATGAGAGAAATTAGGAATTAATTAATTGAATTTAACCAATTTCTTTAGCCATGTGTACCCCTTGAATGGGTCGATTTGATTTTTAATTGAACTATAAAATTAATTAGATTAATTGTATAATTAATTAATTTATCTTGAATTTAATTAATTAATTTGATTTATTTAGCTTTTGATTTTCAATTTATGTTGGATTTTGGCTTGATTTCAATCAATGCCTTGATTTTTCCTTAGTTGCTCACTTGATTTGATCTTGACCATTATTAGGTGATTACAGGTGTCATTTGTTATGGCATATTCCTAGGAATATTTGTTGGTAGTCCCATTGTTAGGTGAGATTAGTTGTGGGACATGTGTTACCCTAATGAACTTTTTAAAGGAGAAGCCTCAAGTAGAGGTTTTTGAAATCCCACTTGATTGGCATGTGTTTGACTTGTTAAGGATCATAGGCTTGAAATATGAGTGGATTTTGTAAAAGAGTCTATAGACATATAAAATAGATGAGCTATCAATGGTGAAGGTGTTGGCATTATAGTCAGTGTGAGAACCTAGTGCATATTTTATGTTGGTTTTCACATATGGAAATCATGCAGTCAACCAGTTGAGCACTTGGTTGAGTACTTTGAGAAGTAAATAGTTAATCAGGTGAAGCAATCTGATAGATGGTGAATCATGGTCATTTCATATCATAAGAATATTTTTTATGTCATAAGATGAATAGGTACAAATATTATTAAAAAGTACAAGATGCTAGTCAAATTGATAAATAGAAAGTAAGATAGGTAAACCAGAAAATTGACTAAGTACAAACCGAGTAATTGAGTGAAGTAAGACATTCAAATTGGTAAAGGAAATTGAAAACATGTATAGAGAGGTTGAAGAGATAAGTGTATTGGAAATAGATGAACACAAGTTTCTGACCACAACTCAGTATGGTAGAGAGGTAGCTAGTTTGGTTATGTTTCAATCGGTCAACAATAAAGTTCACAGGTTATCAGGATGACTTGGATAAATTAGTGAGCAGTAATGATTTTTATAGATGCAGTGAATATAGACACTTAGGAAGTAAAGTATGGTCAATAAGGAATCATTTCATTATAGTTATTGGGATTACAACCTTGATTGTTTATGATTTCTAGGTGGAGTTAGACAAAATAAGAAATAAGTTTTTTTTCTTGGGAATAAAAATAAAGATGCAAGAATAAAATAAAGCAGTGAAACTAAAACATGTTATGGTTGAAGAAAAATTTTCTAATGGTGATTAGGGTTGATGATTTGAACCCTAAAAATGTTATGGAGAAAAGATATAAATTCTATTTAATGTTTTGGTGAGATATACAAAGTGGTTTGTTGGAAAAATTGAATAGTACAATATCAGATTGATCTGAAGATGCAGTCAAGTGATTCCATGGAGAAGTCATAGAAGGTCAATACAAAGTATTGTATGAGCTTAAATGATTTGACTCAGAAAGCATGCACTATTATATAGGTCATTAATCTTTTTGTTTCTTAGCTTGTACAAAAAAGTGTGTAAATCCTTTAACAAGGTAGTTCTTAGCAAGACTTATTTGTAAATCCCTTAATTAGGTGCACTCTTGATAGAGTTGTAAAAATGGTCTAAAAAGATAGACTCTAATGTGTTTTTCAATAATCCTAACAAGGTATTAATCACTTTTAACAGGGTGAGTCTCCAGAAGTAACATTTGTAAGTGTTTAATAGGGCCAACATCATAACTATAGTGAGAAGATTTATGGGTATTAATTCACAACTTAGTTTTTTCTCTCTCACCAAGGTTTTATATTGTAAAAATAAGTGTGTTATCTGTGTGCCTATATTGTTATTTGTTTTAATGCACTTTAACATAATAGTTTTAGTTATATGGTTCATAGTATGGAAGTTTATTTTTTTTGTTTAAGGGTATCTATAAAATCTTGAAAATTTTATTAGTTTTGATTCACCCCACCCCCTTGTCTCAATACCTATTGTTTACAACAATTGTTATTTTAGAAGTTATTCTCTAAAATAAAAGTTTAAAAACTTGGGGAGTAGATCTAAGGAGATGGAGAGTTATAGGTATGAAAGATAGTTGGAGGAAGCCAATGAGAAGATTGAAGAGATGAAGAAAAGGCTAAAAACCTCATTAGAAAAAAGAAAAGAATTGTTTGAATAATTGAGAGTAAGTCTGGGCAGCATTGATGAACTATCTAAAGGAAGTACTAACATCGAGGAAGATAAAGAAAAAATAATAGATCTGATGGTAAACAAGAGGATCTTGACTAAAGAAGTAACCAATTTGAGAAAATAACTTCAAATTCAAGGCATAAGGATGTGTGAAGATGTTTAAGGAAAAATGAAAGATGAAGATGTAAGGAAAGTTTCTCTACAAGACAAGAAAACTATTGAGGATGCACTGAAAGGAAAGGAGGAACAACTCTCTAGAATATCTCAGGAGAATTAGTAGATCCTAAGTGAAAATGAAAGACTTAGAGAATAAAATAAGAAATTAAAGAAGGAATTGAAGGTCGAGAAATAAGCTAATGGTAAGCTAAACCAAGGTAGTGAAGGAATAAAAAAGATTGAGGAAAAATTGAAAAGACAAAGGAGACCTAATGACCTAGTTGGCCTAGGTTACACAAGACAAGGAATATTTAAAGTGCGTGAATCTTCAAATCCTAAATTTGAAAAACTACAGGAAGATCCAAATGTAGAAACAAAGAATCTTGGTAAGAAACTTCATAGTCCTACTTGTTACAAATGTGGATTGATTGGTCATATAGTTAATGTGTGTAGAAGCAAATTGGTAAGAAAATATTATTCATTTAATGGTTATTTCTATAAATATGGAAATTTCAGTCATCAAGATTATGAGTGCAGATCAAGACCTTGTATTAGATCATCTGGAGGAAGTTTCAAAGGATACTCTAACACATTCAACAATTTTGGGCTCAAGGAAAAACATTACAAATCAAGAGTACCATCATCAAGAATGCCTAAAAACTAGTGAGTGTTATAAGAAGATAGGTAAACATGAATGTCACATATACCCTTTGTGGTAAATATGGACACATGTCTATGAACTATCATTTAAATAACTCTAGAGGTAATGTTGGACCGTACAAGACAACAGATATGGCATTTTTTCATTTTCATGAGATTGTACATATAGAAAGAGATTGTAGGTACATGAACTCATTACCAAGAAATGAAGATAGGAAAGGTGAAAAGATATTTGATCCTAAAGAAGTAAAGAATGAGATTAAGAAGATCCGGAGGAAAGTAGGAGAAAAAATACAAGAAGAAAAGGTTGTGGAAGAGACACCATCCTCTGGTCAAGAGGATCCTACTTAAAATTGAGAAAATCACTTTCTAAGGGGGAGCAGTTCATTGTAAAATAAGTAAACCGGTCCCCTTATGATTATGCATGGTAATATCTATCAACTTTGAGATATATTACAGTATTGTTGGTAGTGGGTCAGCTTCCCTTGCAGGGTTCATGACATGGCTTAACCATGACATAGGCAGGGACCAGGAGGGGCCAAATAATGGCACACTATACAAATCCACCTTTCTCAACAACACATGAAAGAAACAACAAACAATAGTGAGAGAGAGAATGCAATATCTTTCTTATTATATTCAAATTGATTCATACATGTCAAGCTGGAAGGCCTTCCCAATTTTTTCTAGATATTATAATGAATTATAGAAGTCCTCAAACATGCAAGGATCTACGAATAATCTCTAATATTATATCTTCTTACTTTTATCCAAAAATTGACCTCCTAAACTCTAACCAAACAATTATATTTATACAAGAGGCTACTAAACTTATTCAGACTTCAGATCCATAATCAACAAAAGGAATGACTAGATCTAGGTCCACACACTTCCCAATAATGGATACCAGGATTAAACTCTTGACCCAAATTAAGTGCATAAGTCAGCCTCAACAGAAACTCAAAAGAAACATGTCGGTAAGAAAAGCCAACTGAGCGCTAGACAAGTATCACCGAGTGCCAAGAAATTCACTGAGCACCAGAGAGATAACTGACCAACACTGATGAATAAAGGAAACCGAGCAACACTGAACCAACTCGATCAAAGCAGGAACTGAGAAACACAAACAAACTCAAATATGTTTTTGGTGACACAAGATTGCCAGGGACCTGAGATGCTCCTGCATCAGACACCTGGGGTCATTTTGAAATGATTCTCTGAATCATTTAGCAGGTATGTGCTAGAAATAGGGAATACTAAGAGGGGTGGTGAATCGGTATTCTACAAACTTTTACTTTTGCCCAATTATGGATATAATAGATTAACTTGATACTTGCAAAATAGAGTAAAATAAATAACATGCATAGCAATAAAGAAAATGAACTCATAACACATTATTTATTCTCGATGAAACCCTAGCCAAGGGAAAACCCCGGTGGGGATAATACACAATGATCGACTAATCAAAAGTATCTGGTTAAGGATGTTGACCCTGTTAGGAGCCTGTTACATACATATAGTGTCGCAGTCCTAATTAAGGGACTCTAGGCCTTGTTAGAAGCCTCAACCCTGCTAAGATTTGGTAGTACAAATAGAAATGATCACAAGATGAGCCCACTGCCCAAACATGTAATGTACAATGATCTCTGATTACAAAAAGAGGGCAAGGTATATAACCTTTGCTTCTTTGCTTGCATATACAAATTATGCTTGCTTGACTTTCACAACTTACAACTTCGCATCAATATCTTTCACATACATATGTTACTATCCTATCTTCGCATTACATATGTCTTACATTTATACAAGTTATTAGGAATAATAACTTTTACAGTCAGCTTTACAAAACATAAAGCGCTTTACAAAATACATATTAACTTATTTTTCCCAAGGGTTAACATTTAGGATTTCATCCCTTTATATGATTAAGTCATTATTTTGATAAATAAAATAATCCCTTAAGTATTTACTAATTCTATCTTCTTTCTTTATCCCGTGGGCTTCAACTCTATCTCTGGTAATACTGCAATAACTTCTTCTGTACATGTTGTACAAACTTCCACTCTTAGGTGAGTCTTCAATATACATCATAGTATCCATGTTCAAGTGCACAAGCACTGAACTTACTTCTATCGACATCGCCAATCAAAACTATCTTCGGTTAGACTGGGAAAATGCTGCTTACACTTAGACAATTTTATTCTATGCTTTGTCATAACTACTCTTTGTCATATGTGGTCTTCATATAGATCATATGTTGCCATAATTAAAACATCTAGATATCTAACTCAGCCAAATTGCCAACAATCTCCCCCTTTTTCATTGGTGGCAACATATGAGAAAATTGGCTAAGTCATAGAAAATTTCAAAATTACGGCCATAACAAAAAATATATCTTCACCGTCCTTATATATCCATATATCTTATATATCATCTATACTCCCACTAGGAATATACTTCCATACATATAATAATATATCAATTTTCTTCTATCACTCCCCCTTTGACAACAATGACAAAAGGAGTGCCAAAACTGTGTTCTCAAAAAAAAGGTTACCTTGATTCAAAATTGCAGAGTTGGTAGGCTTGCAACACAATTTGAAAAATTTACTTTAATGCTCTCTATCTCCTTCTCCCATGCCTTCTTAACGGTGTTTGCAACACTGAGTAGTGCACATAAATTATAAGATGCAATCTCACATGAATGAATGTTTGCAAAGTTGAATTTCTCATAAGATGTCTTGGATGAAAGATATTCTTCCAATTGTCCTTCAATGATACTTATCTTCAATGAAATGTGCTCTCTTAGAAGAGAGAATCTTATCAATTTCTTGTCTCTTTCATCACTAAGGATTCTTATATCATCTTTCAATTTACTAATTCTCTTTTCACAATCTAATATCTTTACATTAGGGTTGGTTAACATGTTTACCTTTGTTTGAATTTCTGGCTCTTTTGCTCTTATCTTCTTAGTTACATCTGATACAAGATTGTTAGGAATGAATGCTAAATGCTTTGCAATCATTCTGTAGTAGTTGTTGTTGCATTCATGACTATGGTTGTCATTGATGTCAACATAGTGATCTTCTGGAGACTAGCAGAGTTGCAGATAGTTTTTTGTTTTGTGCACATAGGATATTGTAGTTGGAGCTATGCGATGTTGAGGTTATGTTATTTGATATGTTATATGTCTATGGTTAAGATCATAGATAGTAATTCATTTATTCATATTAGTTATGAGCATTTTGGTGGAAGCAGTATTCAGGCAGTGTTCCTGAGTAGCGGTTTTTGGAAATCAGATGATATCTCCTAATCAGGATGGAATCTAGTTTTGTGCAGTTAAAGGGAACTTAGAGACACATTGATAGTGATGTGGATGATATCACAAACCTTGAGGTGACACAAGTGAAGATTTATTGTATTTGGAAGCTGACAATTTTATGTAATTTTGATGTAGCATGTGGAATCTTTTATTTTATAATTGTATGCCGACTCATTTGTAATTATTTGAGTGTGGTATAAAGAAAGGAATGTATTTCCTTGTTGTGATATAGATGTAGTGATGATATGTGATGTGGTATGCATGAAGTGAAGAAAAAAGCTAAGTATGATAGCGAAGTTGTGAAGGAAGACATGCCAAGTACAAAGATCTGAAATTGAGATCTAATGTAGTACTGTGTGCGGTTTGGCATAGTGAGGAGCTAACATATTTCATATTATTCTATTGAATAATATTAAGGTCAGTTGGATAGTGTGTTCAGTGATCTTTCCATTGAAGCTATTTGGGCAGTGGGTCCTTCTGTCTTCCATAACTCCTAACAGGGTTAGAATCTTTTAAGAGGGATTCAAAATCTCCTAACATGGATTTATAGTACTGAATGTATTTCATAAGACTCCTAACAAAGTCCATCCTTTCACAAGGAATATTCATATTAGTACATCTTTTTTGGGTATCATTCCCACCAGGGTTTACTCTTTGATCAAGAGGTTCCCTAGTCAACATATCTTGTGTTATTGTGTTATTGTGTATGAATATCTTTCTATGGTTGGTGATTACATTGCTATTATGGTTTAATGCTATTGAAGATGATAAAATTTATAATTATCTGATAACTAATTCACCCCCCCTCTTAGTTATCTTGGTGGACTTTACTGTCTAACAATTGGTATCAGAGCAGCAGGGCCTTGAAAGAGAAGTTTAACACCTTAAGGAGATCCATGGTGAGTTTCAAGAAAGAAAGCCCTAAGTTTGATGGAGTAAATTTTGACAGCTGGAAAGAAAAGATGAAGACATATTTACTATGTTTAGGACCAGGTTATTGGTTGACTATAAAGAATAAGATCAGATTGAAAAGAACAAGACATGAGAATTGGTCCCTAGACCTAAAGACAAGAATGTGATTGGAACTAAATGGGTATTTAGAAACAAAATGAATGAAAAAGGAGAAGTTGTAAGAAAAAAAGCATGATTAGTACGTAAGGGATACTCACAGCAAGAAGGAATTGACTATGAAGAAACTTTTGCACTTGTTGCAAGAATTGAAGCAGTAAGAATGTTTTTAGCATATGCAGCCTACAAGAAATTCAAAGTGTATCAGATGGATGTGAAGTCAGCATTTCTGAATGGTGAATTGGAAGAAGAAGTCTACACTGAGCAGCCTAAAGGTTTTCCTTTGACTCAAGAAGGATACATGGTATGTAAATTGAAGAAAGCATTATATGGACTAAAACAAGCACCTAGAACTTGGTATGCAATATTGGATAAGTATTTGTTAAAGTTGGGATTTACTAAAGGAACAACTGATAGTAATATATATACAAAAGAAATTGAAAATGGATTGTTGGTTATAGTTATTTTTGTTGATGACATTATCTTTGGAGGAGAAGATGAAGCTAGTGACAAATTTGCTGATGAAATGAAGACTGAATTTGAAATGAGTATGATTGGTGAGATGAAATACTTTTTGGGATTATAGATAACATAGAATAATGATGGTATCTTTGTAAGTCAGACAAAGTACTTGAATGATTTATTGAAAAGATTTGGAATGGAGGATTGCAAACATGTTGGAACACCTATGGTGACTGGACATAAGTTATCTAGCACAAATGAGACACCAACAGTTGAACAGAAGAAATATAGATCTATGATTGGAGGATTACAATATTTGACACATACAAGACCTGATATAGCACATTCAGTTGGAATGGTAGCAAGATTTCAAGTTGAGCCTAGAGAATCACATTATGCAGCAGTAAAGAGGATACTAATATATTTAAGAGGCACAATGGACTATGGATTGTGGTATGAAAAATCTGATGATTTTACCCTATGTGCATATACAGATGTTGATTGGGGAGGTAATGTTGATGATAAGAAAAGCACTAGTGGTGGAGCCTTTTTTCTTGGAGGAAGATTGGTTTCATGGTTAAGCAAGAAGTAGAATTGTATTTCATAGAGCACAGTAGAAGTAGAGTATGTAGCAACAACAAACAATTGTAACCAGATAATTTAGATGAAGCAGAAGCTAAAGAATATTGGAATTAAGTTTGTTGAGCCTATTGTTATACATTGTGATAACACCAGTACTGTCAGTATGTCTAAGAATCTAGTACTACATTCTAAGACAAAACATATAGAGATCAAGTATCATGTTGTAAGAGAGAAAGTTGCTGAGAAAGAAGTCAAATTGGAGTACATAAGCACAAAGGAACAGATAGGAGACATATTTACAAAACCTTTTCCTAAGGATACATTTGAGTATCTGAGAGGTATGCTTGGGGTTATGCCCCAGCCTACTTTTGAGAAGTGATATAGTTGGTTGCATCCATCCAGTGGTATATGAGTCTTATCTTTCTTCTGGATTGGATGTTGGTACTTCCTCTATGGGGGAGTATGTGAGCTGAGTCATGAGGACTCTTGTGAATGTATTTTTTGAATAGTGTCTTTTGACATTGAGTTGTTGTTGACTTAGTGATAGAATTTCTCATTGATGTCAATGGGGGAGAAGTGTACATTAAAAACCCTTTGTACCATCTATTGGAGAGAACTGAATAGGATAACGAAGCAAGATTTAATTGATGAAAAGGATTTGAAGCAACAGTGTTGCAGTATTGTTTTTTTGGAACATTGGATATTTTTCATCTACATTTCCATCAATACCAATGGAGGAGATTGTTAGGAATGAATGCTAAATGCTTGGCAGTCATTCTATAGCAGTTGTTGTTGCATTAATGACTATGGTTGTCATTGATGTCAACACAGTGATCTTCTGGAGACTAGTAGAGTTGCAGATAGTGTTTTGTTTTGCACACATGGGATATTGTAGTTGAAGCTATGTGATATTGAGGTTATGTTCTTTGATATGTTATATGTCTATGGTTAAGAGTGTAGACAATAATTCATTTATTCATATTAGTTATGAGCATTTTGGTGGAAGCAGTATTCAGGCAGTGTTCCTGAGTAGCGGTTTTTGGAAATCGGATGATATCTCCTAATCGGGATGGAATTTGGTTTTGCATAGTTAAAGGGAAGTTAGAGACACATTGATAGTGACATGGATGATAGCACAAAATTTGAGGTGACACAAGTGAAGATTTATTGTATTTGGAAGCTGACAGTTTTAAGTAATTTTGATGTAGCGTGTGGAATCTTTTATTTTATAATTGTATGCCGACTCATTTGTAATTATTTGAGTGTGGTATAAAGAAAGGAATGTATTTCCTTGTTGTGATATAGATGTATTGATGATATGTGATGCAATATGCATGAAGTGAAGAAAAGAGCTAAGTATGATACAAAAGTTGTGAAGGAAGACATGTGAAGTACAAAGATCTGATGTAGCAGTGTGTGTGGTTTGGCATAGTGAGGAGGTAAGATATTTCATATTATTCTATTGAATAATCTTAAGGTGAGTTGGACAGTGTGTTCAATGATCTTTCCATTGATGTTGTTTGGGCAGTGGGTCCTTCTGTCTTCCATAACTCCTAACAGGGTTAGAATCTTTTAACAAGGATTCAAAATCTCCTAACAGGGATTTATATGTATTGAATGTATTTCATAAGACTCCCAATAGAGTCCATCCTTTCACAAGGAATATTCATATTAGTACATCTTTTGTGGGCATCATTCCCACCAGGGTTTACTGTTTGATCAAGAGGTTCCCTAGTCAACATATCTTGTGTTGTTGTGTTATTGTGTATGAATATCATTCTATGGTTGGTGATTACATTGCTATTATGGTTTAATGCTGTTGAAGATGATAAAAGTTATAATTCTCTGATAACTGATTCACCCGCCCCCCCCCGCCCCTGTTAGTTATCTTGGTGGACTTTACTTTCTAACAAAGATTAAATATGTATTTGTACACTGTATATACAAATCTTTTCCTCTGTCCAAATTCCTTCTTATGTCCTTTATACACACATCCAAATTATTGATAAATTTTTTTATATTTTGACATATACCATGAAATACTTTATCCTCATAGGCTACTTGAGCCTTTACTGTAGCTATATCTGACAAGTTAGTAAATGCATTATCAAATGCCTTCATAACTTCTCTAGCTTTTACCTGTGGATCATCCTCTGTTACCTGACTAGTTACAATACTCTGCAACTTGTCTGTTACTTCCAGCAATGATCCTTCAAGGCTTTTTACCTTGTTGTTCTTACCAATAATTTTGTTAAGAGATGAGATCAGCTCCATTTGATCATCATCATCAACTTCTTTCCAAAAATTTACAAAAATTGATTCAATCTATGGTTTCTTTGGTGCAATCTCAGGGGTAGGACTAATTTCTACTTTGCTTGGTTCTCCTTTATGTCTTTCAACCTCTGTATTTACTTAAATCTCTACTTGTTTTTCTTCTTCCTTCCTTGTTTCCTTCCTTTCTTCCTCAATTTATATGTCTTATTCTTCTAAGGCTGAATTGTCAAAAATGTTCTCAAGGTTTCTAAAAGGGTTGTCATCACTATCTAGTGTGATATTAGTTCCTTCCACATTCATTGATTCATCTTCAATGTTAGTTGATGGTGGTGGAGAGGGAATTTTCTAGTGACCATCTTCCAAAGCTTGATCTACTACACTTGAGTGCTTACCAAGACCTATAGTCATCACCTTTATGACTGCTTGTTCAGTTTCCTTATTGATTTCTTCATAATTTCCTCCCATTATCTGAATTATTCTTCTTTTAGTTCTTGGATGAATACTAAGATCTTTCATGATTTCCTTGAAGTGGTCTTCATCTCTGATGTCACAGAGCTTTCTCACAAAGTTTTCTCTAATCTTATTATCTTCTTCAACTGATCTCTTCTTCCCGTTAACTAATTTCTTAAACAAATCATCAGGTATCTTCCCTTGAATAGTATCAAATTTCTTATCTGCTAAGATCATGTGCCTGACAACTGTATTCTCCAAGTTTAATCTTTCTAAATAGTTGTATAGCTCATAATACTTGTTCATTTTGGAAAAGTCTCCATCATTAATAATTTGTTCATTTACCTTTTCTATCTTTGGTTTCCATTTCTTCTTCTTGACTTTAGTATCTTCATCATCTTTAATTTTAGATACTTTCCTTTGTGCTAGGGAAACTATTGTTTTCTATCTTTTACCTGGTTAAGTGGCCATTTCCTTTACCCTTTTACCTGGTGGAGTGGTGGAAGATCTTGTAGATTTTCTCATTTCCTATTCCTTCTCTACTTTCTCCACTTTCACTACATTCTGCATATTTCCAGTCTAATCTGCAACTGATGATAGGGGTGGAATAGACAAAAATTATTTTTGTCAAATGTCTCTTAGTGTTGCTATGGTATTCTTTGTAATTATGAATTCTTGTTTTGTCATTCCTATATCCTTAAGAATTTTCTTAATAGTTCTTTCCACTCTCTTCTTAGATAACTTTTCTTCTTGTATAGACTTTGCAGAGTTGAATTTCTCCTCACAAGTCCCAAATCTAGTGCTATTTACATCCAATTTACTTTTTAGCAATCTAATCACATATTCTTGTGCTTCAACTTTAGAAATTTCATATCCAAGAGGGTCTATGAATTCTATTCTAGGCTCAACTAATTCAATAAAGGTAAATTCAGTGTCAACCATAAAGTATACTTCATCTTTATACTTCTCAACTATAGCCTGTGGGATTCTTAATCTTTTCTTCATCAAGTTCTGAAATGATTTGATTACTAAGGTTACACTCTCATTAACCTTGTCTATAGGATATCTCAGATATACCTTCTTAATTATGTCCATGGTGGTTCTATTATCATTCTAGTCTTCTCCAATAGTAAATGGAAATCTTCTTATCAAATGGAAAAACATATATGTAATCAATGATGAGAATATAAACTATGAGCTTTTAGTCTTCTTAATCTTCTCAAAGCTCTCAAATAATTGAATTCTAAAAATTTCACACATGTCTACTTGAACTTTATCAACACACATCAAATAGGCTGCATGAATCATACCAGCTGCCATGTCATCTTCTCTAGAGTTAGCACAAAAATTAAATGTTAAGATCTTTCATAAATATCTAACATCATCTTGTTGTATCTTGTTGATTACTATCCCTCTACCATTGTAGGATGACTTAGTATTATCCAATACTATTTTCTTCACATTTTTCTCATTAAATGGTATAAATCCAAATTTTGATAAACCAGTTACTTCATGAATTAGGTCTGATGTTATATCAATCACTCTGTCATCTAACCAAAACTTCTTATTATGAATTCTGCTAAACATGATTTTGGTGCATTCATCATCATCAAATTCATTTTGTAGTGAATACCTTACAATTTCATTCTCATTCAAATGTTCAAATCCTACTTTCAATGACATATCCTGATTGTATAGTTTCTCATATTCCTTAGTAAAATCACTTTCACTGAGCATTTGAAGTTTGCATCCCAAATAGCCTCTAACATTCTCTAAATGTAAAACTTTGTCTGGTACGGACAATAATGCTAGTTTAGGGTCTTCTTCCAAGGGTTCTAGTGGTTCCCTTTTGATCTTAGGTCTAATTGTATCTCTTATGCTATGAACAAATGAAACATCCATATCTTTTGCAAATTCTCTAACTGACTGATAGATTTGCTTAGTAAAATACCTTAATTTTGTGGTTTAGGGATTTGTGTAGATCTGACACGAAGCTCTCTCACCAAATCCTTCAAAATGCCTTCAATCACTACTACTTTGATCTCCTTAACATTTGTATTCACTTGAATGATTAACTAATACTGATCATAAGCTTTTAAATTCAAGACTCTGACATCGCATTCAATTCTTTTGCTACTTCTTCCCAAAAAGTTGTTCCTACTTTCCTACAAAACTTTAAACTTCTTGCGAACTTGCATAGCTTTATATTAGCTCATGCGCTCTTAACCATAGCATCATTACATCACATACTACCTCATATTAACTACACAAGACTCAATTCATCCTATACTAATTTCTACACTATCCTAAGTTCCTATTGTAATGCATTCTTTATAAATTAAGTACTTTGAGATGGGTTAGGAAGAGATTCACTCTTACCATTAGATAATTCACCTTTTTTATTACCTCCTATGCTGAATGTGTCTCCTTGATCTATGGCTTTAACAAATTTCACTTCCTCTGAATTACTACAACATCCTCTTTGATTGTTGCTTGCATTCTCATTTCTCCTTGTATGACTTCTAGGATTAGGGTTTCTCATGTTATTCATTCTGCAAAACCTTATTCTATGACCAAATTTGTTTCATATCTAACAAACTATTCTATTGTTTCCATATCTCGGTCCAGTCTGGTTGATTTGTGATCTACAATTCCTGACAATGTGTCCAACCTTGTTGCATCTATAACATAATACTCCATTTCTTCTATTCATATCTTCAGTATGTCTCTTATTCACATGGTTATTATCTCTAAACATTCTACTCTTATTATTATCATTATATCTAGGCTTCTTACATTCAATAGCCCTATGTCCAAAACCATGACAATTATAACAATAACCATTAAGAGGTTTAAATTTCTTACCCATGCAATCTTTCTTCATATGACCAAAAGTATTACATGCAAAACATCTACCTTTAAATTCTCTCTGTGTACCTTTAGATGATTCTTCTTGTTTAGGTGGTTCATCTTCTCTAGGCATGTCTTCAGATTTGTTAGCTTCATCAGGTTTCTTTTCATCTATGTTTTTAGAAACTTTCAGATCTAGTTCCTTTCTTTCTTCACTTACCTTAGATGAGTTAAATCCAACACCAGTTTTATCATAGAATGGCTTTTCATAAGACATTTGCTCATCAATCTTCTCACTAGTGGAATATAGTCTCTGAAGTTGTTTCTTAGACTGAGTTAGTTCACCTTTCACAATTGTATTGTACTTTTCAAGTTCATCATAGTGCAATTTTGTTTTCTCAAGTTTAGATGTCACTTTACAAAGTTTTGATTTCAGATCTTCATTCTCAAATTTTAGATTTGCTTCATTCTTGTTGTTTCCATCTTTCAAACTCAATTTCAGATTTACTATCTTTAATTCATGTTTAAGGATCTTGTTGGTTCCTAAACTGGACTTTATGCTTTCAAAAGAAACCAATACATCTATAGGGTTTTAGGATGGGTTAGATCCAAATATGGAATTCTATGATGATTGGACTAACTGTAGGGACAAGACTGCCCTTTGCACTTTTGGCTCTGCAAAACCAAGGAGGGTACTCTTAATCCAATAATCAACTAGCCTTATTTCAATAATAATAGATTGGATTCAATAACAACAGATAAATGATAATAAAATACTAAATTATTATTAATATGATTTAGAACAACAGAGAGGGGGGGTGAATCAGTTGTTCTTAGGTCTTGATGTATAAGACAAACTTAAAAACTTTTCCTTAAATCAGATCCGATAACCAAAACAAACTTGGTCATCACTGATTCAATAATAGAAACATATAACAATGCAGTCCACTATCCAGCTGTAACTTAACTTGTAAAACACAAAAATGTTTAAACCAAAACATTCACACAAGTATTAACACTAGGATTTATAGTGGAAACCCAATGTGGGAAAAACCACTTTGTAACATGCTACTATTATTTTCACTCTTCTGAAGTGAGCTCGATTAAAATCCAACCTTGTCAAAGGTTACAATACACACTATTAGGTGTGACCCGGTTAAATGATTTCAATCACCCAGTTAAAAGTGAGCCTTGTTATAGGACTTACATACACTCCATTAGAATGCAACCTTGTTCAAAGGATTTAACATATGACTGTTAGGTCAACCTTTGTTAAAAGGATTTTGACTATTACAATGGTTAGAAAGTAGCAACAATATTGATCTGAAAAACATACAACTCACTTTGCAAATATCAAATCCGATCCCATACACTAATGTTGGTTTATTGACTTTGAAACTTTGCCATCTCCATCTTTGATCTACTCAGAACTTTTCTTCAAGCAACCACCATAATTCTCCTTCAGCCTTTTCTACTTATACAGTCAATAAAACTTTAATGATCTTCTAGCATTCTCTTTTTCACCCATGCACATGCATATCCAATGCTTAGGTTCCCTTAATACTTTCCTCAATTAGGTTAACTCATCTTATGCCATTCAATCTCATTCGTAGATCTTAGGGTTAGGTCAGATTCATTGAATCTACCCGCTTCATGTTCTTCGGCTTCATTTCTAGAATCATCTCAAATCTCTTAAAGATTTATAATAAAACATTTTACAGTGCATTTAATGCTTTCAAAAAATTAATAAATAAAGTCAACACGTTTTACATAATGCAAGAATTCAACAATGTTGGCTCCAAAACTAAATTCTCTTCAAATATAAAAATGTTGATGCTTGGTCAATACTGTGATCAACTACTTGGTCTTCATGTAGAAAGCTCGGTCATTACTAAAAATGTTTCCTTGGCTTATATTGTCTTCCTCGAAAATTAATTGTTGTTCGATCGACACTAGAATTTTTGCTTGGCATACACTAACTCGGTCGACACTAACATTACTCGGCTTAAACATGATTTCTCCATTTTTCCTCGATCAAGCCTACCAGTTTAGTCTTCAGTCTTACTAGGATAAATAATACATTGTCTCATCATTGTACAACACAGTCAAGTACACTTTGTAATATCAAGATAACTCAACCTTTCCCTAGGTGCTATTGTTACCAACCTTGCCCCAATCCTTCACAACAATACAATAGATATAGTACTTTCCTAAGTAGCAATAGTCTTACCAATTAAGGTTTGACATCAATGACAATACAACAATTGTTTCAATTGTAGTTTCCAACAATGATGACTATTCATTCATTGATTCTCCATTAACATTAGGTGGAATATTACTTTGTAAGTCACTATACTTAAAGAATCTCAACAAATTTATATCAAAATATTAGGAATACACATCGAACCTTTTGAACACTAATTCCTACAAAAACAACTCCACTGTTGGCCAGTGTCTTATCCATTGGGAAACACCTTCACTGCAAGATTTATTATACATAAACAAATATATTGAACTTTAATAGCCCTGCCCTCTGAAAATGCTATCACCCTTTGGTGGATTTTATCAAAGGAATCCTAGATTCATACTGCTTACTCATATTTGTTGGTTCCTAGATAGGATTTTACACTCCATGAGATACCAATATTCCCATGATGGATATTAAGGATTGGTTAGTTCCAAATGTGAACAATCTATGAGCAATTGGACCAACTATAGGGATAAGATTACCCTCTTCTACTTCTGGCTTTGCAAAACCAAGGTGGATACACCTAATCCAATAGTATTAACTCTAACTGATAGTTCTAACTCTACCCCTTATTTCTTTATTGGATCTTTCAACAAATGAATATAGTGAGAGAATACTAAACAAGAACCTATTGTTCATTGATCCTCCATCACTGGGTAGGACAATGCATAAATGTAAATAAAAGTAAAAGACTGGTAGTGATTTAAATGATTTGGGATTATAAGGTTTGAATGACTCTTCTCAACACAAAGATAGGAGAATACAGGCCAGTGCCTTATCTATTGGGCAAAATATCAAGGACAAGGATGAATACAATGGTGTTTGAAATTGGTCTCTAGACATAAATACAAAATATCCCAAATCTTTCCTACTTATGAAAATCCTTCAAATAAACTCCAAGAACGCATATCCCACTTTGAGCAATATTTAATCTAACCCTAGGTTGGAACTCAAAGCAACAATACATTCACATAAACCTTATGCAAAGATTTAAACATTCAAAGAATATAGCACAGGAGAGAAAAAATTTGAGGTTTGTATTAATTATAACCTTTCACCACATGCATACAGTATCCAGAATAGTAAGCTTGCAAGATAAGAACATCAGCCTATACTTCTTCTCTATTGCTTGATAAAATGGTATCAAAAATTACAATCCTTGATTGAAAAGCTAGGGTTTCAAAAATTTCTATCTTTTTAACACCTAAACTCCAATCCCTTAGAATGATCATGAAAAATCCCTTTATACCAAGGGATGCAACAAGCAACCGATCATTCTAGGGTTACAAAAAATTAACCTAAAAAACCTTTACAACAACCCCAAAGGGTTTACAATAACTACACTACTGAAACAAATGAGATATTTTCAATTGAGTCGACATGCTTTATGTTTTCAATGCTATCCCTGGCTCAATTTTCACAAATCTAATTTTATTATCTCACTGTCAAACTGCAATGAATGCCCTTCTGCAAAAGTTCAACCCTAATATTCATTTGGCTCAGCATCATAGGAAACAAAATTGGATTTTATCTATAATTTATGCCTTGTATATCCTTTCCCAACTGCAATCTGTACTGAAAAATTCAATTCATGGCCACCACATCATTTTACATGACTCACTGGTTCAAAAAACCTAGCAAAACCCTGTAGGATATTTGAATTTGAATAAAAATGGTAACTGGCTCAACTTTAAAATGTGACCATTGATCTATCTTATTCCCGGTAGATCAGGCGGCTCGTAGAATCCCACAATAGTCATCAAAAATCTTTAAAAAATCACTTTGCACATCACCAAATCCTTGACCAATGAAAACTAAGCACATCGGTGATGAATCAGTGTATTGGACCCACTCTTCATATGGTTCTAAATGAATGGTTGTTGTAAGATTGCATAGCCTCAAAAGATTCTATGTGAACATTAGATAAACATTAGATCTTCTATCTCTGCATCCTTTAGAATCTCTCAGTCCCACTGACGTGTTTGCATACCTAAAATCCATGGCCAATCAAAACCTGACATCTCAGCAACACATGGCAATCAGTCCCACTGAGCATTTCATTTGAGCCACCAGAATATAGAAAATACTTTATAACCCTGGGCCCGCCTACAAACCGCCAGATGTCATCATACCATTCATTACCTCCGCCTAGTCACCTCTGACACAGGACCCACTACCCTTCAGTATCTAATCAAATGATGGGCATAAGATTGCATAGCCTTAAAAGATTCTATGCGAAAATTCACCCACTGTTGATGAAGAATCTCATCCCTATTCTGACAAACCTCTGACATAGAAAGGAATCAACGACTGGTCTTATAGCCTCATGTGTCAGAAATAACCCTTAAGATCATATGCTGGCCATCAATGCTCTGTCACTATCAGAATGACTAAACCTCTGAAATCATTGGCCCCACTGACAATATTCTAAGTCATTAATACGTGGACCAATGAGAAAGTGTTGACTAAGCACACCTGGCATGTGGACCCATTTCATTGAAAAGCCTTTGTCGTGAAAGAGAATCAATGGCCGGTGCAACTTTGCAAACCTCTAACACACTCCATAAGATCTTACACCCATCATTGGATTGAGATGGTGTCAAAAATCTGAGCCCATGAAAGGAATAAGGTCAGAAATATTAGGAAATATTAAAGTGCTAGACTTAGGAAAAAATCACACCGACAGACTTAGGAAAAATAAAGCTAGGCACTCGGAGACTTAGGAAAAATAAGACTGGTGGGTGAAAATATTTAACACACATGCACTATAAAGTTTTTAAGTGGCCCAAAAAGTAATGCTTAATTAGAATAGGGCTAGGGAACACTTAGGGTTTATCTTGCAAACGACTAGAAATTGAATTTTGCCTAGGGTTTTATCAGGAAAATGGGAAAAATAAATGCAGAGGCATGAAATTTTTTCTTGTGCTAATAGTTGCTCATGCTTAGGGATGTGTATCTCTTGTAGATATAATGAGAAACTAGAATCTCCTGGTACAGTAGACCAGAAGCAAAAATTCTGAACCAAAAATAGGGAACTGCACACAAAAACTTAATCAAAACCTATACAAAGAGTCAAAATTTTCAAGAGAAGTAGAATTTCAAAAATTGACTATGAACAGGCAACTCCTGGAGTTGTCCTATCAAATTCTTCAGAATGTAAGAACCTGCTCCCCATTTTTCCTTAGTGATATATGGGCCTAACCAAATGGGATCAAATTTCCCATGCTTTCCTTTGTCTTGCATTATTACATTCCACATTAATACCATGTCTCCTTCTGCAAAATTTCTCTGAGTAGTCGTTCTATCATATAGGACTTTGCACTGGGCCTGCAAATTCTCACTCTTGATGTGTGCATCATTCCTTACCTCATTGAGTTGAATCAGATCATTCATTCTAACTGTCATATCTTCTTCAACATCTTCATCATATTTCTAAATGAATTGATACATCTGCAACAAGTTATTTTGAGGTAATCTTGCATTTATTCCATACACTAAGTCAAAAGGGGCACACCCTATTGCTTTCTTTATTGTAACCCTATCAGCCCATGAGTTTTGTAGCAATTTGGAGTCCCAGGCCTTTTTGTTTTTGTCCAGAACTCTTTTCAAAATCTTGATTAAATTTTTATTGCTAGATTCTGCCTGGCCATTGCCTTGTGGATGATAAACAGATGAATGTGAAATTTTAATACCATTCTGTTTGTAGAAGTCAACAAACTCCTCTAACCTAAAACATAATGCATTATCAACCACCATAGTTTCTAGGCAACCAAACCTTGTCAAGATATTCAGCATCATAAAATCTATCACCACCTTGCTAGTTGCTCTTCTTGTAGGGATTGCCTCAACCCACTTAGTGAAATAATCTATTGCCACTAAGATGTAGGAATGTCCACCACTGGACTTATTAGGGATTTCAACAATGAAATCCATACCCCACTTCTGAAAAGGGGCCTGAACAGAAACAAGTTTGAGAGGCAAATTCCCACTGAATTTTAATTTTCCTCCAAACCTTTGGCAAGGATCACACTTCTTAACAAACTAATGGGTATCCTTGAAAAGTGATGGCCACCAAAAACTTGCCCTGATAATCTTGTGGGTTGTAGTCTTAGCCATGTAATGTCCTCCACAAATTCCACTGTGCATTTCATGCATCAAGAGCTGGGCTTTATCATGGTCTACACACCTAAGCAAAACACCTTCATTACTCCTCCACCAAAGCTCACCATTTATAATTGCATATCTCAAAGAGTGGAGTTTAACAGTTCTTCTTTTATTATCATCCAGTTCATGGGGTAAGACCATCATTTGTAAATATTTGACAATATCCTTGTACCATTCACAACAATCCATGTTACACATGTAAGGCCTTTGATCCTCTTCTAAAGCATTTATCTGGTTTGCACTTAGATTACTTTGGGCCATCAACTTTGCTAGACCTAAACCTCTAACCAACTTTGTTATGTGGATATCAATGTTAAATTCTTGAATTCTGTTAATCCACCTACATCTTCTTCCTAAAACCTCTTGTTGGACCAAAATGTCCTTAACTGTAGCACTTGGAACATATGCAACCACTGTGGCTCCCACCAAATAACATCTAAATGTTTTAATGGCCTTGACTAAGGCATAAGCCTATTTCTCAATGATATCATAATTTAATTCTATTGCTTGTAAGGTTTTACTAAAAAAAGAAATTGGTTGTTCAAAACCTTCAGCATTCTTTTGTAAAAGTATTGCAGCAATAGTATGGGCAGATGCAAAAGAGAAAATTTACATTGGCTTGCTATAATCTGGTGTCTTTAAGACTGGGGCATGCTTAATGGCCCTCTTAATGTCATTGAAGGCTTGAACTACTTCAGTATTCCATTCCATTTTTTCTCCTTTCTTTAACATCCTTGATATGGGAATACTGATTTCTGCAAAATTTGTAATAAACCTTGTTAAAAAGTTGACTTTTCCTAGAAAGGACTGAATTCCCTTGATATTTTTGGTAAGGATAGTTTGTCAATGGCTTCCACTCTTTCAGGATCTATCCTTACACCATCCTTTGAAACAATGTGCCCCAAAAGTTTCCCTTCTGTCACACCAAAGGCACATTTCTTTGGGTTTAAAGAGACCCCATACTCTAATGCTCTGATAAAAATTTTCTCAAGATGTTGACAATGTTGTTCTTCTTTTGCTGAAAAGGCTATCAAGTCATCCTGATATACCACCATAAATCTATCAATGAAATCTGCAAAGGCTACATCCATAGCCCTCTGAAAAGTGGCACCTGCATTAGTCAACCCAAATGGAATTCTTACATAAACATATATTCCCGAGGGAGTTGTAAATGCAGTATTAAATTATTCTATGTCTTTGACCATAACCTGATTGTAACCAGAAAAGCCATCCATCATGGACATCAATTCTGATCCAGTGACCTTTTGCAACATGTTCTCCATATTTGGTAATCCATAATTATCCTTCAGAGAATTGATGTTTAGATTTCTGAATTCAACACAAAGTCTAATGTCACCATTTTTTTTTTGGCAGGCACTAAATTTGAAACCCAAGTGGAATGCCTAATAGGCTTGATTATTCTAGCATCCATCATCTTCTTGAGTTCACTCTATATTTTGGGTGCCAAGGTAGGGTTAATAGGTCTTAATTTTTGTCTAAAAGGTTTTGTGCCTTCTTTGAGTGGAACCTCATGTTGGAAAAGGTCTTCCCTGTAAGCTTTAAGGTCTTCATAAGACCAGGCAAAAACATGCCTAAATTTTCTGAGAAGGTCAATCAAATTTTTTCTAATTCTTGGGGAGAGAGACCTACCTATATAAAATTTCTTGGGAGCTATCACTATGCCCAAGTTTATCTCTTCAAGCTCATTGATTTTATCAGTACTAGCAAAGAAGGCCTTGTCTTTATTATCAAATGCCCTTTCAAGAGCAACTAGTCCTTTAGGAACCTTTTTTGATTTTAAATGCAATACCTCATTCCCAAAGATGACATCTTTTCCATTCACTATATTAACATAAGCACTGAAATCCATTTCTTTATCACCAAAGTGAGATTCACAATGGAGAAACCTTAATATATCTTGATCATCAGAAAAAACTTGCCAATTATCTAGATTGTCAAGGATGGAAGGTCTGGCTTGTACCTCTATATTAGAAACATTTTCAAATGTAACATCTTCTAGTCTAAGGGCTATATTAGCCAACAAATCTGCCATCCTATTCTGACTTCTTTCCATCCAACAAATATTAAAAGCACTAAATCTTTCAATCTCATCCCATACTGCATTCCTATATTGTTTCAACTTCTGATTCTTTGAAGCATATTTTGATCTAATTTGGGATACGACTAACTTAGAGTCACCTATAACTTTCAAACACCTTATGCCATGACTTGATGCTAATCTTAGGCCAATTAACAGAGCCTCATACTTTGCAACATTATTTGTGCATGAAAACAACAAAGTAAATGAGAACTTGAAAGTTTTACCATTTGGAGATATGAGCAATATTCTAGCTCTAGATCCTTCTTTGCTATTTGCTCCATCAAAATACATGGTCCAGATATTATCAAGGTCAATCCATCCTTCTTAGCTTTCTGATCTATGGGGAGGCTCAACAACTTCCTCTGCTTCCTTATCTTGGACCTTGAAGGCATTAATATCAGTATCAAGGAAATAATTCATGTTGTCCTATTCTTCTTCCTCAATCATGTGTGGAGTCCTAGACTCCCTAATGACTTTGATATTCTTTCCTTCAAAATTAAAAGTGGCAAATGATAAGTCACACTATATGCTACCTCTGATAGAGGCACTCCATTTTCTTAACAGTAAAATTCCATACCGGGGAGGAATATCCACTACCAAAACACTCATGGTTAATTTTTTGTTGGGGTACGCAGCCAATTTGTAAGGAAAAGCCTTAATAGGACCAACAACTGGTACTTCTCTTGAATCCATAGCTTGACACCTACCATGAAGTGTATCCACCTTTAATCCTAATGACTTCATAAACTCAGTAGGCATAACAGTATTTGATGCTCCAGAATCAATCATCCAATTCTTTAGCATCTTTCCATTTATTTGTAGAGTCAAGAAAAAAGGATCAACTGATCCTACCATAGTACTAACAACATTTGTGTCCAAATAGATTTGAGGGATTTTAGAAACAATCTCCTCACTACAATTTTCATCTTCTTCATGCACAATTGCTACTTGTTTCTCAGTTTTTTCTATTTTTTGAGAATCAGTATGTACTACACTTTTTACCCATTTCAAGGCATTTTTCTTATGTTCTTCTATTCTCATCATCTCTAATAATGGAACTTTGACAGTGATTTGAAGCAAAAATTTACTCATGTCAACTGGAACATACTTTAAATCGGGCACATCTCGTTTCAAATCTACAATCTCTTTATCAACTTCTTGGGTGGATGTATCTGCAGGTTTGTCAGTTTGGGCCTTGTTTTTCTTTTGCAAAATTGGCACAACCTTAGTAGTAGGCTTTGTTTTTACCTTATAAACAATATTAGGCTTAGAAAATTTCTTTACCTTGACTTTATCAACATGATTAGCATCCTTAGTCTTTTCTTGTGAAGTTTTTACATTCTTATCTGTCTTCTTGATAAAAATACCAACAGGCTTGGGGTTTGCATCACCAACAACTCTATTCCTCAAGTTATAATTTGCCTTTTCCTGAGTAACCAAATTGGTTGTTATCAAAGCAATTTCTTCATCAGAAGGTCTTCTCAAAGTAGTTGTTTGTTCATTCTTTTGAACATTACACTGGATGTTGTCAGGCTCACTATCTTCATCATCTGAAAAAACTTGCTGATGATATGATTCATTTCTAGTTTGGGAATGTGAAACATCCTGATTTTCATCCTCTTTAGCAGAATCCACCTCACTCAAAACATGAGAAGAAAACATCCCACATCCCTAGTCATCATAAGGTTGTTCCTCATTGCATTCTTGCTCCTCTTGAGAAGAGACATTTTGGGATATGGCACAATAATCAGGATCATGTGGTGATTGACAAGAAATACACCATGGGACCTCCTCCACCACATTCATTGAATTTATTTGCAATGGATCAAGAGTCCTATCATTTGGTTTATCTCTTTTCTTAGGAATAAAAGGCTTCCCATCTTTCCATTGAGTGTTGTAGGGGTAATTCTGCATTCTTGGCAATTTGTTGAAGTTATTAAAGGGGGGCTTGTCCCCTCCTACAACTTTATTGCCTCTATTTTCACCAGGCTTCAGATCTTTGATTGCTTTCAGAATCTATTTTAAACTTTCATCATCCTTAGGCTTGATATTTGCAAGTTTCCCTGGATCCTTTCTATTCAACAATGGTGATTTGTCATCTTCCCTTCTTCCCAACTTTCCTGAGATTCTCCGATTGCTTTCTATGTTCACAGCTTACTTGTAAGCTTCAACTAGACTCCTTGGATTTTTATCTCTCAATAGGTAGCCCATCTTAGAATCAAAAGCATTTAAATATGTGACAAGGCACACCCTGTCATCCAACCTAATAACCTGCAACAATTTATGCATGGCCTTTTGAAATCTAACATTAAATTCAACAACATCCTCATTGAAATTCTTCTTTATATTATTAAACTCATTCAGCATAAAACCTTTATGAGTTTTGTCACCATATTGTTCCTTGAAACAATGTCTAAGCTGATCCCATGATCATATGCTACCATGTGGCAAAGCTTTAAACCAATCCCTTGAATCTTTTGTTAGGGATTGCACAAATAGTTTCATGATAACATCATCTGGGACAATGTTATAGTCATCAATTACATCAATGAATTTCTTTAAATGCTCCTCACAAGTTACAACATTTCTTCCTATGAATTTAGGAAGCTTCTTTCTAATTTCTTCAGGGATGGGGTTAGGATAGCCAAGAATACCAGTAAAAACCAATTGCTTAAACCTTTCAGGTATAACCCCTGAATTAGGAAAACCAGCACCCTGAGATGTAGATGCATTATTATTTATAGTGGCAACACCTTTAAAACCTCTTGGTGGAGGAACACCAGTTGTCTGATTTGCTGAATTTGTGACATTTGCTCCTTGTGTCATGGTAGAACTAGCAAAATTTATAGGTCCTATAGACCTTTTAAGAAAATCAATTTTCTTTTTCATTTCTAGTGTTGCAGCTTCTAGTTCTGCTTTTTCAAGTTCTTTGGCTAGCAATTCTTGTTCTTTTTTGGCCTTTTCAAGGTCGGCTTCCAATCTTCAGGCCTAGTTTATAGGGATTTTTGGGGCTACAGGTTCTTTAATTGAAATGCCCAGTTCCTTTTGTTTCCACTTATCCCTTGGTTTCCTAGCTTCAAAAGTCTTATGGACAACATGTAGCTCATTTGTCTTTTCAAGAATGGGAACATAATTTATAGCCTCTAAATCTAATAGCTACCTTCTTAATTTGTTAGCCCTAATCATGGCATGTCTGACCCTTTCTTCCTTCTCATTTTCTCTCTTTTGCCTAATGGCTACTTGTTCTTGAATTCTTCTTTCAAATTCATATACTTCCTCAAAAATTTCCTTAGAATTAGGCAAAGTGGTTTCAGACTCATCTTGTTGTGCTTGGGGCTCTTCTTGTTGATTCTGAGACTCATGAGGGCCTTGGGGGATTGATGAATCAAGGGTTAAATGGGGAACAAAATCCTATCCACCCCTACTTTTACTTCTAGACCTACTAAATTTTCCTAAAATCCTTCTATTTTGGGATGGTCTTTCACCCTCTCTTTCCGTGGGGGAATAATAGTCTTCATACTAGTTCAAGCCCGAATCAACTACCTCCTCATATTCTCAGGCATTTCCTTGCTGACTAGGAGGAGTAAGACCCTCCCGTCTTGGGTTTCCCCTTTTCTTCCAAGTTAGGGATGTATCATCAACACATTTTTCTTTCCTAACCTAAGTTCTTCTTGATGTGGCATGAAACCCACCCTGCAAGCTTTCTTCTACATGTTCCTTCCTCCAAGACCTTGTGATTTTGAAACTCATAACTATATATTATAAAGTACTAGTTACAGAGATGCTCAGAGTCACCACTCACAATATGTGAGATAATTTGAAACCTTACTGAAACTAACTCTTATATTCTTTAATGAAGTCCACTAGATAAATGATAAGCTGGCCACGAGTCTAAGCTCAACTTGTACATGCATTATCTATGCTGATTTGTAACACCAGAGATATCAAAATGATTGAAATAGGTAGGTTAGGATTCAAGCTCAACTTGAAACCTACACTATTTTCTCTTGATAGTATTTCTCTATTCTTCAGTAGAATCACTGATTTGATGATGACCTGGAAGGGTTGAATCAAATGGCTAATGAGATATTGAAATTTGTAATATAAACACTGATTCAGAACTGATTTTACTTGTTTGTTATGCTTTACTCCCCAGTAGAGTCACCAATTTGTTGGTTCCTGGATAGGATTTTACACTCCATGAGATACCAATATGCCCATGATGGATATTAAGGATTGGTTAGTTCTAAATGTGAACAATCTATGAGCAATTGGACCAACTATAGGGATAAGATTACCCTCTTCTGCTTCTGGCTCTGCAAAACCAAGGTGGGTGCACATGATCCAATAGTATTAACTCTGACTGATAGTTCTAACTCTACCCCTCATTTCTTTATTGGATCTTTCAACAGATGAATACAGTGAGAGAATACTAAACAAGAACCTATTGTTCATTCATCCTGCATCACTGGGTAGGACAATACATAAATGTAAATAAAAGTAAAAGACTGGTAGTGATTTAAATGATTTGGGATTATAAGGTTTGAATCACTCTTCTCAACACAAAGATAGGAGAATATAGGTCAGTGCCTTATCTATTGGGAAAAATATCAAGGAAAAGGATGAATACAATGGTGTCTGAAATTGGTCTCTAGACATAAATACAAAATATCCCAACTCTTTCCTACTTATGAAAATCCTTCAAATAAACTCCAAGAACACATATCCCACTTTGAGAAATATTTAATCTAACCCTAGGTTTGAACTCAAAGCATCAATACATTCACATAAACCTGATGCAAAGATTTAAACATTCAAAGAATATAGAAAAGGAGAGCAAAAATCTAAGGTTTGTATTAAGTATAACCTTTCATCATATGCATACAGTATCCAGAATAGTAAGCTTGCAAGATAACAACATCAACCTATACTTCTTCTCTATTGTTTGATAAAATGGTATAAAAAATTACAATCCTTGATTGAAAAGCTAGGGTTTCAAAAATTTCTATCTTTTTAACACCTAAACTCCAATCCCTTAGAATGATCATGAAAAATCCCTTTATACCAAGGGATGCAACAAGAAACTGATCATTCTAGGGTTACAAAAAATTAACCTAAAAAACCCTTACAACAACCCCAAAGGGTTTACAATAACTACACTACCAAAACAGATGAGATATTTTCAATTGAGTCGACATGCTTTATGTTTTCAATGCTATCCCTGGCTCAATTTTCACAAATCTGATTTTATTATCTCACTGTCAAACTCCAATGAATGCCCTTTTGCAAAAATTCAAACCTAATATTCATTTGGCTCGGCATCATAGGAAACAAAATTGGATTTTATCTATAATTTATGCCTTCTATATCCTTTCCCAACAACAATCTATACTGAAAAATTCAATTCATGGCCACCACATCATTTTACATGACTCATGTTGGTGTTCAAAATGGACGCTTATGCTCTTAGGCTGCCAATAATACCCTCATGCTGATTTTAGGAGTGGTTAGTTCCAAAATGTATAGGGATCTTAGGGTAACTGGACCAACTATAGGGACAAGACTTCCCTCTTCACTTTTGGCTCTATAAAACCAAGGTGGGTGCACCTAACCTAGTGAAAACTATACTTCACACACCAAAGACTGGATCTAAACAACAGATTGATAGTAAGAAAGTACTAAATGCTAACCTCACATTCATTGACTCTCCATTACTATTGGGTAACACAATCATAAAACCAAAGACTTAAATCTTAAAATGGTTCTTGATTTAGAATTTGGATTGCAACAACTTCAATCAGCATAGGTTGACAAGAGGACTACTCATTTAGGCTAGTGCCTCATCCATTGGGCAAGATTTTTTAGACACAAGAGATACACATACTAGAATATATCTGAGATTCATAGCCATAAATGCATCTACCACAATCCTTGCAAAGAATCCTTATGTAGACAATAGTAAACTCATATCTCACCTAGAGCATCATTTAATCCAATCCTAGATTAGAACTCAAGAATGTTGATACGTACATAAACAATATGTAATGAACTAGAAAGCTCAAAGTCTACCTAGCTTGACATAGATGAGAGAGATGAATCATGTATCTATATTAAGTATGATGAATCTTTTCTATGCATACAATCATTTATAACAAATCAAGCTTGCAAACTATAGCTTAGACCTGCAACTTTCTTCTTTCATCAACCAATACTGAATCAAAAACTGTTACAAAACCTTGGGACCAGAACTACGGACTACTTCTTTTAACTTTGAAACTGGAACCTCGACAAAATAAAAAATTCAACACTATATACCATTGGTTACCTTGGAATCCTAAATAGGTTAGGATGTAATAAGCTATGAATAACTAGGGTAAGGGTTAGGGTTTCCACCCACCAAAAAATTCAAACATACTAGAAATTAATACACTAGGAGGGAAAACCAAGCAAACCCCTACAATCAGATCCAAAATCCAATCTTCACTTATGGTAAATCCTCTTGGAATGTATTGAAGATCCTAAAAATCCTGTGAATTCATCTGATTTGACCCCTGCAACACACCTTGAGCAAGTAAACCCATCCCCTCATAGTACAAAACTCCTCTGTGAAAAATCATAGACTCATTGGACCACACCACAACAACTGAAAATCATTTCTATTAAGTTCGACTGTTGAAACATTCAATTCTGGTCCTTTCTATTGCTGGAAAGCATTCAAATTTTCAAATCTATAGAGAATGGCTACTTTATGGTCTTTACCGATGGATCAATGACCCATATTCAAATCTAAGCTTGGTTTATATCGTGACCGTTAGATGCCTTTCCTTTTCCTAGGTTATGTTTTTACTTTATAAGAAACTAGTGAATACAAAACTGAGAAAACCTTCGCTCATTTGCGAGAACTTTGAGAGCACCACCAAATCATTTGGCTACTACATGAACACCATTTTCCAAACTGCTAAGTCCCTAGACCCTTCGCTAAAACATCACGTGAACTAGTGAACCAAGAAAGCGTTTGTCAGAATCCCCAAAACATATCCAAACTACTAAAAGACTGAGAAAAGGTCACTGGGCCCGCATCAAATTGGCAGTTGTCTGAAGATCGCATAGACCTCTGAGATTCCATCAAATTATAAGATAACCATCAGATTAAAAATCTTACCTAGCTCTGACAACTCTCTTACAATGAGAGAGATCAATGGCCATCTTAAATTCACAAGTGTCAGAGAAAACCCTTAAGAGCATACGCCGATCGTCGATGCTTTGACATCGTCAGAACCCACTGAAATTGGAAATCCTGGCCCCACTGACATGTCTGCATACTTGTAATCCATGGAAAATCAAAACTTGACACCTCAGCAAGACATGGAAATTGGTCCCACCATTCTCGGCAAACACTTAACCCTTTGACCACTTGGTGAATACGTGACTGCAGGGAAAGTCCAAGTCGTAGAATATATTACTTAACCCATGTTAGATCAAACGATTCAGCAAACAAAGGTTTTTTTTGAATTGTGAAGTCCTTTCATAACCTCAGGTTACTCTTCATGAACTGGCGAATACATAAAAAAGATGAGGGCCCACTGATGATCTAGCAAATTAGCGACCAAAGAGATTTCACCAATTCGCAGCAAAATTTGAAACACTGCTAAATTATCTAGAGATTCAACGAATACACCTATTCACCCATTCACCAAAAGTTTAGAACTCCACCAAATAATTACGAGAATGTGTGAACACCAAAGATTTATTAGGACCACCATAGATTTAACTGCTCCACCAAAACCTTAGACCAAAAATTGGGCCCACCTTAAATGAGATCAACAGTTGTCGCAAAAGTACATACCTCTGACATATTCTATTAGATCTTATGACAACTGTTGGATCAACATTTTATACTACCCTATAGATTCTCTGACATAGGACCCTCTGACAAAAGTCAACTTAGCACCTCGTGGACGAATCAAATACTGCCAAATCCACACACCTGGCAAGTGGACCCACTTGAAAGGAAAAGCTACGTCACAACAGGAAATCAATGACAGGTGCAAGATCTTATGAGCCAGAAAGATTCTATTCACTCATAAGACAACCATCAATTTAGAATCTCACCTAGGGCACCTCCATTTCACAAATGAGCGACTAAGGGAAAAAGATATCAGTGTTCACCAGGTCGCTGGATAAAAAGATAAGACCACCAGGCATTTAGAGATTATGCAAACACCGTTCACTAAATCACTGAAAAGTTTATAAGGCATGAAAAAGTATTACTTGATTCAGTGAACACTAGGAGAGAAAATAACCATGTGCACTAAGGGATTCTTAAGTGGTGCAAAAAGTTAACATAAAATTAGAATAGGGAAAAACAAAACAAGGGTTTTATGGCAACGGCTAGATTTTTGAATTTTTGCCTAGGGTTAAGACCAGAAACAAGGAAAAAGGATGTAGAGGCCAGGAAAAAGGGGATGCAGCCATAAAATATTTTTACTAGTGCTAATAGTGGCTCATACTCGGGGATGTGTATCTCTTGCAGATACAATGAGCAAGCTAGAATCTCTTGGAAGAGCAAACCAACTCAAAATTTCAACCCAAAAAGTGAAAACAAATGACTGTACAGGGGAAAACCTAAACTACTGCTCATGGAAAAGATACTTCAGGAGAAGTAAAACTTTAGGAATTGTCCATGAATAGGCAATTCCAAAGTACCACTAGTTAAATGCTTCAGGACATAAGAATCTGTCCCCCATTTTCTTTCAATAAGATAAGGGCCCAACCAAATTGGATCAAATTTTCCATGCTTCCCCTTATCTTCTAACCTTGCATTCCACATCAAGACAAGGTCATCTACTTCAAAACTCCTCTGAGTAGCTCTCCTATCAAACAAACTCTTTCATTGTCTTTGCAATGTCTCATTCTTTTTATGTGCATCTCTCCTTACCTCTTCCAATTAGATCAGTTGATCCAATCTTACTCTCATCTCATCACTCAAATCTTCATCATATGCCTGGATGAACTTATACATCTGCAATAAATTATTTTGAGGCAGTCTAGCACTTATTCCATATACCAAATCAAGTGGAGCACAACCTATGGCTTTCTTAATAGTCACCCTGTTAGCCCATAGTGCCCACCATAACTTTGAGTCCCAGGCTTTCTTATTCTTTTCCAACACTCTCTTGAGGATCTTAATTAGACTTTTATTACTGGACTCAGCCTGGCCATTTCCTTGTGGATGATATGGGGAAGAAAATGAAATGTGTATCCCATATTGTTGAAAAAAATCACTAAATTCCTATGATCTAAAACACATTGCATTATCAACCACAATTACCTCTGGGCACCCAAACCTGGTGAGGATGTTCTGCATCATAAAATCTATCACAACTTTGCTAGTAGCCTTTCTAGTGGGGATAGCTTCAACCCAATTGGTGAAATAGTCTACTGCCACTAGTATGTAAGAATGTCCAATACTAGATTTGTTTGGAATTTCTCCAATAAAATCAATACCCCACTTCTGGAATGGAGCCTGAACTGCAATAGGTCTGAGTGACAAATTCCCATTAAATTTCAACTTTCCAGCGAATCTCTGACATGCATCACACCTTCTTATAAACTAATGTGTATCTTTAAAAACTGTAGGCCACCAAAATCCAGACCTAAGGATCTTGTGAGCTATGGTCTTTTCCATATAGTGTCCTCCACATACACCTTGGTGCATTTCCTTTAATAGAGACTTAGACCTCTCATGGTCTATGCACTTTAGCAATACTCCTTCATTGCTTCTCCACCATAACTCACCATGTATAATGGCATACCTTGCTGATTGCAACTTGATAGTTCTCCTTCTATTTTCATCCATCTCAGGGGGAAGGACCAATTTCTGCAAGTAACCAATAACATCTTTGTACCATTCACAACAATCCATATCACAAACATATGGTCTTTGTTCTTCTTCTAACACATTCACATGATTTGCAACTAAATTTCTTTGTGCCATTAATTTTGAAAGGCCTAAGTCTCTTACCAATTTTGTAATCTAGATATCAATATTAAATTCTTGGATCCTATTGATCCATCTACATCTTTTCCCTGAAACTTCTTGTTGCACTAATATATCCTTGACTGTAGCACTAGGAACATAAGCAACCACCTTAGCTCCTACAAGGTAACATCTAAAAGCCTTGACTGCTCTAACTAAGGCATAAGCTTGTTTCTCAGTAATATGATATTTCAATTCTACTGTTTGTAGGGATTTACTAAAAAATGATATGGGTTGTTCATATCCATTTGAATTCTTTTGCAATAAAACTGCTGCAATTGTATGACAAGAAGCAAAAGAAAATATCTACATGGGCTTACCATAATTAGGTGTTCTTAAAACTGGAGCATCCTTGATGGCCTTTTTGATATTTCTGAAAGATTCATCTACTTCTTCATTCCATTCAATCTTTTCTTCTTTTTTCAACATTCTAGAGATAAGGAGACTGATTTTTGCAAAATTTGTAACAAATCTCCTTAGAAAATTTATCTGCCCAAAGAAAGATTGTATTCCTTTAACATTTCTAGGTGGTGTAAGCTTATCTATAGCCATAACGCTTTCAGGGTCAATTCTCACTCCATCCTTGGACACAATATGTCCTAAGAGCTTGCCTTCCACAACACTAAAAGAACACTTCTTCAGATTCAAGGAAATCCCATACTCCAAAGCCCTAATAAAAATCTTTTCAAGATGTTCACAATGCTGATCTTCCTTTTCTGAATATGCTATGAGATCATCCTGATATACCAATATAAATTTTTTTATGAAGTCTACAAAGACCACATCCATAGCTCTCTAAAAAGTAGCTCCTGCATTTGTCACGCCAAAGGGCATTCTAACATAAACATATGTTCCCCAAGGGGTAGTGAATGCAGTCTTGAACTGTTCTGACTCCTTGACCATGACCTGATTATATCTAGAGAAACTATCCATCATGGACATTAACTCTGATCTAGCAACCCTTTGCAGAATATTCTCCATGTTAGGCAAACCATAATTCTCCTTCAAAGAATTGACATTCAAATTCCTAAAATCAACACATAACCTAATGTCACCATTCTTTTTTCTGACTAGAACCAAGTTTGACACCCAAGTAGAATATCTGATAGGCTTGATAATGCTAGCATCCATCATCTTTTTGAGTTCATCTTGCATTTTTGGTGCCAAGGTAGGGTTCACATGCCTTAATTTATACCTAAAAGGTTTGGTGCCTTCCTTCAATGGTACTTCATGCTAGAATAGATCTTCTCTATAGGCTTTCAAATCATCATAAGACCATGCAAAGACATGTCTAAATCTTTTGAGAAGATCAATCAGATTATTCCTAGTTTTTTTGGACAAACATTTACCTATGTAAACATTTTTGGGTACTTGACTTGTTCCTAAATTTATTTCCTCCAAATCATTTATCTTATCAACAAATTTAGGAAAACAAGTCCTTTCTTTATCATCAAATGCTCTCTCAAGAGCAACCAATCCCCTTGGGATCCTATTTGATTTCAATTGTAAAACTTCTTTCCCAAGAACATTCTCTTTTCCATTTCTGATGTCAACATAAGTGCTGAAATCCATTTCCTAACCATCAAAATGAGATTCACACTACAAAAACCTTAGTATCTATTGATCATCAGAAAATACCTGCCAATTCTCAACATTGTCTGGGATAGAAGGCCTAGACTTACACTCAATCCTGGATATCCTTGCAAAGGTAATATCCTCTGGCCTTAATGCTATGTTTTCCAATAAGTCAGCCATCCTGTTTTGGCTCCTATCCACCCAATCAATACGAAAAGCACTCAAAACCTCAATTTCATCCCAAACAACATTTCTATATTGTTTCAGCCTTTGATTCTTAGATGCATAATTTGATCTAATATGAGAAAATACTAACTTAGAGTCACCAATCACCCTAAGTTATTTGATCCCATGTTTTGATGCTTGTCTCAAACCAATCAATAGGGCCTCATATTCAGCAACATTATTTGTGCAAGGGAACAAGAGAGTGAAAGAAAACTTGAAAGTCTTACCACTTGGGGATATCAATAGCACTCCTGATTTGACACCTTCCTTTGAACTTGCTCCATCAAAATACAAGGTCCATAAGACATTACCTTCTATCATGTTATTTTCATCATCAGCCAAAAGGACAGGCTTGACCTTTTCTTGCACTTCTCTCTCCTGAACTTGGAAAGAGCCAATGTCAGTGTCCACAAAATAATTCATATTGTCCTCTTGATCCTCCTCAATCATATGTGGAGTTCTAGCTTCCCTTGAAACTTTCACACTTTCTCCTTCAATGCTAAAAGTAGCAAAAGACAAGTCACATTGAATACTTCCTCCCATAGAGGCACTCCATTTTCTAGATAACAACATTCCATATTTTGGGGGGATATCAACTACAAGAACACTCATAGTTAGTTTTTTATCAGGAAATGCTACTAATTTATAAGGCAAAGCCTTAATGGTACCAATAACTAGCACTTCTCTTGAGTCCATAGCTTGGAATCTCCCATGAGGTGTATCAACCTTTAATCCTAATGACTTCATGATCTCTACAGGCATGATAGTGTTTGATGCTCCAGAATCAATCATGCAATTCTTCAATAATTTTCCATTTGTCATAAGGGACAAGAAGAAAGGATCCACTGTCCCTAATGTAGTATTTACAACGTTTGCATCCAAATACCTCTGAGGAATCTCAGAGACAATTTCTTCATTTTTACTGTCAAGTGTATCACATAAAGAAGCCACATGCTTATAACCTCTATTCATTTCTTGGACCTTTATAGAAGAGGCACCATTTACCCAATCCAAGGCCTTGACCTTGTGCTCTTCTATTCTCATCATTTCTAACAATGGAACCTTGACCGTTATTTGTGAAAGCAATTTGGTCATATCAATGGGAACATATGTATGGTTGCCCATGTCAACCTTAATCTTAGTGACATCTTTATCTTCTACTTTGATAGTCAGATCAGATTTACCTTTGTGTAGAAACTCATCATCCTTTTGAGGTATAGGAACAACTATCTCTGGTGTCTTTGCTTTACCTTGAGGTATTGTAGTAGGTGCCATCTTCTTTCTTACTTTAACCCTACTGACAACACCAACATCCTTCTCCCTTTCCTCATGTTGTTGCGTACTTTTTTCTAATTTCTTGATAAACATGCTACCAGGTTTACCATTTGTGCTTCCAACTATCCTATTTCTCAAATTATAATTGCTCCTGGCTTGAGTGACTATGTCTGCAGTGATTTGAGCAATTTCCTCATCAGAGGGTCTCCTTAAGGAAACATGTTCCTCACACTTCACTATACCACATCCAACATCATCAAATTATTCTTCCTCACCATCAGTAGAGTCAACCTTATCCCATGCATCTGAAGAAGTCATTGCACAACCACTCTGATCATATTGTTCGTCATGTTCTTGATTCTCAGATAAGTTCAGAGCAATAACACAATGCTCTGGACTATGAGGAGAATGGCAAGCAACACACCATGGGACATCATCATTCATGTTAACTAAATTTATTTGCAAAGGATCAGGAATCCTATCATCAGGCCTATCCCTTTTAACTAGAAAAATGGGCTTGCCATCCTTCCACTAAGTATTGTATGGGTAATTCTGCATTCTTGGTTGCCTGCTAAAATTACTTGAAACAGGCTGGTCATTTGTTGCAACCCTATTGTTTCTTTTTTCATCAGGCTTTAGATCCTCTAAAGCACTTAGAATCTATTTTAGATTATCCTCCTCCTTTGGCTTAGAATTAGCAAACCTTCCCATCTCTTTCTTATTTTGCACTTGGGGCCTATAATCATCTCTTCTCCCTAATTTTTCTGATATTCTTCTATTACTTTCTATGTTGATAGCCAACTTGTAAGCCTCCGTGAGATTTCTAGGGTTCTTATCCCTTAAGAGGTAACCCATCTTTGCATCAAAAGCATTTAAGTATGTCACAAGACACACTCTGTCATCTAACCTGATAACTTGCAGGAGCCTATGCATAGCCTTTTGGAATCTTATATTAAATTCAAAGACCTCTTCATTCTAATTTTTCTTTATGTTATTGAATTCATTCAAAATAAAAACCTCATTTGTTTTATCCCCATAATGCTCCTTGAAAAAATTCTTAAATTCATTCCAAGATCCTATACTAGCATGGGGCAATCCTCTAAACCAATCCCTAGAATCTTCGGTCAGAGATTGCACAAATAATTTCATTATAACATCATCAGGCTCAACATTATAATCATCTATTACATCCATAAATTTTTTTAGATGTTCTTCACATGTGATGACATTATTTCCAGTAAACTTTGGGAGCTTCTTTCTAATTTCATCAGGAATTACATTAGGATAACCAGGAATACCAAAAAACATAAGTTGTTTGTACCTTTCATGAATAGGAACTCCTTGTGGTGGATCCATTCCTTGAGATGTGGATGTCCTTGTGTTTGAACTAGAAAGAATCTTAGCAGCACTTGGAATGCCATTTGTCTGAGTTGCAAGGTTGCCATGATTTCCACCTTGTCCCAAGAAGGAAGCAGCAACATTTGAAGGCCCTGAGGTATGCTTGAGAAAATAAATCTTCTTCCTCATTTCTGTAGTATTAGTTTCCAACTCTGCTTTCTCTAGTTCTTTAGCCCACATTTCTCAAGTTCTGCATCTAACCTCAACCCTTGTTTTAATGGGTTTTCCACATGAACTTGTTCATTAATTTGAACTCCGACAGCTTTCTATTTTCCCTTATCTCTAGGCCTAGTTATCTCATGTGTTTTATACAAAATAGGTTGTTCCTCTACTCTTTCAGGCTCTGGGACAAAATTAATTGCCTCCAAATCTAACAACTACCTCTTTAGCTGATCAACCATTATCATTGCTTGTCTTACTCTATCTTCTTTGTCCTTTTCTCTTTACTGTTTGATAGCAACTTGTTCTTGGACTCTTCTTTCCAATTCATAGACCTCCTCAAAGATCTCCTTTGATTTTGGGAGAGTAGTCTTAGACTCATCATCCACCACTTGAAATTCATCCTCATACTGGTTTAGTCCCAAATCAACAGCCTCTTCACATTCTGAAATATTTTCTTCTTGACTAGGCTTGGTTTGAGTTTCTTTCCTTGTATCCTTTTTATTTCTCCAGGTATGAGAGACATTTCTTTTCTTCTTTCCTCCCCTTGTCTGACTAGGCCTGGAAGTGCTTGGAATACCTTCTTCCATTATGTTTTCAGGATGCTCCTTTCTCTAGGGCCTAGTACCTCTATAACTCATTTGTAAAAAATCTACTGACTAGCACTACTGCAGAGATGTTTGAGTCTCCACCCAAGAATATTGGGAATCTTACAATACAACTTCCTCACTTAACAAATATCCAAATGAGATGACAAGACAAGGGAAAAGAATAACCCTGTTTCTTCCAATGATGACCTACTGGTTATTATAAACTTGTGTAACATTTCCCCAGCAGAGTCGCCATCTTGTTGGTGTTCAAAATGGATGCTTATACTCTTAGGCTGCTAATATACCCTCAGGCTGATTTTAGGAGTGGTTAGTTCCAAAATGTATAGGGATCTTAGGGTAACTAGACCAACTATAGGGACAAGAATTCCCTCTTCACTTCTGGCTTTGCAAAACCAAGGTAGGTGCACCTAACCCAGTGAAAACTATACTTCACACACCAAAGACTGGGTCTAAATAACAGATTGATAGTAAGAAAGTACTAAATGCTAACCTCACATTCATTGACTCTCCATTACTATTGGGTAAAACAATCATACAACCAAAGACTTAAATCTTAAAATGGTTCTTGATTTAGGATTTGGATTGCAACAACTTCAATCATCATAGGTTGACAAGAGGACTACTCATTTAGGCTAGTGCCTCATCCATTGGGCAAGATTTTTTAGACACAAGAGACACATACCAGAATATATCTAAGATTCATAGCCATAAATACATCTACCACAATCCTTACTGCTTACAAAGAATCCTTATGTAGACAATAGTAAACTCATATCTCACCTAGAGCATCATTTAATCCAATCCTAGATCACAACTCAAGAATGAAGATACATACATAAACAATATGTAATGAACTAGAAAGCTCAAAGTCTACCAAATTTGACATAGAGGAGAGAGAGGAATCATGTATCTGTATTAAGTATGATGAATCTTTTCTATGCATACAATCAGTCATAAAAAATCAAGCTTGCAAACTACAGCTTAGACCTGCAACTTTCTTCTTTCATCAACCAATACTGAATCAAAAACTATTACAAAACCTTGGGACCAGAACTAGGGATTGCTTCTTTGAACTTCAAAATTAGAACCTCGACAAAATAAAAAATTCAACACTATATACCACTGGTTACCTTGGAATCCTAAATAGGTTAGGATGCAATAAGCTATGGATAACCAGGGTAAGGGTTAGGGTTTCCACCTACCAAACAATTCAAACATACCAAAAATTAATACATTGGGAGGGAAAACCAAGCAACCCCTACAATTAGATCCAAAATCCAATCTTCACTTATGGTAAATCCTTTGGGAATGTACTAAAGATCCTAAAAATCTTACGAATTCATCTAATTTGACCCCTGCAACACACCTTGAGCAAGTAAACCCATCCCCTCATGGTACAAAACTCCTCTGCAAAAAATCACAGATTCATTGTACCACACCACAACAACTGCAAATCATTTCTATTAAGTTCAGCCATCGAAACATTCAATTCTGGTCCTTTCTGTCACTGGAAAGCATTCAAATTTTCAAATCTATAGAGAATGGCTACTTTATGTTGTTTACCAATGGATCAATAGCCCATATTCAAATCTGAGCTTGGTTTATATCATGACCATTAGATGCCTTTCCTTTTCCTGGGTTATGTTTTTACTTTATAAGAAACTGGCGAATACGCGAGTAAGAAAACCTTCGCTCATTCAAGAGAACTTTGAGAGCACTACCAAATCATTTGGCTACTATGAAAACACCATTCACCAAATCGCTAAGTCCCTAGACCCTTCACTAAAACATCATGTGAACTAGCAAACCAAGCAGGCATTTGTTAGAATCACCAAAACATATCCAAACCGCTAAAAGACTAAGAAAAGGTCACCGGGCCCACATCAAGAAAATCAACGGTTGTCTGAAGATCGCATAGACCTCTGAGATTCCATTAGCTTATAAGATAACCATTAGATTAAGAATCTTACCTAGCCCTGACAATCCTCTGACAACAAGAGAGATCAACGACTGTCTTAAATTCTCAAGTGTCAGAGAAAACCCTTAAGATCATACGTCGATCATCGATGCTCTGACATCATCAGAACCCACTAAACTTGGAAATCTTGGCCCACTGACATGTCTACATACCTGTAATCCACAACCAATCAAAACTTGACACCTCAGCAACACATGGCAATCAGTCCCACCATTCTCAACAAACACTTAACCCTTTGACCACTTGGCGAATACGCGACTGCAGGGAAAGTCCAAGTCACAAAATATATTACATAACCCATGTTAGATCAAATGATTCAGTGAACAAAGGTTTTCACTGAATCATGAAGTCCTTTCATAACCTCAGGTTACTCTTCATGAACTAGCGAATACATAAAAAAGATGAGGGCCCACTGATGATCTAGCGAATTAGCGACCAAAGAGATTTCACCAATTCACAGCAAAATTTGAAACACTGCTACATTATCTAGAGATTCAGTGAATACACCTATTCACCCATTAGCCGAAAGTTTAGAACACTACCAAATAATTACAAGAATGCATGAACACCAAAGATTTATCAAGACCACCAAAGATTTAACCGTTCCACCAAAACCTTAGACCAGAAACTGAGCCCACCTTAAATGAGATCAACAGTTGTCACAAAAGCGCATACCTTTGACATATTCTATCAGATCTTATGACAACTATTGGATCAACATTTTATACTGCTCTATAGATTCTTTAACATAGGACCCTCTGACAAAAGTTGACTCAGCACCTTGTGGACCAATCAGATACCGCCAAATACACACACCTGGCAAGTGGACTCACTTGAAAGGAAAAGCTACGTCACAATAGGAAATGAATGGCAGGCGCAAGATCTTATGAGCCAAAAAGATTCTATCTTCTCATAAGACAACCTTTGATTTAGAATCTCACCTTGGGCACCTCCATTTCATGAATGAGTGACTAAGGGAAAAAGATATCAGTGTTCACCAGGTCGCTGGATAAAAAGATAAGACCACTAGGCATTTAGAGATTATGCGAACACTTCACTGAACTGCTGAAAAGTTTATAAGGCATGAAAAAGTATTACTCAATTCAGCAAACACCGGGAGAGAAAATAACCATGTGCACTAAGGGATTATTAAGTGGTGCAAAAAGGTCACACAAAATTAGAACATGGCGAAACAAAACAAGGGTTTTATGGCAACGACTAGATTTTTGAATTTTTGCCTAGGGTTAAGACCAGAAACAAGGAAAAAGGATGTAGAGGCTAGGAAAAAGGGGATACAGCCATGAAATTTTTTTACCAGTGCTAACAACTCACTAGTTCAAAAACCCTAGCAAAACCCTGCAGGATATTTGAGTTTGAATAAAAATGGTAACCGACTCAACTTTAAAACGTGACCGTTGATCTATCTTATTCCTGCCAGATCGGGTAGCTTGTAGAATCCCACAAAAGTCAACAAAAATCTTTAAAAAATCACTTTACACATCACCAAATCCTTGACCAATGAAAACTAAGCACATCAGTGATGAATCAGTGTATTTGACCCACTCTTCATAAGGTTCTAAATGAACAGCTGTCATAAGATCACATATTCTCAAAAGATTCTATGCGAACATCAGACAATCGTTAGATCTTCTATCTCTACATCCTTTAGAATCTCTTAGGCCCACTGACGTGCCTGTATACTTGAAATCCATGGCCAATCAAAACCTAACATCTCAGCAACACATGGAAATCAGTCCCACTGAACATTTTGTCTGAGCCGCCAGAATATAGAAAATACTTTATAACCCTGGGCCCACCTACAAACCGCTAGATGTCATCATACCATTCATTACCTCTTCCCAGTCACCTCTAACACAAGACCCACTACCCTTTAGCATCTAATCAGATGATGGGTGTAAGATCGCATAGCCTCAAAAGATTCTATGCGAACATATGCCCACCGTCGATGAAGAATCTCATCCCTGTTCTAACAAACCTCTAACACAGAAAATAATCAACGGCTGGTCTTATAGCCTCGTGTTAGAAATAACCCTTAAGATCATACACTAGCCGTTGATGCTCCACCACTATTAGAACCACTGAACCTCTGAAATCATTGGCCCCACTAACAATATTCTGAGTCATTAATATGTGGACCAATGAGAAAGTGTTGACTAAGCACACTTGGCATGTGGACCCATTTCATTGAAAAGCCTTTGCCGTGAAAGAGAATCAATGACTGGTGCAACTTCGCAAACCTCTGACACACTCCATAAGATCTTATGCCCATCATTGGATTGAGATGGTGTCAAAAAGCTTTGCCCAAGAAATGAATAAGGTCAGAAACATTAGGAAATATTAAAGCGCTAGACTTAGGAAAAAATCACACCGACGGACTTAGGTAAAATAAAGCTAGGCGCTCAGAGACTTAGGAAAAATAAGACCGCCGAGTCAAAATATTTAATGCACATGCATTATAAAGTTTTTAAGTGGCCCAAAAAGTAACGCTTAATTAGAATAGGGCTAGGGCACACTTAGGGTTTATCTTGCAAATGGCTAGAAATTGAATTTTGCCTAGGGTTTTGTCAGGAAAATGGGAAAAATAATTGCAGAGGCATGAAAATTTTTCTTTTGCTAACAATATCCTTATGTAAAACTTAAAGAATTTATGCCATGTCTAAAGCTTTTTTAATCTGATCATAAATCAAAGCTGAAGAACATAAACATACACATAGAGAAAATTTGTGCAATGAATTTCAATAATTCATAACTCAAAGAGATACACACAAGAGATATATAAACTTTGGATTTTATTTAAATGCTATATCAATATCATGTATACAAAATGCTTTTAAAATGAAAACTATCTGGATTTAACTTGAACCAGCAATATTGATTTCTTACAAAAATATGCCTAATACAGTCTACAGTATCCTAGACTCAAAACTTGTCTAAAAATATGCTCAAGTTTCGGTCCTTTTACAATGATCCTAGTAATCCTTTTATAGAAAATAAGGATTGCAACAAGCTTGGGATCTTTTCCAAAAAGGACAAAAGAGGTGTTCGTGTAAGACAAAGAAGGTAAATATGACATCCTTCTATTACAATTTTGCAAAATTGATCACTCAAATGAGCGCCCAAAATTTTAACAACTCCCAATGTCAGTTAAAAACATGCCAGGTGTAGCACTCATTCTTGCTCTAACTGCTTGATGTTCCTAGCATTTTTTTCTTTTCCTTCAAGGGATTGGGGCATCGCCACTTGTTTCTTCTTCTGCGGATGTCTCTTCATCTTTGGAACTTTTTGTAAGATATGTTGTTTCCCAAGATGTAAAATTCTCTTCATTTGGCCAGTTAAAAGCCAGAACCTCATCCCTCTTTGGTAAAATTTTTTCCCAACCAATAACCACTTGGTGAACCTTAGTCATCACTTTAGTGAAGTGTATTTTTGCATCTTGTAGCATCTCAATCATTTGTATAAAAGGAATACTATCCTCTGTACCCAAAACAATATCTATTTTGGCCAACACCCCATTATCAATTTGTTCCAACCACTGTTCCCTATCTTTTTTGGTTCCATCTTCTTTGAAAAGATTGGGGAATACTTGGAAACTATCTTGAAAAATATCTTACCCTTAAAATTTCTGCCTTTCTCTTCAAACCCTCCCTATTTACTTCAAACTCAAAAAGGGTTTTAACAATTTTATAAGTATTTTTCAACTGAACATCCATAGTACACTGAACTTTAATTAAATCAAAGAATGATTTCAACATATTCTCCCTAGGAACCCAATTATCCAAAATTTGGCCTACAATGGCTACCTCTTTCTTAAAAGAGGTCAAAATGTCAGATAACTGCTTAGAAAATCTATAAAACTCCTTTGGTTTTACACTTGCAACAAAGTGTAGAATAGTGTCCTTTATTCTTTTTTCAAACCTCCGCTTCTCTCTTTGTTCTATGTCTTTATTACTCATGGAAGGGGGAAAAGGAGATAGGGGATATTCAACAATAGGGCTTGAAGAAGAAGGCCCACCAGGGGAAGAAGAAATTTGCAATTGTCTTGATGCTTGGATTGGGCCTTCTTCTCCCAACCTTCTCTTCAGGTCTGCAATTAATTTATCCTTTTCAAAATTACCTATTTTAATTCCCCATAAGCTTTTAGCATTGTTTCAAACCTTATTGTGAGCTCTTCCTTTTCTTTAGCTTCCTTCTCTGCTACCTCTTCTACAAGCTGGGCTATGGCTACCACCATACCTGATGCTTCAATCATATAACTATTAGTAACCCTTTTAACTATAAGGCCACCAGTAAGATCACCTCTAATAATCTATCTTCCTTTGTTCTTTTCATCCTTTCTTAAAGACCACATGACCAAGGCTTGATGGTCATTACTGAAAGCAACTCCCTTAATGGCCTTTTCTGCCTCTTCCTTGGTCTTATGCATAGGTTTAGTTGGTTTCCTAACTACATCAAGGACCACTGCATCATCTATATCCCATTTTGGGAGGATAAGTACTCCTGCATCTCTCACTAACTCTCTCCCTTATTCCGGAGTAGCTTTTTCAAACTTTTCTGTCATCTCCTTCCTCACTTTGGTCTCTATGATTTTGAGATCCTTTTCTGGATTCTCCTTATGCCTTTTTTCACAGGTTTCTTCAAATTGATTCATGTTCAACTTCCATAGAAATTACACAAAAGCCCTAGCCTTAATAAAGGCATCATCAACTAAAAACTCATCACATGCTTGCTTGACTATAGGGTCTAGCTCTGTTCCTACCATCTATCCCACTATCAGGCCAAGCTTAGGCTCTTTTGGTTGCTCTAGCACTCCTTCATTAATCAATTCATAAATCATAAAAATTTGACCTTGAGATCCCATTTGTTGTGCTTTCTCTGTGATCTCTTGATCAGCCTTGATATTCAAAGGTGATTGGGAAGGAGAGTACTCTTCTTTTGCATCTTGAGGCCTCTCTTCTAACTTTTGTTTCTTGGTGGGAGGTGAGAAATCAAGAATGTTTTTAGTTGGATGATCCTAAGGTGTGTCTGTAATCTTCACAATCTCCTTGTGTTTCTTCACCTGTTGTAATGTAGAAGGGATATCCTCATTTTTCTTTGTTTGTTCTCTCATGTCAGATTCTAGGATTATCACATTGTAACCAGTCTTTTTCTGCACCATATATTTGCCAGGAAGCAACACCTTTGCAAATGTAGTTTTTCTCAATATTGATTGAGCTTTCTCTGGGTTCTCATTCATGGCTTTCTCTTTTTTCTCATTTAGGGTTTGATAAATACCCTGAAAAAAATCCATGAGAGTGTCTATCTTTTTCCCCATCGAATTGATGTTGTTTAGGGGATCATATCCTGGATCAAACTGTTAGACAAAATTCAATGTCTTCTTAAATACTAACCACTTTTATTTTTTGATTTCCTGATCTTGTAATCTTGGGACATTTCTAATAATATCCTCAGGGAAGTTGAAAATGTGGTTTATTAAGGAGAACCTTGCCTTCTTTTTGAACATTTCATTATAAAACCCCTCTGGGTCTACTATTTAGGCAATTGTAGTGGCCATATGATATGGTTCCAGGAACTTATCCATATTGTAACACCCCGCCAGGCAACCCAAGAGGACAAGACATAAAACCTCTATAAAATGCAAGTAGTGAATTTTTTATTTATTTATTTATTTATTTTAACTAGAATAATATTCATCATTACACTTCATATTTCTAAAAGAAGAAATAATTTTCTACTACTTGAATGTAAGATTTATACAACTTAAGTCCTCCCAGGTTCCCTAACGTCGCTACTAAAGCAACATCATATAAACCATTTACATGCATAAGATATTCACGGAATCATGAGCTTAAAAGATCTACATTCATTTTAATGCACCAAGTTAAATGTCCCTAACTTATTTCTTTTATTAAACATAGGTTAATCATCCAACATCATTATTCCTTTTATCAACTCATTCCATAAATTCATATTGATTTCATCTACATCTACTATCCTTTATATCACTTTTCTCTAATAATTTAGGTAAGAGATTAATATTCATTAAGGTAGGCATTATCCTAGGTACTTCATTAACATGAACCAAGTATTAACATTATAATCAAGTTACTATTTTATTGCATTGTTTCATAACCATTCATTGTTAATAATTCCAATCACTAACCTATCATTTCTCAATAATTTCCTTGAATCCTTTCATCAAGAGAGAATACATTATTTTTGTGATACATCATTATATATAACTATATTTAAGATTATTTCCTTTACATATGGACAACATAAGAGGATAGGAGAAATAACATAAATACTTTCTTTTAATGCTAGTAACATGTCCAATATTCCACATTCTTTTCCCTTTTTTTTACCTAGAACTACCCATTCCCTTAGCATTGCCTTGAATTGAGATTACATCAATACTACAAGACTCCTTTTAGGAGATTAAAATTACATGAATACAGATACATAAGTACATCTCAACATATTAAAATATCCAATAAGAAATCTTCAACTGCAAATTTGGAAAGGAATATGTGCTAGGATCATCCAAAGAATCATGATCAATACCTCGATATAAATATTAACCACCCAACCACGTGGAACCAATAGGCCCACTCCCCCAAGCTAGGAGATAGAACCAAAGGCCCATACAAAATGTAACAACTAGGAAATTCCTAAGGTGGTGATAAAATTTACCCAAAGTCACAACACAAAAGAAAAGACAAGAAGACCACAAGGACTACCAGAGGCATGATCAAATTTGGTAGAGACTCTAAGCTACAAGCTAGGTGAGTGTCATTGCATAGCCCTCACCCCTTGGGTTGTCCTGGTACTAGCCACTCTTGGCCCCGGCCCCCAAGTAGGCACATGCGGAACCGAATGCCTCTCGTACAGACAAGGTCATCCAGTCGTACCTACGCATAGGTACCTTCTCCCACTCCCATCCTTAGTCTTTACTAGAACTAAAGGCATGGGCGAGGAAAAATTAATCTTGATTAGTGTGTAATTTCCCATTCCAATAATCTCCCATTCCCAATTCATTTATTTAGGTTATCACTTGATTAAATAACTCATAGTAGGTTATCCTGGTACTAGCCACTTAGGGCCCCGGCCCCTCACTATGAGCCACTCACCTAGTGTACTTAGGTTCCCTAACATACATATAAAAATCATAAGAACATAATAGATTCATCATCAAGAATTCATATCAATTCCATAACAACATTTGATTGAGTTTAGGAAAACATATGTTGTCCCTAGTCCACTTGACAACCCTAAACCCAATATGACATTCAGAATGTTCCAAACATATAAGAAGACATCCAAGTGATATTATAAACATATTCAGAGTATAAATAGATCCAATTAACCAAAAAAAAATTCTAATAGCCTCTGGTAACCATACGAAACCTTAAAACTTAATGATGTTCTTAAACTGAATTATTTCAAGCAAGGATTAAATGCAAAGAATAGTCATCATAGAACAGTCAACCATATCTTCCACAACACAAATAATAAAAGAAATATCTTTAGTGGAGATTTAGATAACATAATTATAGACTCTCAATTTGATTTTTAGCAAGATCCAACGGTGGAAAAGAAAGTTATGACTTCTGGTTTAAAACAGAAAATTCTGGTTAGGGTTCAGACCTGCCTTCACTAAAACGGTTGTAATTTTCACAAAACATATTTAAAATTGACCAAACAAATTGGAAATTAAATATAAGACTTAGGAGAATCTCTGATATCAAATTTAGAATTTAATATGATCATAACAGCCTGTAGCATACGAATACATTTGACAGAAAATTTGGAATCAAGAATGGACAGGCATAGTCTGCCAATATGTCAAAAATAAGAAATTAATTCTACCCTAAAAATAAATTCAGAGAGATACCCATTTGAGATCTGTGAATTTTACTTCCATAAAATCAATTTAGTAAAACCATAGATGCAATTTAAATTATTATAATAATAGATCTCCAAAAATGGGTTGCTAAAAACCCTAGGAAAACACATGCCAATTCTTACAAACAAAAACTCAAAACTTTAAAATAACCATAGAAATGAAAAGTACAGATATAATAAATAATGATAATATATAAATAGATCCATAATCTATCAGACACATAAAGTAACTAAAATATTCAATCCATACCTCATGTCCTACGAAGGTTGAATCGAAGAAGGAAGGAAACAAAAGAGAAGACAATTCCAAACTTGAGATGCATCCTTCAAACCCTATCCACTTTCAGAAATCTCCATGAAAGAAAGAAATAATTCCACAGCAAATAATCCCTCTCTCAACTACTGAAATTCTCACAAAAATGTCTCTCTCCCAAAAGCAAAGATAACCAAAAATTCTTAAAGACATATGCTTACAAACTCTCCCTCACATCTCCAAGTTTTCTCTCCAAAATCTCCATGAAAAGTAAGGCCATCCTCTCCTCAATGCTTCAGCCCCAAAATCTCCTCCCTTCAAATGAGAAAGTAGTGCATATAAATAGATTTCCAAAGGTTGAGAGGAAAAGTAACCAACTCCCAACTAACTCTTACCTAAAGGGTATTATAAAATAACTTAATATCATACAACTATATTACTCAAATATACAATAAAAGATTATTTGTATTCATTCATACACATATGTAATATTATCCTAACATATATGCATATGCCATCATTAATTACATCAATATCTATAAATATAACCTATCCTCATTATTAATAATTAACAATTGAGAATAATATACCTCGCATTATTTAATATTTAATTATTAATAATATTATACTTTACATTAATCCCAAAATATACACCATCAACAATATCTACAATAATTAACATATAATCACATATAAATTATATATATATAAATACATATATGTGTGCACCCATATATATATTTCCATATATATATATATATATATATATACATGCCAAATACCAAACACTATAATCTATAAGATTATGAAGTAATATATCACAATATTATTACCTATTTATAATTACTATAGGATATAACACTGAGGTAGAAAAAAATCACATGCCTCAAAATAAATCTAATCATCGAAAGAGGCCATAAAAATCAACTATGAAACATATCGAGAAAACCATAAGATCAAACAAGGTCAACCAAAGTCAACAAGGAAAGTCAAGCCAAACTCCTGAAACACAACATAGAAAGATTAACTAAGAATCATACCAAGAAGGAGAAATAAATAAAATGAGTAAACAAATCATACAACCAAATGAATTCAAGTGGCCACAAGGCACTAACTACAACCATGCCCAACTGGGTGCGTTGGATCTGGGTTTTTGACCCAAAGGTTGACTGACAAAGAAGGAACCCTAATATTCCCAAATTGGAATAATGACAAAGGAAGACTCATGTAGGGGCCTTAGTACTATCTCCATAACAATAACCATTGAGGATTTGAGGGCATGCTCAGACCTGTGAAGCCAGGTGAATTCGATGCCCGGTACCTGCAAGCCTGCATCACAAAGAAGAAATACATATGCACGGATATACGTATAAAAGAAAACATTGCAGACAGATGACCAGGATCGATACATCGTGTGGACCTCAGCTATGTGAGTAACTACGACTTTGTCCTGAATCATGAAAACACATCATGTATATATATACACTCAAAGCATGTAGCATCATCATACCAAAGGTTAGAATCTCAAGCATTGTGTTAGTCTCTTATCAATACTAATAATAAATCAACATAATCAAATCATCAAGTGAGATACAAGATTCATCCAAAGTAACCTTAATAGAAGAAAATATAAATAATCACTTATATATATCTATTAAGTACATATCATATAACATCCTAACTATGTTCATAAAGGTCTTGTAGGTACTCAATACATACATGGAGATAAATACATACAAAAATGATACCTTTAGATAGTATGTCTGATATTAGAGTCATTGAGTACTAGCTTATGAAATTATTATAAACAACTATAGGAATAGATCAAACAAGTATCATGTACAACTTAAGCTATAAGAAAACATCGAAGGATCTTAATTCTTTCAAAAACACAAAACTTATATTAGGGTTAGAGGGGTATTACACATATGAATCCATCCACCCTTTGTAATTGCAAACTAGTGGGCAATTGTAATATTTTAGAATAGAGTTCCTCTACCTTTTCCTGTGAGAGTGTTCTTCTCAATATCTCCCAGTTGTCTAAAGAATTTTGCAATACCAATCTTAAGGGGAACTTGATATGGTAATATAAATGGAGCCCCTCTAAAACCATATAATCTAATAATAGTAGAATAAGGATAGAAGATGACATCCCCCCAATTATGTACTATTTTGAGGTCTTTGGAAAATTATTCTGGCCTGACAAGTTTGGCCAAGGAATTTGGGATTCTTGGGTTCTCATGAACAAACAATAGCATCAATCTAGCTGCAAAACATTTATCAAATTGTATGAAACTACTATCTTTCCTGTCCCATGTCATGCTAAGGTTCCACAATTGGACTAGCATGTCCTCACCATCCCTCTATTTTGACAAATCCATCTCCTTCTCAAAATAACTAGCACCTTTAAATAAGAACATGTACATCATGAAGGAGTACTAGCAAAATGACTTATCAACTTTACTTTTTTGAATTCCTACTAATCCATTATGAGTCAAGTCAGTAATGAAAGGGGCATAATCAAATGTAATTGAAAAGTGTGGATGAAAAATATGGACCATCATATACATCAAATGTACTGGCATTTTTTCTTCAGCATCTTCCCCAAAGATTTGACATAGTGACCAGTATGCACCTTTTGCTCTCACATCAAAATAATCTATTTTGAAAGGCTCCTGTGTACTTGGCCCTATGACAATAATTTTTTACAACTTTACCAAAAAACATCTTTACAGGACCATTTCTGAGATAATTCCTCTATGCATTATACACTTCCCTTAATTCTTCAAAATTAATTTGTTCTAGGTCATTTGAGGGTTCACTCAGCCTAAAAACCATCCCGATTTCCTCAGTAGAAATTGTCATCAATAGTTGTCCTCTGGCATCCCTAATCTCCTTAGTAATAGGGTCATAATTCTTTACAACCTAAATCATTAGATCTGCATCTAGGAAAATGTCAGGCACCACAAGTTTTTCTAGGTCAAATTTCCATATATTACTGGCAAGAACAGGGGAATTTCTCTGGCTGAACCCTACTCTAAATAATGTTAAACCAGTGATATTAGAGATACCACTCGCATTGAGCACAACAATCTTAGCATCACTAATATAATTTATCGTATCATACAAGCCATCTTATACCTTTACCCTAGGTTCCTTTGGCATTAATTATTTGACCTTTACTAAATCAGTTGTTGAACTGGGCAATAGCTGTAATAAATATTCATGTAGACCCCTCTTCTTGTAATCAGTTTCACCAGATAATTCCTTCCTAGGTGGCATTTTAGGGTTTGCAGATTTTATTCAATTGGTGTAAAAGAAGCATGACCAAATTATAATGCTTTTTAATAGGAAAATAAAGTGCAAAAATCACCAACCTTTCCCTCAAAATTCTCAGGAAATGATAATCAGTTTCTGCAAATCTTTTCACCCAATTCTCTGCAAACTTTTATCTTCTGGTAGTTTCTGAGAAAGTGCAAATCTTTGATATATCAGCAATTGAAAAACAATAATTTTAGCAATTTACTCCACATGATTTCACCATTAATTGTTTGATAAATCAAACTATCATCGCTCAACGGGAAAAAATGAAATTTGGAGCAACTTTGCTTCAAGTTAAAATTTGGACCATTGATCTTCCTTAAAAGGTAATCTAATGGCTGTCACATGATTGCAAGGCTTCAAAGAAACTTATGTGAACATGCGAAAACCATTGGATTAATATTCATTGATGACAATCCCTTAATCATAGCAACCAGGCCCCCCTTGCTACCTCAGATTCATCTCCATCGTTAGATCCTTCATTGGACAATTGCTATTATTTTCAATTTATGACTAGACATAAAGTAAGGTTTCATGGCTTTGATACCAAATCAATGGCTGTCACATGATTTCTAGGAGTGAAAATATTTCATGCAAACATGCGATGACCGTTAGATCTTCCCTTTGTTACTGATACTTGTAATACCCCAAAATTGGCACCTTATAATTTCAATCAATTTTGGTGCATTCTCTTCAATTTTACATCATTAAAGTCCTATTTTACTAGGTAATTTTCTCTCTCCTACCTGACTTTATTTTGACTTGGTAACAATTGCAAAAACCCTAAATTGCATTAATCTTACACTATAATTAATTCCTAAGTTTTTTACTTTATTAGCTAAATAATCCCTATGATAAATTAATTGAATTCTAAAGTCCTAAGTGCTTTAAATTAAATTAAAATCCACCCCCTTTAGCTAATACACATAAAGAAATTAATATTATTTGGTTATTTGAATGGATTATCTTTATTTGGATTTAACAATTCAAATTATTCAAAGAGTCACCCATATGTGGCAATAATTCATTCTTTTAATTAAATAATCCTTCAATATTTGTCTCAATTGGAAATGAAGAGTCGACCGTTTCATTTCAAAAAACTCTTCATCCTCTCTTCGGGCTTGTCTATATTATGAACCTTCTTCCTCATTCGAAAGAAGGCAATTGTGAGAGTATCAAAACTATAGTCAAATTTAGTCTCAATTTTCATTCTTTCAAGATTTGTTATTGCATAATTAGATTAATTTCCATTTCTAGTTAATTGTATTCTCATATTAAATTAGTTTTCTTATTCATTAATAGATTAATTCTCATATCTCTTTTAAGTTGTTGGATTAAAATTTGCACTTCATTCGTAGATTCATGACATATTCATCTTAGATTAATCATAATTTGTCCATCTTTCAAGCTTTCAAAATCCTTCATATTAGCTTGGTCTTTTGGTTGTTGGCTCTTATTCTAAGAGTAATTCAAATGCCCTAGTTGATTAGGAGGCAACAGGTTGAATTGATAGAATCTTATGAATTGGGTAGTTCATACTCATCTTCATGATTCGATGATCGAGCAATGACTATGTTGTGTGTATGGCTAGATTAGAGGTCCACATTCAACTATAAACATTCTAGTGCCCACCGTGGGGTAGAAAAATCATTTCTGACCTCACTCTGAAAAATTTTCTAATAAAGAATTTGAACTCTACCGTGCATCTCTACTTGACTGTGTATGAAATTTTGTGTGAAGTTTTTCTGCTAGTAGCATTCTGTCATGCAAAGAAACACTTTCTCATCCAGGTCCTTTCATTTTCTCATGAGCAATGTAGTACTTCCTCACGCAAAGTTTTGATATCAGTCATTAAATTTTCCAGATTCTACAATTTACTATTACTTTTTCTTGACATTTACTTTTGTTGTTGATTTCATATTTCTATTTTCTACTACAGTGTAATAGTGGTCCGTAGGTCGCTTGTCAAAGATCATAAAAACTTGCTAACAATTTTCTTGCAGGACGGTTGTCGAAGATCATTTTAAAAACATTGTGCTTGTTTACTATTTTTCATTCACATAGTCTAAATAGGGCTTTGTTAAAATTTCTTAAGGGTCTTGATAGCAAAGTAGGGGAATAGGCTCTTCATTACATGGAAGTGATGCCCATGGATGAAACTGAGACCCAGATGTTGCTAGAATGATGGATACCAAGGGAAGCAAAGTAAGGTAGTGAATCTTTAGCACATCTACTTTTTAGGGCATTATGCTCTTCTCTCTTTGAAAGAACCACAAACCCAAAAGCTTGTGGATTTGGTGGAGTGAAACTAGCTTGATGATGAATACGCTTGATGTGTTTGGGTAAGGTGAAGAGGTAGAGAAGTATGCTCTTTTCTCTTTGAGAGAATCAAATTCGAGCCAAGTCCTGAGTCACCTTTAGAGGGCTTGCTAGAAGTTGAACCTCTGGGAACAACCCAAGTGAGTACACACCTATCACTGGTGATTCCACCTCACTATAATAAAGAAATGTTTGTTGATTCTAAAGACTCCAAGCCATGTTAGCTTCCTTTTCATGATTTTGACTATCATCTTGAGAAGGCTCTATCTGTTGTACTAAGTGGTGCCACTCCTAGCCCTGCTTGCAGGGGTGTATGACTTTTAGGTGTCAATGTGGCTGCGAGGCCCTATCCCTATATCGGGGGCACCAAAGGTTAGTGTGAATGGAAGCCCACTAAAAACCTTCCTTAGTTGCCTACCTGGATCACCTTTGAAAGGAGGCATAATCTTTGTGCAAGGAGGGGGAAGAATCTATCCCATAGATTCTCACCATAGGCATGCACCTGGATGCTTGAAGGTGGTATATGACACTGGCCCCTACTTCAAGGGTAACCTTTTAACATATATTATTGAGTCCTTAGAAACACCAAAAATATGGGTGCCCTCTAGGGGGTGACATGAATGTGTGAGGTGAACGCATGCGCATAAGCAGTGAGGCAAAGGTTTTGTCTTCTCACCATTATTTTTGTAGATATAACTATGTGATTGTTATCGAGTCATAAACTTGTCCATCATGATTAAAAAAAGACTCCCATGATACTACCAAGTTGCTTTGTCCTTGGTAGGTCTATTTGCGACTACTTCTTGTGTTACTACTGCTTGATCTAAACCTTTATGCTTGTAAACGAATGCTTGAAATCTTCAAACTGAGATTGTTGATTAAAATATCCTTGAAACCTATCTAGAAATTGGATTTTCTGTCTAAGAACCATTTGCACTATGTCCCAAAACCTATCTTTTATCTCAAAATATACGTTGAACAATCGAACACTGGTATTTTTCCACATGAATTTTCAGTAACTAAGCATTTTCTCATGCGAGATAACATTCTCTCACGCGAAGCCTAGCACTTTCTCGTGCGACCCTACACTTTCTCTCGTGAACTTATACCCTATTTTTGAAAATAGTGAGCTATTTCCTGTTGACTAGTCAAGCTTCTACCCAATCTAATTTTTTTCTGGGGTCTATCTGCTTTTTTCCCTATCTTTCACTGTTAGAAACTGAGTGTCTCGAGCTAAGAACTGATCAATTTTTTATTTGACTCATTTTGTCTCTCCTTTGTTTACCTTATCTCTTTATGCTTTTGTATATCACATCACGATAATCTTATCTTGGCTGTTCTAGCCATTCTCTTGATGATTCGTGCCAGGTCCATCTCGCATCTTGGCTATTCTAGCCATTTATCTCCTTTTCACTATCCTAGAGATAGAGTTTTAGCATTATCCTGAGTATTCTCTCATCACACCTTCATCTATGACTGTCATGACTAGAAGGAGAAAAAAATTCCCCATTCATAATACTGGTCAAGGTAGAGGTAAACCTCATAATCAAGAAATAGATCATCCCGAACCTGTCATGAAATCTGAGCATTGTGAGGGATCCTCAAGTTCTTCGTTGAGTACTTTGAAAGATAGTCCATCTCAATCATCACCTCTGGTGTTCCAAGAGGATTTTAATCCATTCTTTCAAGTGCAACCTGGTTTCTCATTTCAAGAATAGGACAACTCATTCTTCCAAAACAACTCATTGTTTCATAACTTTGGGAGGCCACTCCCTCGGACTGCTCCTATTATTGAACCTATTGATCTTGCTAAAGATATTAACTCAGTTGAACCTATTGACCCACTTGATCCTATTCACACACCAAAAGTTACCTTAGTTGTGCCCTTTTGGCATCATTCATATCATTTTACTGAGTCTTCATTTGCTACACAGTCCTACGTTGACAAGATGGGAGATCCATTTGACTTCCAACCAGGCAAATAAGGCCAAACTCATGACCAATCTCAAAACATCCAGTATCATGGTCAATTTTCTAATGACTAATGTCATGCTCAACCTTGAAATGAGCAACATCATGGTCAATCTCAACATGACCAAAATCAGTCTCACAATGATGATCAATCTTGAAACAAACCTCAAGGAGATCGACAACCATACCTCTATCACCCTCCTCCATACAACCAAAACCAAGATGATCAGTAACAAGATTAAATCCCAATCATTTATGAGATCCTTGGTAATGAAGATGATGTAATAACTTAGAATGATATAGCTTCTACTAAAGCTAATAATAGTCTCATCAAAATGATGGAAATCCTCCTTCTAGAGGAAAAGGATAAGTACTTTCTTGAGTTGGCCCAAAAGGGGCCAAGTTACCTCCAAACTACCAAGTTGAAATGCTTGTAGCTCAAGAAGAGGAAAATGAAATTGCTAAGCTACAAAAGATGATTTAAAATATGCAAGATCAGATTAGTCAACTGGCAAAGGAAAAGAATAAGCCCACACAATAATTCACAATGGACAGTATATGCCCTTTTCCGTTTGACAAGAGTATTTGCATACCTCCTTTTCCAAAAGGAGTGGAGTTGCCCAAATATGATAAGTGCATGGGTACTACTGATCCCCAAGATCATATGAGGGAGTTTGGTGCCTTTTCCATGAAATTTATACACCATCAAACTTATCTTATGAGACTCTTTCCCCACAGCTTGGGTGGGTCAGCTATGGAATGGTTTTGCTGATTACCCCTTGGGATTAAGACTTTTGACAAGATCGCTAATCTATTTCTCTAGCATTATTCACACAACATTCAACACCCAGTCAACATATGTGATTTGTGTAATCTAAAACATCAATAGGGAGAGCCTTTCTTATCTTTTCTCCAAAGGTGGAGACAACTTTGCACAAAGTATCCTTGCAAATTACCTGAGTCTGAGAAACTTGACATCATTTTGGACAATCTTGTCACAGATTTTAGATATCAAGTCCAACTACAAGGTCCTTTGACTTTTGACAACATGATCAAGCAAGCTGTGAGGATAGAGGCCTTTATGGTTAAGAAAGGAGAAATAACTTTGAATAAGGATAACAAATAAGGGTTCTCCTCGAACAAGGATAAAGGAAAGGTTGTCAACAAAAATAGAGATGTTGTAAATGATGTAGTGGTTGAAAATGTCACTATGAAGCCTTCAAAGTCTATTTTTAATCTTACATCTAGTATACAAGAGGCTAAGGCTATTGAAAAGACCACAACAGATAATCAACAAACTTCAAGGATTGAGTAATACTGAGAGGGGGGGGTGAATTAGTATTACGAAATGTTTCTTTCAACTTTAAACAATTATAAATAATCCAAAGTAATGCAAAAATGAAAAGAACATATAAGAATAACACATTACTCATGACACCATGATTTGGTCTCGAGGAAACCCTGATTAAAGGGAAAACCCTGGTGGGGATGGTACCCACAAATATGCACTAAAGTATAATGTCCCTGTTAAGAGATCTAGCCCTATAAAGATCTGATTGTTACATAGTACATTTCCTTGCTAAATGATTACAAAAACCCTATTAGGGGCATACAAAACACCTAATTAGAGGTGGTGAGCACATTGCTCTTACAACTAATTCTTTCTTAGAAATAGTTCACAAAAGGGAACAATAAAAGCACTTATCTTTCTTAGATAGTTCCAGTTATAGCTCTGCCTTCTACTAATCTCACATCTGAATTTTTCTATCCTCTTCCCAAACTTATCAACTTCAATCACATGCTTCTTTCACAAGAGTAGTATGTACTTATACAAAATTAGCCTTCCAGTCAACTCCACAAAAGTCATACTTAACATTGAAAAAAATTGTGTAAATAAAATATATGGAGTTGGTGCTCTTATATAATAAAAGAGTTGGCACTATAATTTATTCACATGACTTCTCATGTTATCATATCCATCATGCTTCCCTTAATCATCACAACTATTCACATACCCTGATATATTGTTTTACTATCTTCGCATATCTTCTGAACACTATATCTCATACACCATCTATCCAAAACTCATGCAATCTAAAATGAAGCATTTACATATATCAAAATACATCTAGTTAACTTCACAAGAAATAATACCATGTATGTCTCCATCGCTATCCAAAACTATGGCACTGTACCCTATTTTCCTGAATCTGGACTTAGTCATTTTCATGACTGTGAATCCAGTGCCACTCTCCACAACATGCGATCATACTTATCATAAGTTTAGCCATAAATGACAACCCTTAAAGGATTTCTAGTACTCCAAATCATCACTTTCCAACAACCTCTTCCTTTGGCATTGATGGTAACACTTAGAAAAATGACTAAGTGTCACAGAGTACTTTGCTTCTTTACCTTCTCTTTTTCTTCCTCTCCCTTTGACATCAATGGCAAAGGTTAATCTTAAAATTTTAGAACTAAAGCACAGGTGGTCTACTGCTTGCTTACTATATTTAAGACATTTTGGAAGGATGTTTCCAAGGTCTTAATCTCCTCAACCCATGAACTTATTAGTAACTTACTGACATGGATTAATCCATTCAGTGCATATGATGTTGTCTCTGCTGCCTTAAGCTTTGTGAGAGTAGATACTGACATAGAGCTTTCAACCTTTATCATCTCAGAGAGATGAGTCTCCAAATTTGAGAGCTTGGGAATCAGTAGGTTTCTTAATGACCCAAACTAGTCTGTAGCTCTCCCTTTCTCTATTTCCAGTGCACTTATTTCATCTAGTAGCTTGGTTATTTCCATGTCTATTTATCCCATAGTTTGTGAAGATGATTCCCAACTATCCATTATACTATCTAAACTTTCCCTATCTTTGGCTATGCTCTCCTCAATATTCTTCAAGTGCCTGTAAGGATTTATGTAGTAGCTATATAGTTTCCTACCTTGTGCTACACAACTCTTGGCTTTAAGAGTGGTAGCCTTTAGAATGCCTAAGTTCGATGGGATGGACTTGTGAACTTTTCTCAACTTCTCCAAAAATTTCCTTTCAGCCTTTTCCTCTGCTACTTTTAGCAATGAGTCAAAGTGACTATCAAAGCTATCCAATACTATACCGAGATTCTTAGTTTCATCTTTTTCTTTTAGGATAATAGGTGAGGGTAGTAGCTTGTTCACTGTCCCTATAGTCCTACTCATTATTTTAGCTCTTTTGTCTCCTTTCTGAATTGATCTATCCTTAGCTTTAGAAAATTCCATGAATGAGAGTCTCATTAGCTCATCTTTGTCCATACTATCCACATCAGAACTAACTAGTTTTCCCACACTTCCCAACAATAGGGATGATTCCAATCTAGCTTTAGCAACCTCCTCTATTTTAAATTGTTTTTCTTTTTCTAATTCTTTCTCCTACACTCTTTCTTCTGGTTACTCTTCTGATCTCCTTTCTTCTATCTGTTTTTGAATTTCAACCCCCATCGCATTATCCATAAATGGATCATTTATATCCTGTGAAGTGTCAAGGCTAGCAGGCACACCAGTGACAAAGAAATCTAGCTGTAAGTTAGCTTGAGCATTTTCATCAGTTTTCTATGAGCTTTCTCCCAATCCAAAAGATATAGGTTTGGCAATCTTAGGAGATAACTCCCTTTTAGGCATGTTCTACATTAAAAATTCATCCAATGCCTTCTGGGTATCTTCAATTACTTCATCATATCTTCTAGCCATAATTTTGACTAGTCTAACCTTTGTTCTTAAAAGAGGTTTTAGTGGTTTTATGATTCTTTCTCTTTCTTGGATAGACACAATAGACAACATGTCATCAATTGTTTTATTTCTTATGTTCTCATCCTCTAAATGTGCTAACTATTTTCTGATTTCTAGCTTGCTGTATAGTTCTTTGGGAACACTAGCTTCAACTTCCAACAAATTCTTTTTGAAGACTAACAAATTCTCAATGATGGTGTCTTCAATAATTGCTTGATCCTCAGGGCTATATCTTTCATAATATCTATTTATAGATATCAAGTTTCCATCTTTGATAGCCCTCTTCTATATTGATTTCATATAAAGTTTCCACAAGGTTGGTGGATTCTTTTGAGTCACCTTCTCTTCCTCCTTTTCTATTGACTTCTCTTCCTTTTTCTTCCTCTCTACTTCTATTTCTTCCTTATTTGGAATTATCTATTTGCCTGTCCTTGTAGATTTTCTAGGGACAATTTTAGGTATAACCTTTTGAGTCTCATCTTTTTGTGTATCAATAGTAATAAAAGTAGGAATTGCTGATTTCTCGGATGTATTAGATGCATCAATAGTTGTGCTAGAAGATGCATCCATTTTGGTTCTTATATTCTTCAACTGTTCCTGAGTGATTCCCACCTTCGTGGTAATGTCTTCAATAATTTTGCTAATGTTCCTTTTTCTTGTTACCTTTCCTTTTTCTTCTCACACTTTCTCATACTTTTCTTTGTAAGTGCCCCATCTTTCTTGAGTAGTGTCTTTTTCTAGTGCAAGTACATTCCCTACTTGCATGATTATTACTTCAACACTTACCTCATATCCAATGGGATAGCACCACTTGGTTCTGGGTTCAACTACCTCAAAATAGACACAATCTCTTTTTGTTGGATATTTCTAATGCATGGGTGGTGATTGAGACATTTAATATGTTTAATCACTATGTTACTAAATGGGCAATCATACTATTGTCATTTGTGTTTTGTCACTGATGTCAACATATGCTTGTATGGAGAAACCATACTGGTAATCATAGTGTATGGATGTTTCAAATGTTGTGAAGTTAGATGAGAGTTCAAATGGATTTTGTGATCTTATATCTAAGATCACATCATTAATGGATGAATATTAAGGAAGTTATAGCTGTTTTGGTAAAGACTGGTCACTGGACTGTGATAGTGAAAATTGACAGAGTTAGTCTTTAAGTTTTTGGTATAGATGTCAGAGGGATTGGATTAAAGGCATGCGATCTTGAAGGATGATAGAAGATGTACTGAAGAATTTTCATTGGTCAGTGCAAGGTACGGAATGGTTGGTGATGTCATCTGGGATGTGTGCTTTGGTGATGGCTTATTCTGAAGCTGACTCAGGAAAAAGCATGCATTTTGTTTTGACAAGCATAATTCTAGGATGTCGGTCCTAAATTGTTGTAATATAATCATTTTAAACTTGTTATAGATACCATGTGTATCTTAGCAAGGGCTTATGTAATTGTTTGTAATTTGGAAATCCTTATGGGCTGACCTGATCTTGGTAAAATGTAATAAGGTATAAATGTAAGGTCTTTTTTTTGGAAAAGGCATGGATGGATATATGTGAGAAAAGAAGGTTGGAAACTTGTGTCTACTATATGTAGAGTAGAGGATTATTGGTGGAATTCATTGGAACTAATCAAGCAAAGACAGTTGCTGACAAATAGTTTAAAAGATTATGTATTTCTTCATATACACTTGTTGCGAACTAGTGAGTTCAGAAGGTGGACTTAACCTTCTTTTGGGTAGTGAGCCCTCTTGTTCTTGAATCCTAATAGGGTCTATCCTCTAACAAGCACTATGTACTGTAATGTTTCTACAAGCTCCTAACAGGGCTATATCTTCTAACAAGGATTACTATACTCTCAGTACATCATTAGTTGGTGCTAATTCCCACTAGGGTTTTTACCTTTAACAGGGTTTTCCCATAAACTAAATATTTTTTAGAAATAGGAAATACTGAGAGGGGGGGTGAATCAATATTTCACAAACTTTTTCTTTTGCCCACTTATGGATATAACAGATTACTTTAGTGCATACAAAGATTATCAAGATGATTAACAAACATAGCAATAAATAGAAAGAACTCATAACACATGATATGTTCTCGAGGAAACCCTGGCCAAGGGAAAACCCTGGTGGGGATGGTACCCACAAAGATCACTAATCAAAAGTATCCTGTTAGGGCTATTGGACCTTGTGAGGAGTCAATTTACAATATATAGTAGATCTGTCATGGTTAAAGGACTTTAGGCCTTTTTAGAAGCCTTAACCCTGTTAGGAGTTACATTACAAAACCTGATCACCAGCTGAGCTCACTGCCAAAATAGGTAATACAAAATGTTTCTAACTATAGTATGGTACTGCTTACAACTTCACATCAATAGCCTTTTTTGCTATCACAATATACAACTATCGCAAGTTATCCTTTTCTTTCTTTTTCCACATCACACACTCTTTCATTACATTTCAAGTATGCCTAATATATGAGTTATTAGAGCTAATAAATTTATATGGTCAGCTTCCAAAATCTTTATCCAAGAGTAAAAATCTAGGATGTCATCCCTTCATAATGTTAAGTCATTATTTTGACAAGCAAAAATAATCCCTTAACTCTTTCGCTAATACTGTCTCCAAAACTATTCTGTCTGCAAAAACTATCTTCGGTAAACTTTGAATAACTTCATCCGTACTACTCCAAACTTTATGTGCACTAAGATGGGGTATCCTCATACTCTGTAGAAGCTTTGGTTAACTATGCAAACAAAAATATTTCTCCAGTAGACGTCGCCAACTAAATCTTCATCAGGTGCTCTATCAGGATCACTATATCCATACTTAGACAATTTCTTCCTTCAACTTGCCATACTTGCATTCCAGATTCTATGCTCTCAATAGAGATCATATGTTTCCATAATGAGAACATCTATGCATCCACATTAGCCAAATTGCCAACAATCTCCCCCTTTGTCATTGGTTGCAACATATGGGAAAATTGGCTAAGTGTGCAAACAAAACTTCAAAGTATTTACACAAAATTGTGGCCAAATGTTATACAACACATATACAATATTGTACTCCATATAATAGCTCCCCCTATGAGTATCCTTCCTCAACATATTTTCAATTTTCTGCTATCTCTCCCCCTTTGACAACAATGATAAAGATAGGGTGTACAAAAATTAAAAGAAAAACTTGATACCTTGTTATCAGCTATTGCAAAGTCGGTAGGCTTGCAACACAGTCACCAAACTCTAACTTCCATGATTCAAAATATTTCTCCCATATCTTCCTGATGGATTCAGCAACATTGAGTAGAGTACTCAATCTGTATGCTATTGTCTGACAAGCTTGCAGGGAATTAAAGCTAAACTTCTGAAAAGATGTCTTTGCTGAAAGACACTGCTCAATTTGGTCCTCAAAAATTGAGGTCTTGATTGAGATATGCTCTCTCAAGATGTTAATCCTGATCATCTTTCTATTCTTCTCCTTTGCTAACATTCTAATTTCATCATTTAACTTCCTTATATTCTTCTCTACAGAACTTATCTTTACATTTGGGCTTGTCAAGGTGTTTGTTTCAGCTGTAATTGCATCTATCTTCTCTCTGATCTTCTTATCTTCTTCAGCTATTAGGATTTCTGATTTTGTGCATTGTATATACAAACTCTTTCCAGTCTCAAAATGTTTCCTCAAATTCTTTATGCATACATCCAAATTACCAATATCATTTTGAATATTTACACTTAAATTTTGTTGCATTTCTGCTTCAAAGGCTTCCTGAACTTTTATTCTAGCAATATCCTTTAAGTTAGAAAATTCAGAGTCAAAAGAGTTTATTACTATTTTAGCTTTCTCAAGTGGATCCGATTCAAATACCTTAGTGTTGATGACACTCTCAAGTTTCTCTGTCAAAACTCTAACTTTGCCTTCAAGGTCCTTCACCTTCTTATTCTTTCCAATAATTTTATTAAGAGATGTGATGAACTCAAGCTGATCATCATATTCAACCTCTTTTCCAAGGTCTTCAAAAATTAAACCAATTTGTCTCTTCTTACTGTCAGGTGCACTAGGGGTAGTGACCTCTGTCAAAATTTGTTTACCTTTAACTATCTGCTCTATTGGAACTGATTCTGATATAGCTGGTGCTTCCACTACCTCTGTATCCTTTTTTGATTCTGTAATCTTTTCTTTCTCTTCTAAAGCCAAATTGTCAACAATGTTTCCTAGATCATGAAATACTGCATCATCTGACTCTAGTGTCACTTTGGTTCCTTCAATGTCGATTGATTCTTTTCCAATATTGATATGTGAAGAAGATGGGACTTCTTCAATACCAACTTCCTCTGCATGTGGTTCCTCTGATTGCTTCTACTGAGGATCTGATTCAACATGCTTTCCTGCAACTATATCTGCAAGAACTTGCATTACTGCTTGCTCAATCTCTTTTTGTACTTTCTCCTTTTTGCCTCCCATTATAAGGATTGTTCTTCTCTTTGTTCTCAATAAAGTTCCAAGAGGCTTCAAGAATATTTTCAAATGATCTTCATCCTCAAATTTATAGAAATGTCTGATTACATGTTCTCTCATCTTTATGTCCTCTTCTTGTGCTCTCTATTTTCTATTCACAAGTCTGTTATACAAATCTTCTGGGATCTTACCATGAATAGTGCTAAGTTTCTTGTCTGTCAAAATCATATGTGTAATCATTGCATTTTCAAAATTCAATCTGTCAAATGATCCATATAGATCATAGAATTTATTTATCTTAGTGAAGTCTCCATGCTTCAATATATTTTCATTAACTCTTTTAATTCTTGGTTTCCAAGTTTTCTTCTTGATTGAAACTTCATCATCATCTTTAATTTCTGCTACTTTTCTAGGTACAGGTGGTACAATCACTTTCTGTCTCTTGCCGAGTCCTGTTGCACTCACTTTTACTCTTTTTCTAGAAATAGGAGAAAAAGATTTATCTCCTTCATCTTTTTCAGGTACTTCAACTTTTACCTTTACCGCAATAGGATTAACAGGGTCTGCACTAGATGCCACATGTGGAATTACAAGATTTTCACTTTGCTTCAAGGCTTCTGCAGTCTTCTTAGCTATGTCAAACTCATGACTTGACATACCTAATTCTTTTAGTATTTTCTTCATAGTAGATTCAACTCTCCTACTAGATTGCTTCTTTTCTTTCAAAGTTATTGTAGAGTTGAAATTCTCTTCATAGGTTCCAAACCTATTTGCATGACCATCCAACTCACACTTTAACAGTCTTTTCACATATCCTACTATTTCTGCTTCAGATATTTCATAGCCAAGAGGGTCTAAGAATTCCATTATAGGCTCAACTACTTCAATGTAGGTGAAATCAGTGTCTACCATAAAACAAATGTCATCTTTATGCTTTTCAACTAAGGATTGAGGAATCCTTGATTTGTTCTTAACAATATTTTGAAAAGTCTTTAATACAAGCTTCACACTGTCATTGACTTTATCAATTAGGTGCTTCATGTAGACTGAGTTTATTCTTTCCATTGTGTTTACATTGTCACTCCAATCAACTCAACTTTGCAAATCTACGGTTTCGGTATGATCGTCATTGCAAACTGCTTCCAAGCTTCTTCAAATCATCCTCAACTCGCTCTTTCTTCTTTCAAATCTACTTTCAATCACTTTGTAATTGTGATAACTTTGATTTTTACCTTATAACACTTCACATTAACTCGATCTGACATCACATTCATTCATTTTGCCGCTAAAACCTCAAAAAGCTGATTCTGCAAACCTGCAACCATAAAACTTTTTGCGACCTCGCAAAACATAATATTTTCTTTTGCGCACTTAACGATAGCATTAGTACAACATAAAAAACCTATATCTAACTGTGCAAAAATTAACTCATTCAAATTCCTAATCTACTCTAATCCTAAGTCCTAAACTATGGAAACTTACATAATTTAAGTACTTAAAGAAGGGTCAGGTAAAGATTCATCCTTACCATTAGTTACATTACCTTCCTGACTACTTTCAGTGCTTAATATACCTCCTTGATCTCTTCCTTTATCAAATTTTACTTCATCTTTATTGCTACAACAACCTTTCTCTTTGTTTCCTGCATTTTCATTCCTTCTTGCATTGTTCCTAGGGTTAGAGTTATGATGATAACCTCCATTGTTCATTCTACAAACTCTTCCTGAGTGTCCAAACTTGTTGCATATCTGAAAAATGATTCCATTGTTTCCAAATCTCTATCCTTGCTAGTTAATCTGTGACCTACAATTTCTAGCAATATGTCCTACTTTGTTGCATCTAAAACATACTACCACTTTTCTTTGGTTCATTTCTTCAATAGATTTCTTATCTGCATTGTTAGTATTCCCAATCATTCTATCATAATTATTCAAAATTACTTTAGGTCTTCTACATTCGTTAGCTCTATGTCCAAAACTATGACAATTATAACAATGTCCATTAAGAGGTTTAAATTGCTTACCTGTGCAATCTCTCTTCATGTGCCCAATAGTATTACAAGAAAAACATCTACCTTGAATTCTCTTTGCATACCTTTAGATGATTCTTCCTATTTTGATTCTTCTTGCTTTGATTCTTCTTTCTCTCTAGGTGGTTCTTCTTTAGGTGGATCTTCCAATGTGTTCTCATCTAGCTTCATTTCCTCCACACTTTCAGATGTCTTAAGATCTGGGTTCTTACTTTCATGGTTTGTTCTAAACATACTAAATCCAAATCTAGTCCTATCAAAGAATGGCTCTTCAAAAGAAATTTGTTTTTCAATCTTATCACTATTTGAATATAGCCTTTCAAGTTGTTGTTTAGATTGAGTTAATTCATCTTTCACAATTTTATTATACTTCTCAAGTTCCACATACTCCAGTTTTACTTTTTCAGATTCGGATGTTTCCTTTTCAAGTGTTGATCTCAGATCTTCATTCTCAATTTTCAATTTTTTATTATCAGATCTCAAATTTCCATCTTTCATACTAAGCTTCAGATTTACTATCTTCAGCTCATGCTTAAGGATCTCATTTTCTTTTTCTAATTCATCACAATCTTCAACAAGCATATCGGATTTCTTTTCAGATTTTAGATCTTCAATCTTACCTTTTAATTTGTCAATAGCATTCTTTGCATCTTCATATTTTCTTCTTAAGGAGTTTCTTTCATCAGTAAGCATATCAGTCTATTCAAGAGCTTCTTCAAGATTCTTCTGAAGTTGATCCATATCCATAGAGATCTTACTCAAGCTACTAAGCTTTCCTTGAATGTTCCTTCTCCGAGTAACTATGCTTTGATACCAATTGTTAGAAATAGGAAATACTAAGAGGGGCGGGTGAATCAGTATTTCACAAAAATTTTCTTTTTCCCACTTATGGATATAACAGATTACTTTAGTGCATACAAAGATTATCAAGCTAATTAACAAACATAGCAGTAAATAGAAAGAACTCATAACACATGATATGTTCTCGAGGAAACCCTGGCCAAGGGAAAACCCTGGTGGGGGTGGTACCCACAAAGATCACTAATAAAAAGTATCTTGTTAGGGATATTGGACCCTGTTAGGAGTCAATTTACAATATATAGTAGATCTATCCTGGTTAAAGGACTTTAGGCCTTGTTAGAAGCCTTAACCCTGTTAGGAGTTAGATTACAAAACCTGATCACTAGCTGAGCTCACTGCCCAAACAGGTAATACAAAATGTTTCTAACTATAGTATGGTACTTCTTACAACTTCACATCAATAGCCTTTTCTGCTATCACAATATACAACTATTGCAAGTTATCCTTTTCTTTCTTTTTGCACATCACACACTCTTTCATTACATTTCAAGTATGCCTAATATATGAGTTATTAGAGCTAATCCAAAATATTTATCCAAGAGTAAACATCTAGGATGTCATCCCTTCATAATGTTAAGTCATTATTTTGACAAGAAAAAATAATCCCTTAACTCTTTCGCTAATACTGTCTCCAAAACTGTTTTGTCTGCAAAAACTATCTTCGGTAAACTTCGAATAACTTTGTTTGTACTTGTCCAAACTTTATGCGCACTGAGATGGGGTATCCTCATACTCTGTAGAAGCTTCAGTTAACTGTGCAAAAAAAAAAATTGCTCCAATAGACATCGCCAACTAAATCTTCATAGGGTGCTCTATTAGGATCACTGTATCCATACTTAGACAATTTCTTCCTTCAACTTGCCATACTTGCATTCCAAATTTTGTGCTCTCAATAGAGATCATATGTTACCATAATGACAACATCTATGCATCCACATTAGCCAAATTGCCAACAATATTGTGTTATTGTGTTGGTATTCATTATGTTCATTGGATCTGATATTAATAAGCTTAAAAGTTTAATATTCTATCATACAACTGATTCGCCCCCCCTCTCAGTTGTATTGTGGACTGTTAATCCTAACAATTGGTATCAGAGTGCATGGTCCTCAGAGAGAAATCTTAACAGCTTGAGGTGATTTTGGAAAATGGTAGTCTATAGGAAGGATAGTCCTAAGTTTGATCTTGAAAACTTGGATAGTTGGAAAAACAAGATGCGAACACATTTGCTATGTTTGGGCATAGACTAATGGATGATTGTGAAAAAGAAGGAAACTTTGAAAGCCGAGAATGACTTAGGATCTACTACCGATGATGAAAAGAAACTATTTTCATGCAAAATGGTCGCAAGAGAAGCATTGATCAGTGCACTGTCTGAGGGTGAGTTCACTGAAATTAAAGATCTAGATTTAGCACATGATATTTGGAACAGATTAGAGGCACTCTATGAAGGAGACAAATATACCAAACAAGAAAAATTACAAAATTGGAAGACAAAGATGGAGAAGCTACAAATGAAAGAAGTTGAAAGCATTAGAGCTTATGTTCAAAGGGTTACAGAAGCTGTAGTTTGAATCAGAAATTATGGAGGTACTTATGATGAAGAAGAAGTCATTGTGAAGATTCTCAAATCTCCCACTCCTACTTACAAATTCAAGGCAATGTCTATTGATGAAACTATACCCCTGACTCCAAACTTTAGCAGATAGGTGTTGATTGCAAAGTTAACCACTTTTGAAGCTGTGAAATTGGGAGAAGCTACACCTAAAGTTGAAACTACATTTAAGGCATTTGGACACAAGAAAGCATCTACACTTCCAAGAACAAGCAAAGAAGACCTAAGAGAAGAGCTTGGAGAGTATGCTGAGGAATGGGAAAAAATAATGGAAGAAGAAAAGAAGATGGGAGAACTTGTTGCACTAATAACCAGAAGAGAGAAAAGAGGTAAGGGCAAATTTGAAGGAAAATTACCTTTGAAATGTTTTTCATGCAATAAGATTGGTCATTTTGCATCTAGATGTCCTACAAGAGTTCCTAAATACAAACCTGATTATGCAAAGATTAGAAGAGATAAAGAATGTTATTATGCTAGTGAAGGAATCTCTAATGATGATGATGATTTAGACAATGAAGAGATTGGATTTGTTGCTATTAAAGATGAATCTGTTCATGAAGAAAAAGCATTAGTATCACATGTTGACAAGAAAAATGAATGGATAATTGATAGTGGATGTTCTCATCACATGACTGGTGATAAGAATAAATTTGTTAAATTAGTAAATTATGATGGAGGTGTTGTAAGGTTTGGGGACAATCTCCCAAAATCCATCATAGGAGTGGGATCTATCACTCTGGATGGAAAGACTAATACAGACAATGTACTACTTGTTGAAGGACTGAAACATAACTTGTTGAGTGTTGGAAAATTGATGGAAAAGAACTTTTAGATAAGTTTTAATGATGGTAAGTGCTTTATCAGAAGCAAGGAAGGAAAACTAGTTGCTACCGGATCAAGATTTAGAGGTAACGTATTTGAACTAAACACATTTGGAGCCTCTTATTTTGTTGCATAGGTAGATGATAGCTGGCTATGGCATAGAAGATTTTGTCATGTTAACTTTGATAACATTGTGAAAGCTAGCATGACCAATTCAGTAAGAGATCTGCCAAAGATTGTGAAACCTTCTAACACTGTTTGTAGAGAATGTGTTATGGGAAAGCAAACCAAAAATAGTCATAACAGAAAAACATTTACATCAGAAGAAAAGTTGGATCTAGTACATACAGATCTATGTAGGCCTACAAAAACAAAGTCATACTATGGTGAAAGGTATTTTATACTCTTTGTTGATGACTTTTCTAGAATGATGTGAGTTACTTATTTGAGAGAAAAATTAGAAGCTTTTGACAAATTCAAGTTGTTTAAAGATAAAGTAGAGAATGAATCAGGACTAAAAATAAAGTGTTTAAGATCAGACAAAGGTGGAGAGTTTACATTAGATTTATTCAATTCATATTGTGAAGAGCATGGAATAAAAAGAAAAACATATGCTCCTAGGAATCCACAACAAAATGGGATAGCAGAGAAAAGGAACAGATCTATACTTGATGCTACTAGAACAATGCTAATTAAAGGAAATATATCTCATGTACATTGGAGAGAGGTTTTTGGAAAAATAGTGTACACATTAAACTGAATTTAGATCATAGATGGCACAAGTAAGACTCCCTATGAACTATGGTTTGGTCACACTCGTACTATAAAATATTTCATAATCTTTGGTAGCAAGTGTTATATCAAGAGGGATGATGAGATAGGGAAATTTGATGCTAGAAGTGATGAAGGTATCTTCCTTGGTAACTCTGTTAAAAGCAAGGCATATAAATGCTTCAATCTAAGATTAAGGAAGATGGTTGAAAGTAACAATGTAAGAATAGATGAGAAATTTTAGATACATGAAAGAATGTATGACAATAGTTAGATATCTGAAGTGAAAGAAACCTCTACTACTGTTGACGAAGAAGAACTTGTTGAGGAAGAAACTGAAGAGTCAAGCAAGACTATTCCTAATAATCCAAGGTATGTAAAAAATAACCATCCTAAAAATCAAATTATTGGCAATACCAGTTAGGGAGTACTAACTAGATCTAAAGTTAGAGAGGAGATTTGTTTAATTTCTCAAGTTGAGCCAAAGAATACATATGAAACCTTTAAAGATGAATCTTGGATAAAAGCCATGAAAGAAGAATTAGATCAGATAAAGAAAAACAATACTTGGGAATTGGTTCCAAGACCTAAAAATAAAAATGTTATAGGAACTAAATGGGTCTTTAGAAACAAAATGGATGAAGAAGGAACAATTGTAAGGAAAAAAGAAAGACTAGTATGTAAAGGTTACTCATAGCAAGAAGGCATAGACTTTGAAGAAACATTTGCTCCTATTGCTAGAATAGAGGTAGAAAGATTATTCCTATCTTATGCTACACACAAAAACTTTAAAGTGTATTAGATGGATGTTAAATCTGCATTTCTGAATGGCGATCTTGAAGAAGAAGTATACATAAAACAACCAGATGGATTTTCTCTATGTGAAGATAAAGAGATGGTGTGAAAATTGAAGAAAGCCTTGTATGGATTGAAGCAAGCTCCTAGATCTTGGTATGCAAGGTTAGACAAGTATCTACTTGGACTCAGATTTAGAAAAGGTAATGCAGACAGTAATTTTTATTTAAGAACTACTGAAGATGGAATTCTAATAGTAGAAGTATTTGTGGATGACATTATCTTTGGAGGTAATGATGATCTATGTAAGAAATTTGCAAAAGAAATGGAAAGTGAATTTGAAATGTCCATGATAGGTGAAATGAAATTCTTCCTTAGACTACAAATAACTCAAAATGAGAATGGTATTTTCATTTCTTAGACCAAGTGCCTCAAAGAATTACTTAAGAAATTTAGTATGGAAGATTGTAAAATGGTAGGAACACCTATGGTGACTCAAAACAAACTAACAATTGATGATGAATCAAAATGTGTCTTTCAAACCCTATATAGATCAATGGCTGGAGGGCTACAATATCTGACTCACACTAGACTAGATATTGCTAATGTTGTTGGAATTGTTGCTAGATATTAGGCAGAACCCAAAGAAACTCATCTAGCTATTGTGAAAAGGATACTGAGGTATCTTAGAGGAACCATAGACTATGGTTTATGGTATGACAGAAATGATAGCTTTGAACTTCATGCTTATACTAATGTTGATTGGGCAGGAAATATTGATGATAGAAAAAGTACAAGTGGTGGTGCATTTTTCGTTGGGAAAAAGTTGGTCTCTTGGCTAAGTAAGAAACAAGATTGTATAGCACAATCTACTGCTAAATCAGAAAATGTTGTTGCTGCTATAAAATGCACTCAAATTGTTTGGATGAAACAAATGCTGATGGACATTGGAATAAATTTTAATGAGTTTGTGGTTATCCATTGTGATAACACCAGTACAGTAAACATGTCAAAGAATCCGATAATGCACTCTAAAACTAAACACATTTCTATCAAGTATCACTTCTTAAGAGACAAGGTGGCAGAAAAAGAAATCAAGCTTGAATATATCTGTACAAAAGAACAAATTGTAGACATCTTTACAAAGCCACTACCGAAAGATACCTTTGAATATCTCAGAGGTATGTTAGGGGTTCAAGCCCCTCATAGTCAGATCTAAATGATGCAGAGATGCATCAGTCCAGAAGTGCTTAGAGCCTCATCATTTTCTGGACTGGATGTGGGGATCTACTCCTCAGGGGGAGTGATCATGGAAGAAAGGTTATGTGTGAAGGAAGTTTGCACCCTTTTCCATTGTTGTCAAAGGGGGAGTAATATTATCAGAAAATCCTCACTGATTGGGGAGATTATTCAGTTGAAGGACTTTTGGGTTGATACAACTTTGGGATAAGATTTTCCCATATGTTGACATCAATGCCAAAGGGGGAGATTGTTGGATATTTCTAATGCATGGGTGGTGATTGAGACATTTAATATGTTTAATCACTATGTTACTAAATGGGCACTCATACTATTGTCATTTGTGTTTTGTCACTAATGTCAACATATGCTTCTATGGAGAAACCAGATAGGTAATCATAGTGTGCAGATGTTTCAGATGTTGCAAAGTCAAATGAGAGTTCAAATGGATGTTGTGATCTTATATCTTTGATTGCATCATTAATGGATGCATATTAAGGAAGTTCCAACTATTTTGGTAAAGACTGGTCACTGGATTGTGACAGTGAAAATTGACAGAGTTAGTCTCTGAGTTTTTGGTATAAATGTCAGAGGGATTGAATTCAAGGTATGTGATCTTGAAGGATGATAGATGATGTACTGAAGAATGTTCATTGGTCATACCAAGGTACAGAATGGTTGGTGACATCATCTGGGATGTGTGCTTTGGCAATGGCTTATTTTGAAGCCGACTCAGGAAATGAAGTGTGTGTTCTATTTTGACAAGCATAATTCTAGGATGTTGGTCCTAAATTGTTGTAATATAATTATTGTAAACTTGCTTTAGATACCATGTGTATCTTAGCAAGGGCTTATGTAATTGTTTGCAATTTGGAAAGCCTTATGGCCTGACCTGATCTTGGTAAAATGTAATAAGGTATAAATGTAAGGTCTTTTCTTTGGAAAAGGCATGGATGGATATATGTGAGAAAAGAAGGTTGTGAACTTGTGTCTACTATATGTAGAGTAGAGGATTGTAGGTGGACTTCATTGGAACTGATCAAGCAAAGATAGTTGATGAAAAATAGTTCAAAAGATTGTTTATTTCTTCATATACACTTGTTACGAACTAGTGAGTTCAGAAGGTGGACTTAACCTTCTTTTGGGTAGTGAGCCCTCTTGTTATTGACTCCTAATAGGGTCTATCCTCTAACAAGGACTATGTACTGTAATATTTCTACAAGCTCTTAATAGGACTATATCTTCTAACAAGGATTATTATACTCTCAGTACATCATTAGTGGGTGCTAATTCCCACCAGGGTTTTTAACTTTAACTGGGTTTCCCCATAAAAAAATTATTGTGTTATTGTGTTGGAATTCATTGTGTTCATTGGATCTGATATTAATAAGCTTAAAAGTTTAAAATTTAATATTCTATCATACAACGGATTCACCCCCCCTCTTAGTTGTATTGTGGACTGTTAATCCTAACAGTGTCAACCATGAAACATATGGTGTCCTCATACTTCTCTACTAACTCTTTTGGTATCCTGTACCTTTCTTTCATCTGTCTTTGTAATATTTTTGACATGGAAAACAATTCACCATCTACCTAGTCCTTTTTCTACCTTCTATAGCTTTTTGATATTTGAATTCCAGTAGGTACATTACTTTTCCATGCTCTGGGATGCATCCTAGGAAAGTCATGAACAACATGAATATACATGTGAACTAGTAGAGATCCAAACCTAAATGCTTTGGTTCTGTCTTTCTTAATACATTTAATGTTATCTAGAAACTGTTGTGCCAATATTTCATAGAGATTGTATTGTTTGTTTTCCTTGATCATCCTATAAGCCATCATGATGACTCCAGCAAAAACAAATTTTGATTTGCTATTGTGAAATACCTTGTATCCTAGAAACATTGCCACTAATCTGATATCTTGCAAGTAAATGTCATTTACTGTCATTTCCCTCTTGTTCCATTTAGAATGAGTTAGGGTTTCTGCCTATTTCTTTAGATTCTTTTCTGCCACAGGTAGGACTCCTTCATTGTCAAGACCTATGATCTCATGAATCATCTGTGTAAAATATTTTGTAGGTTGATCACCAATCCACAAAAATTGGTCATGAATTCTACTAAGAATGATCTTAAACCATTTGACCTCTGAGAATTCTGCTAGATGGGTTAGCTTAAAGATTGATTTATTTTTTTAGATATAAGAATTCTTCTGAAAAGGATCCGTCAGCTTCTATCATTTTTTCCAACTCATTGTAGATGTTAACATCCCCAATAGTCTCATACTTGTAGTGAATATATGCCCAAATATCTTCTACATGCAATACACCTATGGGGGTTTGAGAAAATGCCCCTTCCAGATCATCCTCACAGGACTTGTATGGATGCCACTTGAAATTATACCTAGGTCTGTCTACAACATCATATATTGCTAATGCATCCATGAATATGGTGAAAGATTAGGTCTAAATACCTCAACACTTGAATCTAATGTTTGGTTTTGCGTGAATGTCAAAATCACTTAGCTCAATTGCTACTTTCATCCACACTTCTTCTTCTCCTTAGTTGTTGATCAACAAATGGTGTGTAAATGAGATTTCTCAAGTCTTTTATCCTTCACAAGTTGAGTGTGTAAATTAAACATAGGTAGCTCAACTTCACATGTCATTTAATCAATGCACAACTCATGAACATAGAAGATGGATATTCAAGTGCTGCAATCACAACCACAGATTTGAAAATGTCTATCTATATAATACTCAAGCTCGCATGAGCTTACTTTGCTTATACAGGGGCTAGATAAATTCTGTTGTTTGTATGCACTTCTCCGCATGAGGCCATGAGGCCTTTTAGGTAGATGCCTCAAATAATTCTTCATGTGAAGATACAACATCACATGTTGTCTCTCCTTGAACCACAACCTTATTTAGAACTTTTACTTGCCATGTCTTTTCATTTTTTGATTTCTTATTTTCACTTATGTAATCATTTAAGCTTTTACCACTGTCATTGATATTTTTCCTTATGACTATAGATGGTGGTGTTTCTAGTTCATTGAATCTTCTTGGTCCTCTTCTATTGTTATCTCCATTGTATCTACAAAACTTCACAATGTGACCTAGATTATTGTAACTGTAGTACATGGTTGGTCCTCTTTTGTCTTGACTAGTCTACAGCTTATAGTACCTTGCGATGTGTCTGAAATTGTTACACTTCTGACATATGATTTTGGCTGTAGTTTCTTTTTTGATATAGTCTTTCTTGTACCTGGATTGATCAGGTTTTCTACAATCTCCCTTTTTGTGTCCATACTCATAGAAATTAAAACAATAGCTAGTAAAGGGTTTAGAATTACCATTACTTCTGCAGTCTCTTTTCATGTGACCAACTTTGTTGCATCCAAAGTATCTACCTCTAAAAGGTCTGAAATGTTCTCTATAATCTTCATTTTTAGGTCTTTCTTTTGGAATGGATTTTTCTTCATTTTTGGCTTCATTTGGTTCTTCTTGAGTTTTAGAACTTCCAACTTCATTTGGTCCACTTATGTTATCTTTAGCTCTTTGTTCTTTGTTCTTGTCATTTTTTATGTGTAGCTCCTCAATAAGTAGTCTGGCTTGAGTGAGTTCACCTTTGATGATCTGATTTTAATTATCCAATTCTTGATATTTATATTTGTAATGCTCAAGTTCAGTCTTCATATTATCTATCTGAAGGTTGGCTTGTTTAAGTGATTCTTCAACTTTACTTTTCTCATCTTTTTCATTCTGAATCTCCTTGATCATCAAGAGATTAATTTGTTCTTTTTCCTGCCCCAGTATCTTTACTTTGTCTGATGCATCATTGTTAGGGATTTCTTTGATTTTCTCCATAAGGTCGTGTCTCTAATCTTTTACAGTCATAAGTTGTTCTTTGAGTTTCCTCATGAAACCTTCTACTCTTCTTAATTTGAATTTCAGTTCACCATTTTCAACTTTCATCTTATCTAGATCTTCAAGTGAAACTTCAAAGTTTACTTGAGAGTATTCTGAATCCATTCTGATCTCCCTTAAGCTGTTAAGCTTTCTCTCAAAGGGCCAATAGCTTTGATAAGAATTGTTAGGATTGAATAATACTGAGAGGGGGGGTGAATCAGTATTACAAAACTTTTCTTTCAACTTTAAACAATTATAAATAATCCAAAGTAATGTGGAAATGAAAAGAACATATAAGCATAACACATTACTCATGACACCATGATTTGTTCTCAAGGAAACCCCGATTAAAGGGAAAACCCTAGTAAGGATGGTGCCCACAAATATGCAATAATTTATAATGTCCCTATTAAGAGATCTAGCCTTGTTAGGAGTTGATTGTTACATAGTACATTTCCTTGCTAAAGGATTAAAAAAACCCTGTTAGGTGCATACAAAACACCTGAATAGAGGTGGTTAGCACATTGCTCTTACAATCAATTCTATCTCAGATATAGTTCACAAAAGGGAACAATACAAGCACTTATCTTGCTTAAATAGTTCCAGTTATAGAACTGCCTTCTACTGATCTTGCATTTGACTTCTGCTATCCTCTTCACAAACTTATCAACTTCAATCACATGCTTCTTTCACAAGATTAGTATGTACTTATACAACATTAGCCTTCCAGTCAGCTCCACAAAAGTCATACTTAACATAGCAAAAACTTGTGTAAATAAAATATATGGAGTCGACGCTCTTATATAATAAAACATTCAGCACTATACTTTATTCACATGACTTCACATGTTATCATATCCATCATGCTTCCCTTAATCATCACAATTGTTCATATACCCTGATATAGTATTTTATTGTCTTCGCACACCTTCCAAACACTATATCTCATACACCATCTATCCAAAACTCATGTGATCTTAAATGAACATTTTCTTATATTTAAATACCTCCAGTTAACTTTGCAAGCAATAATAGCATGTATGTCTCCATCTCTATCCAAAACTGTGGCACTGTACCCTATTTTCCTAATTCTGGACTTAGTCATTTTCATGACTGTGAATCTAGTGGCACTCTCCACAACATGCGATCATACTTATCATAAGTGTTTCCATAAATGACAACCCTTAGAGGATTTCCAGTGCTCCAAATCATCACTTGCCAACAATCTCTCCCTTTGGCAATGATGGCAACACTTGAAAAAATGACTAAGTGTCATAGAGCACTTCGCTTCTTTACCTTCTCTTTTTCTTCCTCTCCCTTTGACATCAATGGAAAAGGTTAATCTCAAAATTTCAAAACTGAAGCATAGGTGTTCTAGTGCTTGCTTACTAGATTTAAGACATCTTGGAAGGATGTTTCCAAGGTCTTAATCTCCTCAACCCATGAATTTATTAGTAACTCACTAACATGGATTAATCCATTCAGTGCATATGATGCTATCTCTATTGCCTTAAGCTCTGTGAGAGTAGATACTGACATAGAGCTTTCAATCTTTATCATCTCAAAGAGATAAGTCTCCAAATTTGAGAGCTTGGGAATCAGTAGGTTTCTTAATGACCCAAACTAGTCTGTAGCTCTCCCTTTCTCTATTTCTAGTGCACTTATTTCCCCCAGTAGCCTTGTTGTTTCCTTGTCTATTTCTCCCATAGTTTGTGAAGATGATTCAAAATTATCCATTATACTATCTAGACTTGCCCTATCTTTGGCTATGGTCTCCTCAATATTCTTCAAGTGCCTATAGGGATTTATATAGTAGCTATATAGTTTCCTACCCTGTGCTACACATCTCTTAGCTTTAAGAGTGGTAGCCTTTAGAATGCCTAAGTCCCATGAGATGGACTTATGAACATCGCTCAACTTCTTCTCCAAAAAGTTCCTTTCAACCTTTTCCTCTATTGCTTTTAGCAATGAGTCAAAGTGACTATCAAAGCTATCCAACACTATACCGAGATTCTCAGTTTCATCTTTTTCTTTTAGGATAATAGGTGAGGGTAGTAGCTTGTTCACTATCTCTATAGCCCTACTCATTTTTTTAGCTCTTTTGTCTCCTTTCTGAGTTGATCCCTCCTTAGCTTTAGAAAATGGCATGAATGAGAGTCTCATTAGCTCATTTTTGTCCATATTGTCCACATCAGAACTAACTAGTTTTCCCACACTTCCCAACAATAAGGATGATTCCAATTTGGCTTGAACAACCTCCTCTATTTTAAATTGTTTTTCTTGTTCTAATTCTTTCTCCTGCACTCTTTCTTCTATTTTCACTTCAAATTTCCTTTCTTCCATTTGTTCATGAATTTCAACCTCCATCAGATTATCCATAAATGGATCATATATATCCTATGAAGTGTCAAGGCTAACAGGCACACCAATGAGAAAGAAATATGGGTGTAAGTTAGATTGAGTATTTTCATCAATTTTCTGTGAGCTTTCTCCCAATCCCAAAGATATAGGTTTGGCATTCTTAGGAGATAAATCCCTTTTAGGCATGTTCTACATTAAAACTTCATCCAATGCCTTCTGGGTATCTTTAATTATCTCATCATATCTTCTAGCCATGATTTTGACTAGTCTAGCCTTTGATCTTAAAAGAGGTTTTAGTGCTTTTATGATTCTTTCTCTTTCTTGCATAGACACAATAGGCAACATGTCATCAATTGTTTTATTTCTTATGTTGTCATCCTCTGAATGTGCTAACTTTTTTTTGATTTCTAGTTTGTTGTATAGTTCTTTGGGAACACTAGCTTCAACTTCCAACAAATTCTTTTTGAAGACTAACAAATGCTCAATGATGGTGTCTTCAATGATTGCTTGATCCTCAGGGCTATATCTTTCATAGTATCTATTTATAGATGTCAAGTTTCCATCTTTGATAGCCCTCTTCTGTATTGATTTCATATCAGGTTTCCACAAGGTTGGTGGATTCTTTTGAGTCACCTTCTCTTCCTCCTTTTCTATTGACTTCTCTTCCTTTTTCTTCCTCTCTTGTTCTATTTCTTCCTTATTTGGACTTATCTATTTGCCTGTCCTTGTAGATTTTCTAGGGACAATTTTAGGTATAACCTTTTGAGTCTCATATTTTTTTGTATCAAAAGTAATAACAGTAGGAACTGTTGATTTCTCAGATGTATTAGGTGCATCAATAGCTGTGCTAGAAGATGCCTCCATTTTGGTTCTTATATTCTTCAACTGTTCCTGAGTGATTCCCACCTTCACAGTAATGTCTTCAATAATTTTGCTAACCTTCCTTTTTCTTGTTACCTTTTCTTGTTCTTCTCTTACTTTCTCATACTTTTCTCTATAAGTGCCCCATCTTTCTTGAGTAGTGTCTTTTTCTAGTGCAAGTACATGCTCTACTTTCATAGTTAGTACTTCAGCGCTTACTTCATATCCAATGGGATAGCACCACTTAGTTCTTGGTTCAACTACCTCAAAATAGACACAACCTATTTCAACCATGAAACATATGGTGTCCTCATACTTCTCTACCAACTCTTCTGGTATCTTGTACCTTTCTTTCATATGTCTTTGTAATATTTTTGTCATGGAAAACAATTTTCCATCTACCCAGTCCTTTTTCTGCCTTCTGTAGCTTTCTGATATTTGAATTCTAGTAGGTACATTACTTTTCCATGCTCTAGGATGCATGCCAGGAAAGTCATGAATAACATGAATATACATGTGAACTAGTAGAGATCCAAACCTCAATGCTTTGGTTATGTCTTTCTTAATACATTTGGTGTTATCTAGAAACTATTGTGCCAATATTCCACAGAGATTGTAATGTTTGTTTTCCTTGATCATCCTATAAGCCATCATGATGACTCTAGCAGAATCAAAGTTTGATTTGTTGTTGTGAAATAGCTTGTATCCTAGCAACATTGCCACTAATCTGACATCTTTTAAGTCAATGTCATTTACTATCATTGCCCTCTTGTTCCATTTAGAATGAGTTAGGGTTTTTGCCTATTTGTTTAGATTCTTTTCTACCACAAGTAGGGCTCCTTCATTATCAAGACCTGTGATCTCATGAATCATCTGTGCACAAATTTTTTTAGGTTGATCACAAATCCACAAAATCTGGTCATGAATTCTATTGAGAGTGATCTTAAACCATTCGACCTCTAAGAATTATGCTAGACAGGTTAGCTTAAAGATTGATTTATCCTTTCGATGTGAGAATTTTTTAGAAAAGGATCCGTCAGCTTCTATCATTTTGTCCAACTCACTATAGATGTTAACATCCCAAATAGTCTCATACTTGTAGTGAATATATGCCCTAATATCTTCTACATGCAATACACCTACAGGGGTTTGAGAAAATGCCCCTTCTAGATCTTCCTCACAAGACTTCTATGGATGCCGCTTGAAATTATACCTAGGTCTATCTACAACATCATATATTACTGGTACATCCATGAATATGGTGAAAGATTAGGTCTAAATACCTTAACACTTGAATCTGATGTTTGGTTTTGCACAAATGCCGAAATCACTTAGCTTGATTGTTGCTTGCTTCCACACTTCTTCTTCTCCTTAGTCGCTGATCAACAAATGGTGTGTAAATGAGATTTCTCAAGTCTTTTATCCTTCGTAAGTTGAGTGTGTGCATTAAACACAGGTAGCTCAACTTCACCTGTCATCTAATCAGTGCACAACTCGTGAACACAGAAGATGGATCTTCAAGTGCTGCGATCACAACCATAGACTTGAAAACATCTGTCTATATCATACTCAAGCTCGCATGAGCTTACTCTACTTATACAGGGGCTGGATAAATTCTATTGTTTATATCCACTGCTCCCCATGAGGCCATGAGGCCTTTTATGGTGATGCCTCAAAGAATTCATCATGCAAAGATATAGCATCACATGCTGTCTCTCCCTGAACCATAGCCTTATTTAGAACTTTTACTTGCCATGTCTTTTCATTTTTTGATTTCTTATTTTCACTTATGTAATCATTTAAGCTTTTACCACTGTCACTGATATTTTTCCTTATGACTATTGGTGGTGGTGTTTCTAGTTCATTGAATCTTCTTGGTCCTCTTTTGTCGTTATCTCCATTGTATCTACAAAACTTCACAATGTGACCTGGATTATTGCAATTTTAGTAGATGGGTGGTCCTCTTCTATCTTGACTAGTCTGCAGCTTATAGTACCTTGCTATGTTTTCAAAATTGTTGCACTTCTAACATATAATTTTGGCTGTAGTTTCTTCTCTGATATAGTCTTTCTTGTACTTGGATTGATCAAGTTTTCTACAATCTACCTTTTTGTGTCCATACTCATAGCAATTAAAACAGTAACTAGTAAAGGGTTTAGAATTACCATTACTTCTGCAGTCTCTTTTCATGTGACCAATTTTGTTGCATCCAAAGCATCTACCTCTGAAAGGTCTAAAATGTTCTCTATTATGTTCATTTTTAGGTCTTTCTTTTGGAATGGATTTTTCTTCATTTTTGGCTTCATTTGGTTCTTCTTGAGTTTTAGAACTTCCAACTTCATTTGGTCCACTTATGTTATCTTTAGTTCTTTGTTCTTTGTTCTTGTCATTTTTTATGTGTAGCTCCTCAATAAGTAGTCTGGCTTGAGTGAGTTCACCTTTAATGATCTGATTTTAATTATCCAATTCTTGATATTTATCTTTGTAATGCTCAAGTTTAGTCTTCATATTATCTATCTGAAGGTTGGCTTGTTTAAGTAATTCTTCAACTTTACTTTTCTCATCTTTTTCATTATGAATCTCCTTGATCATCAAGAGATTAATTTGTTCTTTTTCTTGCTCCAGTATCTTTACTTTTTCTGATGCATCATTGTCAGGGATTTATTTGATTTTCTCCATAAGGTCTTGTCTCTGATCTTTTATAGTCATAAGTTGTTCTTTGAGTTTCCTCATGAAACCTTCTACTCTTCTTAATTTGAATTTCAGTTTGCCATTTTCAGCTTTCATCTTATCTAGATCTTCAAGTGTAGCTTCAAAGTTTACTTGAAAGTCTTCTGAATCCATTCTGATCTCCCTTAAGCTGTTAAGCTTTCTCTCAAAGGGCCAATAGCTCTAATACCAATTGTTAGGATTGAGTAATACTGACAGAGGGGGTGAATCAGTATTACAAAAATTTGCTTTCAACTTTAAACAATTATAAATAATCCAAAGTAATGTGGAAATGAAAAGAACATATAAGAATAACACATTACTCATGACACCATGATTTTTTCTTCGAGGAAACCTTGATTAAAGGGAAAAACCTAGTGGGGATGGTACCCACAAATATGCACTAAAGAATAATGCCCCTATTAAGAGATCCAGTCCTGTTAGGAGCTGATTGTTACATAGTACATTTCCTTACTAAAGGATTACAAAAACCCTATTAGGGGAATACAAAACAATTAATTAGAGGTGGTGAGCACACTATTCTTACAATCAATTCTATCTCAGAAATAGTTCACAAAAGGGAACAATACAAGCACTTATCTTGCTTAGATAGTTCCAGTTATATTTCTACCTTCTATTGATCTCACATCTGACTTTTTCTATCCTCTTTGAAAACTTATCAACTTAAATCACATGCTTCTTTCACAAGAGTAGTCTTTACTTATACAAAAGTAGCCTTCCAATCGGCTCCACAAAATTCATAATTAACATAGAAAAAACTTGTGTAAATAAAATATATGGAGTCAGCACTCTTATATAATAAAAGAGTCAGCACTATACTTTATTCACATGACTTCACACATTATCATATCCATCATGCTTCCCTTAATCATGTTTACTATCTTAACATACCTTCCAAACACTGTATCTCATACACCATCTATCCAAAACTCATGCCATCTTAATTGAAGCATTTACATATATCAAAATACCTCTAGTTATCTTCACAAGCCATATTACTATATATGTCTCCATCGCTATCCAAAACTATGGCACTGTACCCTATTTTCGTGATTCTAGACTCAGTCATTTTCATGACTGTGAATCCAGTGGCACTCTCCACAACATTTGATCATACTTATCATAAGTGTTTCCATAAATGACAACCCTTAGAGGATTTCTAGTGCTCCAAATCATCACTTTCCAACACTTTGCATGAAGTATCCTCACAAATTACCTGAGTTTGAGAAGCTTGACATCTTTTTGGACAATCTTCTTGTAGATTTTGGATATCAAGTCCAACTAAAAGGTCCTTTGAATTTTGACAACATGATCAATCAATCTATGAGGATAGAGGCCTTTATGGTTAAGAAAGGATAATTAACTTTGAATAAGGATAACAAACAAGGGTTCTCCTTGAGCAAGGATAAAGGAAAGGCTGTCAATAAAAATAGAGATGTTGTAAGTGATGGAGTGGTTGACAATGTCACTGTAAAGCCTTCAAAGTTTATTTTTAATCTTATGTCCAGTATACAAGAGGCTAAGGCTGTTGAAAATACCACAACAGATAATCAGAAAACTTCAAGATTTTCTAAGAAAAAACCTTGGGCCTCCTGACCCAAGCATGAATTCACTTCTTTGGGAGAATCTCTTGATGTGGTCTATAAAAATCTTGTACAGAATCAAATACTCACTCCTTTGGAAAAGTGTTTGTATGGCCCACAACCATGGCCTCATTGGTGGAATGACAATGCATATTGTGACTATCACCAAAACATTGGTCATAAGACTTCTACTTGTCTCCTGCTGAAACATAAGTTTCAAGATCTAATTGACAATGGTGACATTGTTGTGGACAACCATAGAAAAAATTTGGATCATTAGGCATTTAAGGATCCCTTCCCTCATGAGAAAGGTGAGTCTTCCAAAGATAATAATACCAATGCCAAGGTTAACTATATGTATACTACAACTGATAATGTCATCAACATGATTGAGCCCATTGAAATTGATTATTATGATGTGATCACTTTCAAGGGGAGTGACGATGCTCCCAAACCTAAGACTCCTTTCATCTTGCGTAGTTCCATGTCTCATTCATCTAGATTTGAAGAACCTCAAGATTGTGCCAATGTTGTTACTCGATCACATGGAAGGATTGTTTTGAAAGGTCCTGATCCTCCTGTATTTGCTCCAAAATAAACTATGGATAAGACTATTGTTGGTCCTACCAAAAAATCCTCAAAATTGGTCCTTACTCCTAGCACTACTAGTTATAGCATCTTAGATTAGCTCCAATGAACCAATGCTCAGATCACCATTTTTGAGTTGTTGAAGATCTCACCTAGTCATAGGTAGATTCTGGATAAAGCCCTCGCCAAGGAAAATGTCCCCAAAGATCTTGATCTCAACTGGTTCCAATTTATGGTGGGTCATTTGACCTCACCTCATTATTTGTCCTTCTCCAAAGAAGATGATCACTCTATGAGCCATCCGCATAATGCTCCCTTGCATATAGAAGTCATGATAGGCCCTAAGCATGTTTGTCACGTGCTCATAGACAATGGTGTTGGTCTCAATATTTGTTCTACTAAATTGCTTACCTAGTTAGGTTATGATGAGGATTGTATGGATTCCTGCAAGAAGATTACTATCAAAGCTTATGATGAAGAAGAACACAAATCTCAAGGCTTAGTTGTGCTACCTATCCACATAGGACCTGTTGAGAGAGATGTTACTTTTCAAGTTCTAGACATTCCTCTTGCCTACAACATCTTGTTGGGTAGACCATGGATTCATGAGATGCAGGTTGTTCCATCTACATACCATTAGTGCATCAAGTTTCCATTCCATGGAGCAGAAGTCACTATGCCTCCTAATACCAACTACTCTTGCAACACACTCACTCAGTCTATAGATAGCTTTGTTCTAGCTAATAAAGAGCCTACTGAGTTCTATGATGCCAAGCTCAAAGAAATGGAACAGACTCTGAAACTTAAGGATATAGGCATGGGAGAATATCGAATTGAACCTATGCTATCACTTGTAGCTCTTCCTCCATCTCCATGCTCTTATGGGAGACCTTCTAAGATTAACAAACCTTCTTATGAATCTCCTCAAATAGTCTACAATGGTGCCTTTTTATGGGCCTCTACACCTTTAGAAGATGAGGATGAAGAAAGAGATATTACAACTTGGATCTACAAAGGGAAAGAAACATCATAAACAACTACTCCACCTCCATAATTAGAGCAAGATCCATATAGTGAGGCCTTCAAGATCATGAAGCACTTCAACTATAAAGGGAGTGGTCCTATAGGAAGGAATGACAATGGTTTGCTGAAACCCATTGAAGCTACAGGTCATTGTACAAAAGATACTACGGGCTTAGGCTTCAAGAAGATCCACTTTCATCTAGGGATAAACAAATTTGTGCCTAAACATGAACATGAACCTAAATAAGAGTTTGAAGATACTCCTCCAGTGGTAAATCCAGAGGCCAACTCTGATGAAGACATCTTTCCTTACCCCATACTTTTGGATCTTGTTGCACTCTTTGCAGAACTAGATGAGCCTATCATACCTATACATCTAGTAGGGATTGATAGTGACTCAGATGACACTGCTTTAGTACATCAAATCACATATGATCAATGGAAAGAAACTCTAACTGACAATGCTAGTTTTTAGGGTGAACAATACATACCACCACATTTTCAAAAGTGGTTTGAACAAGATCAACTTCAGCAAACTATAAATACCACAAGAGATGGGAATGAGTCTGATAGTACCACTAGCACTAATAGAATTTTCACATCAAGTACTAACTCACATGAGTATGAGTTTGACTCTTTGTTTGACACTACTTATGATAAAGATATAGACATGGTGCATACATATGAAAACCCTCTCAAAGTAGGTGAAGGGTCTAGTGTTTGGACACACAAATTATATGCCATCAGTGTTAACTTGTCCTCTACTTCCAACATGGGTTCTCATAGGGATTTGAATGCTCCTTTGGATGAGATCGCTCTAGGTCTTGATTTTCTCATCCATGCTTTTGATGATTATACTGTGAATGCAATTGAACCAGCCACTACTCTCTCACTCAAAAATCCTGAGTTGATAAATTGGAACTCCCCTTCCTCATCCAATGAAGTCCTAATGTTCCAAAATGATTATGCTCTAGCCTGTTACCTCTGTGCTATTGAACCTGTAATGTCCTCCACCAACAAAGGTAGTATCAACATGACAGAGGAAGATATCAAGTATCTTAGTCAAAAAATTAAAAGAAGAAAAAATAGATGCTCTGATGGTGAAAACCACATTGTGGCAGTATCAGAGCCAAAAATAGTAAAAATAAAAGACGTATCCAAGGGTGAAAACCTCTCTGAGGTGCCCAAGGATGAGATACTTGATACACTTCCGAGCCACTTTCAAGAGAGATCATTAATATTGATTGAGCCAACACAACCAATGAATTTGGGTACAAAGTCTACTCCACAAATTATTCATCTAGCACAATCATTATCTACAAAAGAAAAGGAAGAGTTCACTAGCTTCTTTCAAAGCAAGAAAATAAACTTTGCATGGACTTACTCTGATATGTCTAGATTGGACCCCAATCTAATCATGCACCATCTTTCCATTGCACCAGGTATTAAACCTGTCAAATAGAAGCGTTGAAAGATGCATCCACACATGGCACTTTTAGTCAAAGAAGAACTAGAAAATCTTCTTAAGGCTCGTTTTATAAAAACTATTGACTATGTAGAGTGGATTTCAAATATTATTCCAGTCATGAAACATGATAAATCCATTCGAGTATGCACAAATTTTTGGGACCTAAATAAGGCATGTCCAAAAGATGACTTCCCATTGCCCAATATTGACATGATAATGGACATGACAGCTGGCTATAAAATGTATTCCTTGATGGGTGGCTTCTCTAGCTATAATCAAATAAAAATTATGCTAGAGGATCAAGAAAACACCGCTTTCATGTGTTCCTAGGGCACCTTTTGCTTGAATGTCATGCCCTTTGGGCTTAAAAATGCTAGAGCAACATATCAAAGAGCTATGACTACCATTGTCCATGATATGATGCATAAAACAAGGGAAGATTATGTGGATGATACTTTGGCCAAAAGAATGCAACGCAAAACTCATCTTGCAGATTTGGGTCCCATACTTGACCGCATGGAACAATTTAGTCTCAGACTTAATCCCCAAAAATGTGCATTTGGTGTCACTTCTGGGAAACTCTTGGGTTACATCATTTTAGCTAAAGGCATAGAGGTTGATAAGGAGAAAGTTCAAGCTATTATGGACATGCCTCCACCTAAGAACATCAGTTAGATGAGAGGACTTCAAGGAAGGCTACAATCTATTTGGTGCTTCATTTCACAGTTGGCTAACAAGTCACAACCATTCACTAAAACTTTGCATAAGGGTGTGACTTATGAATGGAATAAAGAATGTGACAAGGGACTCACTCAAATAAAATAGTATCTTGCTAATCCACCTATATTGATGCCTCCTATTCATGGGAAGCTACTCATACTATACATCTTAGCCATGAACACATATTTGGGTGCTCTCTTAGCTCAAGATGATCAGAACAACAAAGAGAGAGCCATTTATTATATAAGTAGAACATTGGTTTCTTATGAAATGAACTATTCTATCATTGAAAAATCTTGTCTAGTAGTAGTGTTTGCTTAATAGAAATTGTGACATTAAATGCTCACTCACACTATAAGACTCATTACAAAAATTGATCCACTAAAGTACTTACTAAGCAAGGCTGCCCTCATAGGTAGGCTAGCAAAATGGGTTATGATACTCAGTGAATTTGACATTGAGTATGTGGAAATAAAAGCTATTAAAGGACAAGCAATTTCTAATCAGTTGGTGGAAGCTCTTCTGAAAGATCACTAGCCTTTAAACATTGAATTCCCATGTAATACCCCTCTAACCCTAATATAAGTTTTGTGTTTTTGAAAGAATTAAGTTTTTTCGGTGTTTTCTTACAGCTTAAGTTGTTCATGATACTTGTTTGATCTATTCCTATAGTTTGTTTATAATAATTTCATAAGCTAGTACTCAAGGATTCTAATATCAGACATACTATCTAAAGGTATCATTTTTGTATGTATTTATGTCTATGTATGTATTGAGTACCTTTAAGACCTTTATGAATATAGTTAGGATTTATATGATATGTACTTGATATATATATATATATATATATATATATATATATATATATATATATATATATATATATATATATATATATATATATATATATATATATATATATAGATAAGTGATTATTTATATTTTCTTCTATTAAGGTTACTTTGGATGAATCTTGTATCTCACTTGATGATTTGATTATGTTGATTTATTATTAGTATTGATAAGAGACTAACACAATGCTTGAGATTCTAACCTTCATTATGATGATGCTACATGCTTTGAGTGTATATATATACATGACGTGTTTTCATGATTCAGGATGAAGTCGTAGTTACTCACATAGCTGAGGTCCACATGATGTATCGATCCTGTTCATCTATCTACAATGTCTTCTTTTATATGTATATCCATGCATATGTATTTCTTCTTTGTGATGCAGGCTTGCAGGTACTGGGCATCAACTTCACCTGGCTTCACAGGTCTGAGCATGCCCTCAAATCCTCGATGGTTGTTGTTATGGAGATAGTACTAAGGCCCCTACATGAGTCTTCCTTTGTCATTATTCCAATTTGGGAATATTAGGGTTCCTTCTTTGTCAGTCAACCTTTGGGTGAAAAAAACCCAGATCTAGCGCACCTGGTTGGGCATTGTTGTAGTTAGTGCCTTGTGGCCACTTGAATTCATTTGGTTGTATGATTTGTTTACTCATTTTATTTATTTCTCCTTCTTGGTATGATTCTTAGTTAATCTTTGTATGTTGTGTTTTAGAGTTTCATGCTTGGTCAGGAGTTTGGCTTGACTTTCTTTGTTGACTTTGGTTGACCTTGTTTGATCTTATGGTTTTCTCGATATGTTTCATAGTTGATTTTTATGGCCTCTTTGGATGATTAGATTTATTTTGAGGCATGTGATTTTATTCTACCTCAGTGTTATATCCTATAGTAATTATAAATAGGTAATAATATTGTGATCTATTACTTCATAATCTTATAGATTATAGTGTTTGGTATTTGGCATGTATCTATATAAATATAAATATATATATAGAAATATATATATGGGTGCACACACACACACACACACACACACACACACACACACACACACACACACACACACACATATATATATATATATAATTTATATGTGATTATATGTTAATTATTGTAGATATTGTTGATGGTGTATATTTTGGGATTAATGTAAAGTATAGTATTATTAATAATTAAATATTAAATAATGCGAGGTATATTATTCTCAATTGTTAATTATTAATAATGTGGATAGGTTATATATATATAGATATTGATGTAATTAATGATGTCATGTGCATATATGTTAGGATAATATTACATGTGTATGAATCAATACAAATCATCTTTTATTGTATATTTGAGTAATATAGTTGTATGATATTAAGTTATTTTATAATGCCCTTTAGTTAAGAGTTAGTTGGGAGTTGGTTACCTTTCCTCTCAACTTTTGGAAATCTATTTATATGCACTACTTTCTGATTTGAAGAGAGGGGATTTTGGGGCTGAAGCATTGAGGAGAGGATGGCCTTACTTTTTATGGAGATTTTGGAGAGAAAACTCAGAGATGTGAGGGAGAGTTTGTAAGCATATGTCTTTAAGAATTTTTGGTTATCTTTGCTTTTGGGAGAGAGAAATTTTTGTTATAATTTCAGTAGTTGAGAGAGGGATTCTTTGCTATGGAATTATTTCTTTCTTTCATGGAGATTTCTGAAAGTGGATAGGGTTTTAAGGATGCATCTCAAGTTTGGATTTGTCTTCTCTTTTGTTTCCTTCTTCGATTCAACCTTTGTAGGACATGAGGTATGGATTGAATATTTTAGTTACTTTATGTCTCTAATAGATTATGGATCTATTTATATATTATCATTATTTATTATATCTTTACTTTTCATTTCTATGGTTATTTTAAAGTTTTGAGTTTTTGTTTGTAAGAATTGGCATGTGTTTTCCTAGGGTTTTTAGCAACCCATTTTTTGAGATCTATTATTATAATAATTTAAATTTCATCTATGGTTTTACTAAATTGATTTTATAGAAGTAAAATTCATAGATATCAAATGGGTATCTCTCTTATTTTATTTTTAGGGTAGAATTAATGCCTTATTTTTGACATTTTGGCAGACTATGTCTGTCCATTCTTGATTCCAAATTTTTTGTCAAATGTATTCATATGCTACAGGCTGATATGATTATATAAAAGTCTTAATTTGATATCAGAGATTATCCTAAGTCTTATCTTTCATTTCTAATTAGTTTGGAGAATTTTAATTATGTTTTGTGAAAATTACAATCGTTTTAGTGAAGGCAGGTCTGAACCCTAACCAAAGTTTTCTGTTTTAAACCAGAAGTCATAACTTTCTTTCCCATCATTAGATCTTCCTAAAAATAAAATTGAAAGTCCATAATTATGTTATCTAAATCTCCACCAAAGAGATTATATTTATTATTTGTTTTGTGGAAGATATCGATGACTTTTCTATGATGACTATTCTTTGCATTTAATCATTGCTTGAAATAATTCAGTTTAAGAACATCACTAAGTTTTAGTGTTTCGTATGGTTACCAGAGGCTATTAGAATTTTTTTTTGGTTAATTGGATCTATGTGTACTCTTAATATGTTTATAATATCACTTGGATGTCTTCTTATATGTTTGGAACATTCTGAATGCCATATTGGGTTTAGGGTTGTCAAGTGGACTAGGGACAACATATGTTTTCCTAAACTCAATCAAATGTTGTTATGGAATTGATATGAATTCTTGATGATGAATCTATTATGTTCTTATGATTTTTCTATGTATGTTAGGGAACCTAAGTACACTAGGTGAGTGGCTCATAGTGAGGGGTCAGGGCCATAAGTGGCTAGTACCAGGATAACCTACTATGAGTTATTTAATCAAGTGATAACCTAAATAAATGAATTGGGAATGGGAGATTATTGGAATGGGAAATTACACACTAAGCAAGATTAATTATGCCTCGCCCATGCCTTTAGTGCTAGTAAAGACTAAGGATGGGAGTGGGAGAAGGTACCTATGCGTAGGTATGACTGAATGACCTTGTCTATACAAGAGGCGTTCGGTTCCACATGTGCCTACTTGGGGGCTGGGGCCAAGAGTGGCTAGTACCAAGACAACCCAAGGGGTGAGGGCTATGTGATGACACTCACCTAGCTTGTAGCTTAGAGTCTCTACCAATTTGATCATGCCTCTGGTAGTCCTTGTGGTCTTCTTGTCTTTTCTTTTGTGTTGTGACTTTGGGGAAATTTTATCACCACGTTAGGAATTTCCTAGTTGTTACCTCTTGTATGGGCCTTTGGTTCTATCTCCTAGCTTAGGGGAGTGGACCTATTGGTTCCAAATTCTTGGGTGGTTAATATTTATATCGAGGTATTGTTCGTGATTCTCTGGATGATCCTAGCACATATTCCTTTCTAGATTTGCAGTTGAAGATTTCTTATTGGATATTTTAATATGTTGAGATGTACTTATGTATCTGCATTCATGTAATTTTAATCTCGTAAAAGGAGTCTTATAGTATTGATGTAATCTCAATTCAAAGCAATGCATAAGGGAATGGGTAGTTCTAGGTAAAAGAAAGGGAAAAGAATGTGGAATATTCGACATGTTACTAGCATTAAAAGAAAGTGTTTATGTTATTTTTCCTATCCTCTTATGTTGTCCATGTGTAAAGGAAATAATCTTAAATATAGTTATATATAATGATGTATTGCAACAATAATGTATTCTCCCTGATGAAAGGATCCAAGGAAATTATTGAGAAATGATAGATTAGTGATTGGAATTATTAACAATGAATGGTTATGAAACAATGCAATAAAATGGTAACTTGATTATAATGTTAATACTTGGTTCATGTTAATGAAGTACCTAGGATAATGCCTACCTTAATGAATATTAATCTCTTACCTAAATTATTAGAGAAAAGTGATATAAAGGATAGTAGAGGTAGATGAAATCAATATAAATTTATGGAATGAGTTGATAAAAGGAATAATGATGTTGGATGATTAACTTATGTTTAATAAAAGAAATAAGTTAGGGACATTTAACTTGGTGCATTAAAATGAACATAGATCTTTTAAGCTCATGATTTCATGAATATCTTATGCATGTAAATGGTTTATATGATGTTGCTTCAGTAGCGATGTTAGGGAACCCATGAGGACTTAAGTTGTATAAATCTTACATTCAAGTAGTAGAAAATTATTTCTTCTTTTAGAAATATGAAGTGTAGTGATGAATATTACTCTAGTTAAAATAAAAAAAAAAGAAATTTACTACTTGCATTTTATAGAGGTTTTATGTCTTGTCTTCTTGGGTTACTTGGAAGGGTGTTACATCCCACATGAATCCATCATGGTTCTCACACATCAAACTTGGAGCATGTTCTTTGATGGATCATTCACTCAGCAAGGATCAGGTGCAGACATTCTATTTAAAACACCTCAAAGATACTCATTGCCTAAAGCTTATAAAATGTTGTTTCCATGCACAAACAACATTGCTGAATATGAAGATCTCCTTAATGGTATGAAGATAGCCATTGAATGGCATGTGGATGAGCTCAAGGTCTTTGGAGACTCTCAGTTACTCATCAATCAAGTTAATGATATCTATCAAACAAAAGATGACAAGCTAGTACATTAAAAACGAATGGTGGATGATCTCAAATAGTATTTTGCACACATTTCTTCCCAGCAAATCCCAAGGGTAGAAAATAAAGAAGCCAATGCTATGGCCACTCTTACCTCAATGTTACAGATGCCAAAAAATGACTTCAGATATGAGTTCCTGGTGGAGACATTACACTACCCAGCCTATGATATTCTTGAATCTAGGATGATCTATTCAGTCATTAGACATGATTCATCTCGCCACCACCATATCTATTCTTACCTCCATGACCAAATCATTCCTGACACCTATACTCAGAATGAAAAATATCACCTAATTCGTAATGCTTCACAGTACGTCATCATAGCAAATGACTTGTATAGAAGGGGTCTGGATGGTACCCTCCTTAGGTGTCTAGAACCTAATGAGTCAAAATGATCATTAGCTGAGGTACATGAAGGTATCTGTGGGTCTCATTCGAGTGGTCTGATGTTAGATCATAAACTTATTAGAGCTAGTTACAACTAGACAGATAAGGAGAAAGAAGTTGTTCAATATGCCAAGGCTTGTAAACAGTGCCAATTTTATGGAAATCTGATCCATGCTCCTACTAAAGAACTTATTCCTTTCATTAATTTCTGGCCATTTTAGTAATGGGCCTTTGACTTGGTGGGTCAGATCCATCCATCTTCTTCCAAAGGGCACAAGTTCATCATCACCACTACAGACTACTTTACTAAATGGGTTGTGGTAGTCCCTCTTACTATAGTTGATGGAAAGTTTGTGGCTATGTTTATACTAAACTATATCATCTGTAGATACAATGTGCCCTTGTCCATTATCACTAACAATGGTGGACAATTCAAGAATAAGGACCTAAAAGAGTTATACACCAAATTTAGGATCATTCAACATTGGTCATCTATCTATTATCCCTAGGGTAATGGACAAGCAAAAGCTTCTAATAAGACAATTCTCAAAATCTTACACAGAATAATTCATAAATCTGGTAGAGATTGGCACCTCTAGATTAATCTGGCTTTATGGGCCTATAGAACAAGCATTCAAACACCAATGGGGGCCACACCCTTTGCCTTGATTTATAGAGAAAATGTAGTATTGCCTGTTGAGGTCGAGATTCCCACATTGTGAGTCTCTCTAAGGGGCCTCATCATTGATGAAGAAAACATAATATCCTAGCTACAAGAGCTAGAGTTCCTAGATGAATGTTAGAAGGTGGTGTTTGATCATCTTCGAGCATACTAGAAGAGAATTTCTAAAGCCTACAATAAGAAAGTTAGACAAAGGGAATTCTAAGTGGGTGATCTCATCCTGAGAGAGAACCCCCAAAGAAAGTAGTAGCGGATCCAGAAAGGAAAGTTTGAACCAAACTAGCTTGGTCCATACATTATTACTATAGTATTTGTGTTTGGTGCTTACCAACTCTCCACCACTGAAGGAGAACAACTCAGAGAGCCAATCAATGCTCTTCATTTGAAGAAGTTCTACAGGTGATACATTCTCTGTGTGCTCATGTACATACTTATTGATCTTGAAAAAAACCTAAAAATGATATATTGTCAAAAATCCTAAAAATTGTAAAATGTCTTGAAAAAAATGATTATCTTAGTGAAAACCTGGTAAATAGGCACTTTGATGTATCTATTATCCTAGTGAAAAATTGGTAAACAAGTGCCTTGATAATACCAAAAAAAAAAATCAAAAAGTGAAAAATACAAAAAAATGAAAAGATCAAAAATACAAAAAAACAAAAAAGAGAAAAGTACAAAAAATTTGAAAAAGAAGAAAAATGTGCGATTGGTGAAAACCTAGTAAACAGGTGTCATGGTAGAAAAAATAGAATCTCTGCCAAGATGGTGAAAACTTGGTAAATAGGCACCTCTTGTTTCTTGAAGCTATATCTCATCTCAACACCATTTGGCTTTGTGTAGTTGCTTCTCACTTTCTTGCTTTTCAACTTTAGTTTCCCTGCATTCCTGCTTTAGTTTTCTTTCCTTGTTTCCTGCTTTGGTTCATTTCTTGCTTTGGTTTGCTAGCTCATGCATTCTCTTTCACCTATCTTCAAAATTTTCCTCGACTCTACATGGATTGGAATTGGTCACACTTGGGGGCATCTTCTTGGTTTAGGGGGCATTGTCCTATTGCTTTCAGAGATGCTTTCTTGCATCAGTCACCAGTGGTTCCGACTACATCTGCCTACTAATACCTAGCTATCGCTTGGATCTTTCTTCTTGAAGATCTCTCGTACATCGGTCACTAATGGTTCTCATTGCATCTGCCTGCTAATGTTTTGATAGTACCTCTGAGATCTCCCTCCTTGAAGATCTCTCCTATATTGGTCACCAACATTTTTCACTACGTCTTCCTACCGATACTTCATTTAGCACTCCAATTCTCTCTTCAAGATGACTTCTCGCGTAGTATTCTTTCGATCTGACTTCAATCCGCTTGAATAGAAACTTAAAATGAAACTGAAAACTGAATTTGTGATTCTCTGAAGCATGCTGAGCTTTTCCTTTTTTGAGTGTTTTTTCTTTTTCTTTGTCATTCCTCCTCGAGCAACTCCAAGAAATCTTTCTGGGCTGAGAGAAATGCAAAGACTGGGGGGATGACCTTTTCTTGCTTTCTTTTTGTTGGTTTAGTTCCAATGATCCAAAGAATCTATATAAGAGGGGTGTCCACTATGAGAGCCTTCATCTAATGTTGGATGGCCATGTGTACCTTAACTCCTTTTATATGGAAAATTTGGTGAGATTGGTTCTTCTCCTTGTTTATTTGGGTGACTTCTTTCTGCTACAAGTAAAATTGTAAATGCTCATCTTGCTAAGTGAATGTAAGGGTCACTACGAGCATTCTTTGGTAGAAGAAGGAAATCTCATGTGTTTGGTGTGTTTGTTCACAAGAAACATTCAGGTCATTCTAGCAGCTATGCTTTGATGCTTATGTTAACTTACTAAATCAAAAGGAGTAGGTGTTCAGGTCATTCTGGCTTCTTGTGCCTTAATGCTTACACCTCATTCTGACAACTCTAAAACTTATGTCATATTCATATTCTCATGTTAGTGAGGATTGTATGGCATCTTATGATTTTCATGTACCTAAAAACTCTATGATGATAATATGATGAGTCCAACAACCAAGTCCTAGGGATTTCATGTTCATTCTAGGCTTGAATCTAGCTTAAGCCTGCATGTTTTTCATTTTAGGCTTGCATTGAGAGAGTGTTTTGGTGCTCTCTTGATTGTCTTCTTCTGGATCTTTTTATCAAAGGTTCTCACCTTCCATCCTGGGTTCATCTCACCTACACAATTTTTTGGGATCGAAATCAAAATTTGACATCTCTAGATGGCTCAAAATCACGTTTTAAAATTCTAGGATCCTTTGGGATTGGACACTTGTGTAGTCAGCCTTCTAGCATCATTTTCCTACCAGATTCTCATCTCCTCATCATTTTCTCAGCTTCTTCATCTGTTTCATCCAAAGTCAACTCTAGTCAAATTTGGTCAACCATGGTCAAACTTGGTCAACAGGACCTCCCAATTGCTTCAAATTGCTTTTGCAGCTTCTTGAATCTAGTTTGATTGCTTCTATTATGCAACCTCTTGTTTTCAATCATCCTTTTGATATGTCATCTTTCGATTTCACTTCCAAGGGGGCAGGATGATTGCATCATTTGAATCTTGTTGAACCAATCTCATACCAATCTAATCTAAATCAATGTCCTCACCACTTGGGGCATCTTTGTGCTTCGTATCTTGTCATCTATCTTTTAGGTGTCCGAGCAATCTAACTCAGACCCTCAAGAATCAAGCTTCATTCTGGAGATGGTTCTCAAAATCTATTGGGTATTAGGGCAATCTAACCCTAATTCCTGAGAGTCAAGCTTTGTTCTGGAGATGGCTCTCAAAAGCTCTTTTGGATCATTATCTAGGCAATCTAACCTAGGTCTCAGAGGGATAAGCTTTGTATTGGGGAAATCTAACCCTGATTCTAGGGATTAGTCCTAAATCTACATCAGTGATCATCTAATCAATGGACATTGGGGCAATCTAACCCTGATTCCAGTCTCCTCTCAATTTGTCATTAGACCATTATCTTAGCAATCTAACTTAGACTTCGGAGAATCATGCCTCATTCTAGAGGTGGTTGTACAATTTGGTCTATTTCGGTGTCTTGGCATCCTAACATTGACTTTCGAGGGTTAAGCTCCATTTTGGGAATAATCCTGAAACCTCATCTATTGCATCAGGCTATTCTTTGAATCAACATGCTGCTCGCACATCAATTCAAAGAGGGGCAAATATAATACCCCAAAATTGGCACCTTATAATTTCAATCAATTTTGGTGCATTTTCTTCAATTTTACATCATTAAAGTCCTATTTTACTAGGCAATTTTCTCTGTCCTACCTGAATTTATTTTGACTTGGTGTCAATTGCAAAAACCCTAAATTATATTAATCTTACACTATAATTAATTCCTAATTTTTTTACTTTATTAGCTAAATAATCCCTATGATAAATTAATTTAATTCTAAAGTCCTAAGTGCTTTAAATTAAATTAAAATCCACCCCCTTTAGCTAATACACATAAAGGAATTAATATTATTTGGCTTTTTGAATGGATTATCTTTATTTGGATTTAACAATTTAAATTATTCGAAGAGTCACCCATATGTGGCAATAATTCATTCTTTTAATTAAATAATCCTTCAATATTTGTCTCAATTGGAAATGAAGAGTTGACTATTTCATTTCAAGAAACTCTTCATCCTCTCTCCAGGCTTGTCTATATTATGAACCTTCTTCCTCATTCGAAAGGAGGCAATTCTGAGAGTATCAAAACTATATTCAAATTTAGTCTCAATTTTCATGCTTTCAAGCTTTGTTATTGCAAAATTAGATTAATTTCCATTTCTAGTTAATTGCATTCTCATATTAAATTAGTTTTCTTATTCATTGATAGCTTAATTCTCATATATCTTTTAAGTTGTTGGATTAAAATCTACACTTCATTCTTAGATTAATGGCATATTCATCTTAGATTAATCATAATTTGTTCATCTTTCAAGCTTTCAAAATCCTTCATATTAGCTTAGTCTTTTTGTTGTTTGTTCTAGTTCTGAGAGTAATTCAAACACCCCAGTTAATTAGGAGGCAACAGGTTGAATTGATACAATCTTACGAATTGGGTAGGTCATACTCATCTTCATGATTCAATGATCGAGCAATGACTATATTGTGTGTATGGCTAGATTAGAGGTCCAAGTTTAGCTATAAACAATACTTTGAGTTATCGGCCCCACCTTGCCTTAACCAATCAGGAATGTCCACATTGCAATATCTAGCAAGCGGACATGTAACCTTTCCTTACCAAGTGCTAGTGTTGTTGACATCTTCCACATCAGCAAATACCTTCGACCATCAATAATAGCCATGTGTGTACACCTGGCAGCAGACCCACCTTTCTCTTATCTCTAAAAATAAAGTAAGATCAATGGCTATCGCATGATCACATAAACTTGAAAGATTCCATGTGAACATGTGACAACCGTCAGATCTTCTACAAACAGGCAGTCCTACAGATTTTTTTGAAAATGGCCTGACTTTTCTATAACCAATAAAAACTGCCACGTCATAAAATCAGGCAAACAGATGAACAAAATTTCTTATTGAGTGGTAGCCTTTTCGACGGTTTCTATGTTAGAAAATATTATATCCAATAAAAAATGCCCATGTGTATACACCTAGTCGTGGTCCCATCTATTGTAAGCGTTGAGGAATAAATAAGATCGACGATTGTCACATGATCGCATACCTAAAAAAGATTCCTTGTGGTTATGCAAAAACCATTAGATCTTCCTGTCAGATTCAAGGCTAAATAAAACACTGAAACCTTTAGGAAGTAAGGCAGTTAGGACTTAGGAATATTTAGCAATATCACTGGGATTAGACTTAGGAAAATTTTAAAGGGGTCAAACCTAGGTGATAAAAAGTGTTACTAACATGACCTCGTGTGGTGATATTTTTAAAACACATGTGGCTTTAGGACTTAAGTGATTTGTAAAAAGTAACACCCAAATAGAACCTAAAAGGGCAACCTAGGGTTTTAATGAAGACAAAAGCATTTAGGGTTTTTCAGGCCTGGTTTTTAATTAGGGCCTGCTAGATTTTAAAAGAAACCCTGGTAATTTTGCAAGATTTTTTCTAGGTTTTTTGCAACAAAATTTTCTCAACTTCAGGATCACATACATAAACTTCAATTTGTAAGGAATTGCAAGATTTTATGTTTTGAAAATTGAAGTGCCAACAGATCTGATTTTCTTTTTTTAGATTTTCATCATAATCTTTAATTTGAATTGTAGATTCCTTCTCTGATTTTAGTTCTTCCAACATCTTTTTCAACTTCTCAATGAGGTTCTTTGCATCATCATATTTTCCTTTTAGAGTATCTCTTTCTTCATTAAGTATATCAATCTATTCAAGAGCTTCTTCAAGATTCTTTTGTAGTTGATCCATATACATAGAGATCTTACTCAAGCTGCTAGGCTTTCTCTGAATGATTCTTTTCTGAGTAACTAAGCTCTGATACCAATTATTAGAAATAGGGAATACTGAGAGGGGGGGTGAATCAGTATTCTACAAACTTTTACTTTTTCCCAATTATGGATATAACAGATTAATTTGATACTTGTAAAATAGAGTAAACTAAATAACATGCATAGCAATAAAGAAAATGAACTCATAACACATTATTTATTCTTGAGGAAACCCTAGCCAAGGTAAAACCCTGGTAGGGATGATACCCACAATGATCCACTAATCAAAAGTATCATGTTAAGGATGTTGACCCTATTAGGAGCCTGTTACATACATATAGTGTCACAAATAGAAGTGATCAGAAGATGAGCCCACTACCCAAACATGTAATGTACAATGATCTCTAATTACAAAAAGGGGGCAAGGTATATAACCTTTTCTTCTTCACTTGTATATACAAAGTTTTCTTTCTTGACTTTCACAACTTACAATTTCACATCAATATCTTTCGCATACATATGTTACTATCCTATCTTTGCATTACATATGTCTTACACTTATACAAGTTATTAGGAATAATAAATTTTACAGTCAGCTTTAGAAAATATAAAGCACTTTACAAAATACATATTAACTTATTCTTCCCAAGGGTTAACATCTAAGATGTCATCCCTTTATATGATTAAGTCATTTTTTTGATAAACAAAATAATCCCTTAACTATTTACTAATTTTGTCTTCTTTCTTTATCCTGTTAGCTTCAGTTCTATCTCTAGTAATACTGCAATAACTTCATTCATACATGTCATACAGACTTGTGCTCTCAGGTGAGTCTTCAATATACATCATAGTATCCATGTTCAAGTGCACAAGCAGTGAACTTACTTCTATTGACATCACCAATCAAAACTATCTTTGGTTAGACTGGGAAAATGCTCCTTACACTTATACAATTTTGTTCTACGCTCTATCATAACTACTCTCTATCATATGCAGTCTTCATATACCATATGTTGCCATAATGACAACATATAGATATCTAACTTAGCCAAATTGGCAACAATACAATTTGAGCTACATCCAACTCAGACTGTGAAATCCATGAACTGTCTTCAATCAGTCTATTCTTCCACTTTACCAAATATTCCATATACTATTTTCCTCTTGTACTTCTACCAATTCTTTGCCCCAAAATATACTTAATTTCTTCATTTTTTTTCTTAGGATAATCTATCGGTACTACCATGTCTTCTTCAAGTTCATGAAAATCATACAAATCAGTATTGTTGAAAATAGGTGATATATCCATGTCATTAGGTAACTCAACCTCATATGCATTTCCACTATCAAATTTTCTCAAAATCTTGCAACGTCCAAACTTCTTCATCTTTAGCTTCCCATAGGTTCCAATAGGAAATCTACCTTTTCTCAAATGAACCATCACTTCATCACCAACGTCAAAAGTCTTATGTCTCCTTGATCTATCAGCTCTATCTTTATATTTTTTATTACTCTTTTCCAGCTTAAGTTTCACATCTTCATGCAATGTCTTCATGCACTCAGCAAATTTTACTCCTTCAGCACTTCTCTTACTTTCATCAATAATGTCTCTCAAATTAGATATACCTCTCAGCTATATGCCATTCATAATCTCAAATGGTGTTTTTCCAGTACTCCCGTTTATTGAATTATTGTATGCAAACTCTTCTTGTGCCAACACTGAATCCCAATTACTTGGTATCTCCAACTAAACATCTTAAAAGATTTCCCAAACTTCTGTTCACAAATTTTGTCTATCCATCAGTTTGTGGGTGAAATGTAGAACTATATTTCAACTCAGTACCCAATTTTCTCCAAAGATTCTTCCAAAAGTATCTAACAAACTTACTATCTCGATGAGAGATAATACTCCTCGGTAATCCATGCAATCTAATAATTTCCTTAAAGAAAAGATCTGCTACATGTACTACATCTGATGTCTTTCTACAAGGTATAAAATGTGTTATTTTATAAAATCTATCCACAACAACAAATATAGAATCATTACCTCTTACTGTGTTTGGTAAGCCAAGAACAAAATCCATACTAATTTCAATCCAAGGTTTCTTAGGTACAACAATCAGTGTATATAATCTAGCATTCTGACTAACTCCTTTTGCAACTTGACAAACTCCACAACTTTTCACAAATTTCTAGACATCTTTATACAACTGCAGCCAAAAGTATTTCTCCTTCAGAAAACTCAATATCTTATCAATACCAAAATGTCCAACCAAACCACCACTATGTTTCTCCTTTCTCAAATTAGTTCTCATTGGTCCTCTCAGTATACACAACTAAATACCTTTAAAAAACATACCTCCTTGCATAAAATATTCATCCCATTTAGTACTCTGTTGATCTTGAATAGGTGGTCTACACTTTCTCCATGGCTCAGAAAAATCAGGATCTAACTCATAAGAATCCCTCATGTCATCAAAGCCTAAAATTCCAATTTTCATCTCCATCATCAAAGATATTCTTCTACTCAATGCATCAACGATTGGGTTAGTGACTCCACTCTTATGCTTTATTACAAATGTATAAATCTGCAAATACTCAACCCATTTCATATGTCTCTGATTCAACTTATTCTAACTACCCGAATACTGTAAAGCCTTATGATTGGTATACAATACAAATTCATTTGGCATCAAATAATGTATCCATTTCTTCAGTGCTTGAACAATAGCATAGAATTCTTGATCGTACATAGAATATTTCCTTCTAGAATCATTCAAATTTTCACTAAAGAAAGCAATAGGTTTATCTTCTTGACTCAACACAGCTCCAATTGCACTTCCACTTGCATCACATTCCACTTGAAATACCTTGCTAAAATTAGGTAATGCCAAAATAGGCAATTCAACAACCTTCTTCTTTAGAGTCTCAAAACTTTTATTAGCTCCATATGTCCACTTGAATTCTCTTTTGTCTCCTCTCATAGTCTTAATCATAGCATTACAAATTGAACTGAAATTTTTTATGAACTTTCAGTAAAATCTTGCCAAACCATGAAATGATCTTATCTCACTATCACTCATAGGTGTAGGCCAATTCAAAATAGCTTCAACCTTTTCAGGATCCATTTTCGAACCATCAGCTGAAATCACAAATCTCAACTACACAATCTCTTGTTTCATGAATGAACACTTTTTCAAATTTATTAGCAACTTTTCTTCTTTCAATCTCTGCAAAACTTGTCTAACATGCAACAAATGTTCTTCTTTGGTCTTACTGAATATCAGAATATCATCAAGATATACAATAAAAAACTTACCTAAGAATTTCTTTAAAACTTCATTCATCAACCTCATAAAACTACTTGGTGCATTAGTTAAATCAAAAGGCATAACCAACCACTCATACAAACCTTCTTTTATCTTGAAAGCAATCTTCCATTCATCACCTTCTCTGATTCTGATCTGATGATACCCACTTTTCAAATCAATTTTGCTAAACTAGTTTTCTCTAGTCAAACTATCAATTATATCAGTACACATTCACCATTCTCCATTCTTCTTCGGTACCAATACCACAAGTACTGCACAAGGACTCAAAATTTCTCTGATCAAACCTTTCTCCAGTAGCTCTTAAATTTGTTAGTTCAATTCCTGATTCTTGGTAGGTGTCAACTGATGAGGTGCCTTATTCGGTAAACTAGCTACAGGGATTAGATCCATACAATGATCAATGCTTCTCTTAATTGGAAAACCATCAGGTACATTATCAAAAATGATTTCACTATACTCAGTGAGTAACTTATCAATCTCCTTAGGAACATTATCCTCTATTTTCTTACTTGGTTTGTTAGGAATCATCAAAAAACATACATCACTCCTCTTCAAATCCTTAACAAACTTTCTTCCTTCCATCAAAAAAACTTTCATAGATGTGAAAACATTAATAACAGGTTCTTCTAGAAAAGGTAACAAGATTTGTCTTTTTCCATCAGCTAGAATAGTATACTTATGCAATCTCCCATTATAGCATGTCTATCATATTTCCAAGGTCTACCCAACAAAATATGACAATAATCAATAGGCATGATATCACATAACACCTCATCATAGTACTTTCCAATCTTCAAATTCACATAACATTGTTCACTTACCAAGAGTGTATGTTGATCCTTGATCCATGAAATCTGATAGGGAGTCAAATGTTCCAACCTTTTCAACTGCAATTTTGTGATCATTTCCTTAGATGCTAGATTCTCTGAGCTACCACTATCAATGATTACCTTCCATAATTTTAACAAGTTCGTTGGAAACTTCCTCTATTATAACCACCTTGATAGTTCTTGCTTCTGCCTCTCGATGAATTTTCACTTTTCCACTCGGTCTTGCCTTTATCCAGAGTCATCTTTTCTAGTTTAGATCTACTCTTTTCACCATGGGATCTACCTCTTCCTCTAGGGAATCTACCACCTCTACCTCTTTATCTTTGTTCATGTCTCTTGTTCAATTTCTCCTCAGCTTTCAATGAAAATTGATAAGCCTCTTCAATGTTCTCCAATTTGACCAAATTGATTTTTTCTTGGATGAAAACTTTCAAACCATTCAGGTATCTAGCAATTCTTTCCACATCATCTTCATCATATCCAGATCTGATATCTAATCTATAGAATTCCTCAGTGTATTCTTTTACTAAACTATCTTTCTACCTTAGAATTTGCATTTGCCTAACTAGGTTAATCTAATAATTACAAGGTAAGAACTTTCCTTTCAATTTATTCACCATTTTACTGCATACCTTGATTTTGTCTTTTCCTTTCCTCTTTCTGTCTAGCTACAGATGTTCCCACCATAAGGATGCATGACTTTTCAACTTTGTGCTTGCAATTTTCACCTTCTTTTCCTCAGGTACATTTTCATACTCAAATTACTTTTCCATCTTAGTGATCCAATCTACCAATTCATTAGAATCTAGTTTTCCACCATACTCAAGAGGATTAAAATGTGGTGTAGACTTCAGACTTGTCAAAGCCTTCAAAAATATTTCTTCTCCCTAATCCATCATAGGTTTAGGTTCTTCATCACCTTGTTCCACCTCAATTTCATCACCACTAACATCTTCAAGATGTCTTCCTCTTCTATGGGCTATTTCAATAGCTTCTAATCTAGCAGCAAGTTGTCTCAACATGTCTGCCAATCCTGGATTTGCATCTCACCTTCCACAAACCATCTTGAAAACCCTCTGCAATTGTAGGTTAGATCGCAATCTACATCCCCACAACAATTTAACTAGGTCTTTGCAAGGAGCCTTGAAATCTAGATTTGCAAACCTAGATATAGATCTCACCTCGCTCTGATACCACCTGACGTAGGCAGGGACTAGGAGGGGCCAAATAATGGCACACCCTATAGATCTGCCCTGCTCAACAACACATGGAAAAAACAACAAACAAAAGTGAGAAAGAGAATGCAAGATCTTTCTTATTATCTTCAAATTGATTCATACATGACAGGCTCCAAGGCCTTCCCAGTTTTGGCTAGATATTAAAATGAATTATAGAAGTCCTCAAACATGTGAGGATCTGCTAATAATATCTAATCTTCTATCTTCTTACTTTTATCCAAAAATTAACCTCCTAAAATCTAACCAAACAACTATATTTATACAAGAGGCTACCAAACTGAGTCGGCCTTCAAATCCACAATAAATGGAAGGAATGACCAGATCTAGGTCTACATGCTTCCTAATAATGGATACCAGCATTAAATCCATGACCCAAATTAAGTGCATAAGTTGGCCTCAACAAAAACTCAAAAGAAACCTGTCAGTAAGAAAACCCTACTAAGCACCAGACAAGTATCACTGAGCACCAAGAAATTCACCAAGCGCTAGAGAGATAACTGATCAACACTGGTGAATAAAGGAAACCAAGAAACACTAAACCAACTCGGTCAAAGAAGGAATTGAGCAACACAAACAAACTCAAATATGTTTTTGGTGACATAGGATTGCCAAGGACCTAAGATGCTCCTGCATCAAACCATCTCTTATGTCTTCTATAAGTCTAGTGGTTGTGTCAGGCATTAATAGGTCAATCTTTTGGTACAATGACAACCTTGGCTTGTAGCAAGTACAATATTATTATTTCATGAAGTTATGATGATAGGTATACAAAGATCAATATATTTGCAAGTAAAATTTATCACAAGTATTAACTATTATTTCTATAATATAATCATGAAAAGTAAAGTCATTTTTCACTTTTTGATTTTCTAAAACTCCTTAAGAGATTCTATGAAACTACTAAATGCAATCTAAGATGGAGAAGTTGAGATTTGTGATCAAGTCAATAATTTGAAGAAACCCTATGTTAGAATGTAAAGTTCACCAAGATAACTGAGAGGGGGGGGGGGGGGGGGGGGTGAACCAGTTATCTAATAATTAAAACATTTATCAACTTCAATAGATTTTAACCATGTAAGTAATGTAACCAACAACCATAGAAAGATATTCATACACAATAACATAATGACACAAGATATGTTGACTAGGGAGCCTCTTGATCAGAGAGTAAACTGTGGTAGGAATAATGCCCACAAAAGATGCACTAATATGAAAGTTCCTTATGAGAGGATGGACTTTGTTAGGAGTCTTATGAAATACATTCAGTGCATTTGAATCCCTGTTAGGAGATTTTGAATCCCTGTTAAAAGATTTTAACTCTATTAGGAGTTATAGAAGACAGAAGGACCCACTGCCCAAACAACTTCAGGGTAAGATCATTGAACTCACTATCCAACTGATCTTTATATTACTCAATATAATAATAACAAATGATTATTGATCTCAACAATTCAATACTCCTCTAATTGTGCCACGCCGCACCAACTGCTTCTTCAGATCTCAATACCAGATCTCAGTACTTCGCATATCCTCTTTCAACAATTTTTCTTTCCTAATTTCTTCATACACTTTCTCATTACATACTACACACTACAACAAGGAAAAAAATCCTTCCTTTATGCCACACTCAAGTAATTACAAATGAGTCGGCATACAAATTACAAAATAAAAGTTTCTACACATTACATCAAAATTACACAAAAACTGTCAGCTTCCAATCAATATAATTATTCATATGTGTGACCTTAGATCTTGTGTTGTCATCCACATCAATATCAACATGTCTTCAACTACTCTCTAATTGCGCATAATCAGATTCTATCTTGATTAGGAGATATCATTTGATTTCCACAAACCGCTACTCAGGAACACTGCCTGAATACTGCTTCCACTGATTTTATCATAACTTCTATGAATAAGTGAATAACTATCTGCACTCTTAATCATGATCTTATCACAGATAATAGAGTAAGTCCTCAACATCTCATAGCTTCATCTTCAATATCCCAAGTGTGCTAACTAAAACATTGTCTACTTCTCTTCTAATCTCTAGTAGATTACTATGTTGAAATCAATGACAATCACAGTCATGAATGCAATGTAATGCTCCACCAGGGAACCTAGAAGAACTTAACCTAACATGCAACTAAGTTTGTAAAATATTTTTTTTTTAAAAGTTAACATACAAGATAAACACCAATGCGGAAGCAATTACCATTATCTCACATAACATAAACAACCAACATAGGTTACAACTCTCAAGGGTTCCTTGACAAAGATTACCTAACATTAATTAATTAAATAAGATTAGGTACACTTACAAAACTCATATAATCCAATGAAAGATAAAAACATCATCACACATAAGATACCATAATTACATTTCGTACCATAAGGTATCCATAATAACCTCCATCCACTGCACATGTCGCAGGGTATGTAATATAATAACTGAAAAGAAGTACATCATGATAACACTAAACAATTAATACAAAGATACAAGACCACGAGGAAGAAGATCATGAAGAAGAACACCTCTCCAACAATGAGGATCAAGAAGGAACAACTACTATAGGGATCATCTAGAACTGGTGCATGAATGTCGGAATCTCAAATGGTAAAAGAACCACTACCATCTGACCTCGTGAACCTAAATGGTCCACTCCCACCATGCTGAGGAGATAACAACAGATCCCAATCGAAAGAAAACATCAAAAAGATCAAGCTAAGGAAAGGAAACTGAAAGCTCTCTAACTCAAGGTGAAAAACTAATAATGCCATGAAAGACTCACTAATCCAGAGGCAACTGACACATGTAGGATAACTAGACTATGCATAGGAAGGTGTCATCATGTACGTCTAACCCTTGAGTCTCGTCCTAGTAATCCTGTTGGATCCTGGCACTCAAGTGACCATACACGACATCAATGACCTCTCATATAGATGAAGTCATCAACTATGCCAACTCATCCCTTAAAAAGGGGCTAGTCATCTTCTCAACACCATCTTAGTCTATACTAGCACTAATGCCTGGGTGAGGACCATACCTTATTAGGTTCATTTTAATAAAATTCTCAATGTTATATTTAATTATCACTTGATTAAGATACTTAACAATAAGTGATCCTGGTAGCCACTTGTGCGCCCCGATGCTTATTGCAAGCCACTTCCTACTACATGTCTAGGTAGACTACCCTAGCCTCATAGATCTCTCCTAGATCTAATCAGGTATACAACTACATAACCTCATATCTTTTTTCACACAAAAGAACTAGATATGGTTACAAAGATACCACAAAAAAAGTACAATAAATCATGATCCCAATGGTCAAACAAGAGTAATAATCAGATAGAGTACACACATATCAAAACAAAGCTGAAAAACATCTGACAAATACCCCAGCCTCTGTATCCTCCTAGGTCATCTACTACCCGATAACCCATAACAATAATACGAGTAGACACATCAGGCATGAAGGATACAACACTCACATTATTGAATACTGCAATACAATTTATAAGCATTTGAATTTCATTACAGTACATAATTGAAACTGAACCATAATTGCACACAATCCATAATGATCATAATTGATTCTATACATTAAGACGATTAATCCCTACAGAAGAATCTGAACATAATCTCTATAACAATATCATAAATAAGAAATATACCCTAAACATGATGATCTATAGATTTAGCAGAATAAAAGCCCAATTTTACTATAAGGTGTACAATCTAAAAAATGGATTATTTACGAATCCCTTGACAAAAATTTCAAATATTACTAAAGTGTCAAATCACAATACTAACTAATCAAATCAATGATTAAAACTTAATCTGATCTTGATTAATTTCACATATTCCATCTAACCAAATAATTTAGTATCTAATTTAGATAAAATCCCAAAATTATCTAATTTTATACAAATCAAAATAGATTTCAGACAAACTAGATTACAAAGTAACCAAAACTATTAATTAAACAATCTACCATTTAATCAAATAATAAAATGCATTTAATATAAATTAAACTAACATATATATTACATATATTATGAATTAAATAACATATATATGAAATATACTATAAATTAAATTATTAACAAATGAAATATATATAAATTAATTTATTAAAAAATTAAATATAATTTATTAACAAATTAAAAATAACACAAATTAATTAATAATATAAAATAATAAAAATAAATCAAAAAGTATGTTGGGGGCTAAAAGGGCTCCATCGACCCCTGCACACGGTACCAATCATGGTACCGCCACAAGTGGTGGTAGGTCGGTAGACTACGCCTGCCGCACAGTACCCATGGGTAGTGACGGCAGGTCAGTCTTGCCACGCTGGCCTTGGGACATGGGGATGCAGTGGCCCCCACCTCCCACATCAAAACATAATTATTATTTTTTATAAAAAAAATTTTAACATTTCATTTTTTTAAAACATTTCTTTTATTAACAATTTCTTTTTTTAGCATGAATTAATTTATACATTTTTATAACCAACACTAAATAATTTATTTTGTCTTTTTTTTTATCAGATTGTATATTTTTGAAAATGGAAATAAAAGTACAGTAGAGAGTTTTTTTCCAAAATGGAACATTCCAATTTTGACTTTTATATTGCAATATCTTTTCTATCAAATCTAATAGACTTTTATCTTTTTTGTCTTTTGACTGTATAATATTTTCAACCGAAGAGTGATACCTTTATCCAGAATTGATATTTACACCCAAATTGGGTTTTTCAAACAAATCATTCTTCTTCCACAAGGGAATTAATTTTCCTACCAACACTATAGTTCTACTATAGTCCAAGATGAATTTTTCATTTTATAAGCAAACTATAAGCAATCTTATAATCGTAAAAACATAAAATATCATATCTGGAGTTTCTCTAATACCCAAAATTCAAGAAAACATACAGATCTAATGAGATAAAACTAGATCTACTCAAACACAAAATTTTATCAGATAAAATAACAGAAAACACACAACAAGAATTTCAGATCCTACCTTAAATCCAATGCTAGAACTATAATGAAACCCCTGTTGAAGATCTGAGAGAGATTTCTTTCCAAAACCAATCCTGCCTGTAGATCTAAAAACTATACTGAAAATAGAAACCATATCCAGATGCACAATCAAGCCAAATCAACAAGTAATCACAACAATCCACAAATCTCCAAAAATTCCAAGCACAAAAGCTCTTCCAAAAATCTTCTCCAAGACCTGCCTCCTTCCAAGGAATGCAATAATCTCCTAATTGGAATTCAATCCCCAAATTTATGCAATTCCCAAAGACAACTCAAAAGCTAACTCAGAGTCCAACTCCAAATTAGAAATGACTCATAAGACAACTCCTAATCAGACTCTAACTCCAAAATTGGAAGTAATTACTAATTAATAAATAAAATATCTTTTTAAAAGCACAACACAACTTGAATTTTGAAAACTAGTTGTTTACTTTTTGACAACTCTCTTTACAATTTGCACATGTTAATAATTTAAATACATTTATTAAATAAATAAAATACTTAATGCATCCAAAAATATGCAATTAAATATTTATTTATTTAATAATACTCACAGACATAATAAAATCTAATTATCAATAAAAATAATCATTTAAATCCAAATAATCAATTATTTGATTTTAATTGAGTTTCATCAAAATAAACTTAGGACGTAATAAATATTAATTTCCAAATACTCAAATAATTAACTTTAATTTAATTTCCTCAATTAATCATAGGAGCATATTTAATTATAAAATTCAATTATGCACCTAACATTGATAATCACATAAAATAATCCATATAAACATAAATTAACTATAATCAATATATGAATAATCACATAAAAATCACCCACATACCCACAAATCAACTGAAGCCAAATGAGATAAAATCAAACAAAACCAAAACCAAGCAACACCAAAAAGGGATCCACGAACTTTGCCAACCTGACAAATTCGGATAGGGTAGTCAACATATACTTATCCAACAACTAGGATAAATGGTTTTGGGTTAGGGTTTTGGATCCATGTTATCTCCCCTCTCTTACCATTTGAGATATTGTGATAGGGCACACTCATCCTGACAATTCAGGGAAGTCGATGCCTGGTACCTACGAACTTGCATACAACACCGGCATGTACAAACATATATAATATATAACAGACAATGGCAGGGATTGGCCAATCGTGTGGATCTCGCAAGCAAGTAACTATGACTCTGTCCCTCAACCACATCAAGCACGTCAAATAAAAATGTAAAACAAGCACATCAGTCATACACATGCAAGTATGGGGTCAGTGAAATCATAAGCATTGATGATTTCCTAACATACAATCTAACATCCTAGAGTAAACATAACATTAATAAAATCGGACTAGTGGCGGGGTACTACATCCACCCCCCCTAGGATTAGGCTTACTCCTAGAAGCCTACAAATAGATGAGGATACATATCCCCCAATCAAAAAGAATTTACTAAAAACAAATCATAACATCTGAAATCAAGTCATAAGGTAGAAACATGATATGCAGTCATTAAGAACAATATAATATCTAGTTTAGGAACAAGCTAAAAATCACATTGATCAATCACTCATTTGCAATTCAAATAGATCAAAACTTTATTCATTCATCAATATAGAGAACATCTAGTAATCAATTGCATAAAATAAACATTCATATCTATAGCAAATAGTAAGTTGAGAGGTTCATGAAAATCTATCTAGTTAATGAAACACTTATGCAAACATATAGGATACACAACAATTCTAATCTCATACAACAAACATAGCATAGAACCATCTCTGTGATGTCCTCCCTTATACATACTATCAGGGGTTCAAGATGAACATGATAGAAACAATAATTATCATAGAACAAGGCTAACAATAACAAACATTCAAAGTAGCCACCACAAAACTCAAAAGGGAAAACCCAAGTGGGGAAATTCCAAGCTCAACATTAAATCATAAAAGTACCGCGGCAATTCAACAATAAATCAAGTGTGACTAGTCTCACAACATAGATATTGAAAAGAGGTTTAGGTGACTAGTCCAATCATAAGAAATTTCAAAATTCAATGCTAACCCATTCACAACATGAACAATTCATAAATCAACCATAAATGAATGATCAATCAAAACACATCCACATAACAAGGTGACTAGTAGTAGCCACACTCTAGGGGGTAATCGCTTCATGACATCCAAAAGTATTTCACCCTAGATGCATTAGAGAAGGTAACCATACACAATAAATAGTTCAAAACACCTATGACAATCACCAGACAAAGTGATATCTCAAGGACATTAAATAGATAGAAAAGCATAAATATTTAGATGTAGTTTAATGGTTCTCAAACACAAAAAGAGTTATATGTCTATGTTTGGTTTCAAGTTTAACAGTTTAGACATCTAATGGGCACACAACTTCCCAAAGTTCTTAGTGTAGAACTCGGTGCTCTGATACCAAGTGTAATGCCCAGGGAACCCAGAAGAACTTAACCTAACATGCAACTAAGTTTGTGAAATAATTTTTTTTTTAAAGTTAACATACAAGATAAACACCAATGTGGAAGAAATTACCATTATTTCACATAACATAAACAACCAACATAGGTTACAACTCTCAAGGGTTCCTTAACAAAGATTACTTAACATTAATTAATTAAATAAGATTAGGTACACTTACAAAACTCATATAATCCACTGAAAGATAAAAACATCATCACACATAAGATAACATAATTACATCTGGTACCATGAGGTATCCATAATAACCTCCATCCACTACACATGTCGCAGGGTATGTAATATAATAACTAAAAGGAAGTACATCATGATAACACTAAACAACTAATACAAAGATACAAGATCACAAGGAAGAAGATCATGAAGAAGAACACCTCTCCAATAATGAGGATCAAGAAGGAACAACTACTACAGGTATCATCCAGCACTAGTGCACGAATGTCAGAATCTCAAATGGTAAAAGAACCACTACCATCTAACCTCGTGAACCTAAATGGTCCACTCCCACCATACTGAGGAGATAACAACAGATCCCAATTGGAAACAAACATCAAATAGATCAAGCTAAGGAAAGGATCCTGAAAACTCTCTAACTCAAGGTGAAAAAGTAATAATGCCATGAAAGACTCACTAATCCAGAGGCAACTGACAAATGTGGGATAACTAGACTATGCATAGGAAGGTGCCATCATGTACATCTAACCCTTGAGTCTCGTCCTGGTAATCTTGTTGGATCCCGGCACTCAAGTGACCATACACGACATCAATGACCTCTCATATAGATGAAGTCATCAACTATGCCAACTCATCCCTTAAAAGGGGGCTAGTCATCTTCTTAACACCATCTTAGTCTGTACTAGCACTAACGCCTGGGTGAGGACCATACCTTATTAGGTTCATTTTAATAAAACTCTCAATGTTATATTTAATTATCACTTGATTAAGATACTTAACAATAAGTGATCTTGGTAGCCACTTGTGGGCCCCGATGCTTATTGCAAGCCACCTCCTACTACATGTCTAGGTAAACTACCCTAGGCTCATAGATTTCTCCTAGATCTAATCAGGTATACAACTACGTAACCTCATATCCATTTTCACACAAAAGAACTAGATATGGTTACAAAGATACCACAAACAAAGTACAATAAATCATGAGCCTAATGGTCAAACAAGAGTGATAATCAGATAGAGTACGCACACATCAAAACAAAGCTGAAAAACATCTGCCAAATACCCCAGCCTTTGTATCCTCCTAGGTCATCTAGTACCCGATAACCCATAACAATAATACCAGCAGACACATCAGGCATGAAGGATACAACACTCACATTATTGAATACTGTAATACAATTTATAAGCATTTTAATTTCATTACAGTACATAATTGAAACTAAACCATAATTGCACACAATCCATAATGATCATAATTGATTCTATACATTAAGACGATTAATCCCTATAGAAGAATTTGACCATAATCTCTATAACAATATCATAAATAAGAAATATACCCTAAACATGATGATCTATAGATTTAGTAGAATAAAAGCCCAATTTTACTATAAGGTGTACAATCTAAAAAATGGATTATTTACGAATCCCTTCACAAAAATTTCACCTATTACTGAAGTGTCAAATCACAATACTAACTAATCAAATCAATGATTAAAACTTAATCTAATCTTGATTAATTTCATGTATTCCATCTAACCAAATAATTTAGTATCTAATTTAGATAAAATCCCCAAATTATCTAATTTTATACAAATCAAAATAGATTTCATACAAACTAGATTACAATGTAACCAAAAGTATTAATTAAATAATCTACAATTTAATCAAATAATAAAATACATTTAATATAAATTAAACTAACATATATATTAAATATATTATGAATTAAATAACATATATATGAAATATACTATAAATTAAATTATTAACAAATTAAATATATATAAATTAATTTATTAACAAATTAAATATAATTTATTAACAAATTAAAAATAACAAAAATTAATTAACAATATAAAATAATAAAAATAAATCAAAAAGTATGTTGGGGGGTAAAAGGGCCCCACCGACCCCTGTGCACGGTACCAATCACAGTACCGCCATAGGCGGTGGCAGGCCGACAGACTTCGCCTATCGCGCAGTACCCACAGGTACTGATGGCAGGTCAGTCCTGTCGCGCTGGCCTTGGGAGGTGGGGATGTGGTGGCTCCCGCCTCCCACATCAAAACATTAAAAAAAAAAAATTATAAATTTTTTTTTAACATTTCATTTTTTTAAAACATTTCTTTTATTAACAATTTCTATTTTTAGCATGAATAAATTTATACACTTTTATAACCAACACTTAATAATTTATTTTGTCTTTTTTTTAATCAGACTGCATATTTCTGAAAATGCAAATAAAAGTACAGTAGAGAGTTTTTTTCCAAAATGGAACATTCCAATTTTGACTTTTATAATGCAATAGCTTTTCTATCAAATCTAATAGACTTTTATCTTTTTTGTCTTTTGACTGTATAATATTTTCAACCAAAGAGTGATACCTTTATCTAGAATTGATATTTACACCCAAATTGGGTTTTTCAAACAAATCATTCTCCTTACAAAAGGGAATTAATTTTCCTACCAACACTATAGTTCTACTATAGTCCAAGATCAATTTTTCCTTTTATAAGCAAACTATAAGCAACCTTAAGATGAAATTTTTCCAGCATAACAATACAGTGCCAAATAATCATAAAAACATAAAATATCATATCTGGAGTTTCTCTAATACCCAAAATTCAAGAAAACATACAGATCTAATGAGATAAAACTAGATCTACTCAAACACAAAATTTTACAAGATAAAATAACAGAAAACACACAACAAGAATTTCAGATCCTACCTTAAATCCAATGCTAGAACTGTAATGAAACCCCTGTTGAAGATCTAAGAGAGATTTCTTTCCAAAACCAATCCTACCTATAGATCTGAAAATCTATACTGAAAATAGAAACCAGATCCATATGCACAATCAAGCCAAATCAACAAGTAATCACAACAATCCACAAATCTCCAAAAATTCCAAGCACAAAAGCTCTTCCAAAAATCTTCTCCAAGACCTGTCTCCTTCCAAGGAATGCAATAATCTCCTAATTGGAATTCAATCCCCAAATTTATGCAATTCCCAAAGACAACTCAAAAGCTAACTCAGAGTCCAACTCCAAATCAGAAATGACTCATAAGATAACTCCTAATCAGTCTCTAACTCCAAAATTGGAAGTAATTACTAATTAATAAATAAAATATCTTTTTAAAAGCACAACACAACTTGAATTTTGAAAACTAGTTGTTTACTTTTTGACAACTCTCTTTACAATTTGCACATGTTAATAATTTAAATACATTTATTAAATAAATTAAATACTTATTGCATCCCAAAATATGCAATTAAATATTTAGTTATTTAATAATACTCACAAACATAATAAAATCCAATTATCAATAAAAATAATCATTTAAATCCAAATAATTAATTAATTGATTTTAATTGAATTTCATCAAAATAAACTTAGGACCTAATCAATATTAATTTCCAAATATTCAAATAATTAACTTTAATTTAATTTCCTTAATTAATCATAGGAGCATATTTAATCATAAAATTCAATTATGCACCTAACATTGATAATCATGTAAAATAATCCATATAAACATAAATCAACTATAATCAATATATGAATAATCACATAAAAATCACCCACATACCCACAAATCAACTGAAGCCAAATGAGATAAAATCAAACAAAACCAAAACCAAGCAACACCAGAAAGGGATCCATGAACTTTGCCAACCTGACAAATTCAGATAGGGTAGTCAACAGATACTTATCCAACAACTAGGATAAATGGTTTTGGGTTAGGGTTTTGGATTCATGTTATCTCCCCTCTCGTACCATTTGAGATATTGCGATAGGGCACACTCATCCTGACAATTCAGGGAAGTCGATGCCCAGTACCTACGAATCTGCATAAGACACCTGCATGTACAAACATATATAATATATAACAAACAATGGCAGGGATCGACCGATCATGTGGAACTCGCAAGCAAGTAACTATGACTCCGTTTCTCAACCACATCAAGCATGTCAAGTAGAAATGTAAAACAAGCACATTAGCCATACACATGCAAGTATGGGGTCAGTGAAATCATAAGCATTGATGATTTCCTAACATACAATCTAACATCCTAGAATAAACATAGCATTAATAAAATCAGACTAGGGGCAGGGTACTACATGCAACAATAACTGCTATAGAATGGCTGCAAATACTCCCCCATAGGATATATTCAGCATTCATTGCTAACAGTCTCCCCCATTGGCATTGATGGCAACATAGATGGAAAAACATCCAAGTTCTATAAATCCAACACTGTAACACTACTACTCTGAAAATGCTTTCAAGTCCTCTTCACCACTCAAATCTTGCTTCATTTTCCTATTCAGTTCTCTCCAAAAATTGTTTCAGATGGTTTTTCATGCATACTTCTCCCCCATTGACATCAATGATAGATGTTTCATTATTATGTCAACAACAATTTCAATGTCAAAAGACACTATTCAAAAAAATACATTCACTAGAGTCCTCATGACTCAGCTCAGATACACATACTCCCGCATAGAGGAAGTACCATCATCTAGTCTAGAAGAAAGATAGGGCTCATATACCATTGGAAAAATGCAACAATCTGCATCACTTCTCAAGATTAGGCTGATGCATAACCCCAAGCATACCTCTCAGATACTCAAATGTATCCTTAGGCAAAGGTTTTGTAAATATGTCTATAATCTGTTCCTTTATGCTTATGTACACAAGTCCGACTTCTTTCTTTGCAAATTTTTCTCTCACTACATGATTCTTTATCTCTATATGCTTTGTCTTAGAATGTAAGACAGGGTTCTTAGACATACTAACTATGTTGGTGTTATCACAATGTATAACAATAGGATCAACAAATTTTATTCCAATATCCTTCAGCATTTGTGTCATCCAAATTATCTGATTACAATTGGTTATTGCTGCTACATACTCTTCTTCTGGCATGCTCTATGAAATATAGTTCTACTACTTGTTTAGCCAAGAAACTAATCTTCCTCCAAGGAAAAAAGCTCCACCACTGGTGCTCTTTTTATCATCATAACTGCCTCCCCAATCAACATCTATATATACACAGGGTAAAAGCATCAGATTTTTCATACCACAATCCATACTTAATTGTGCCTTTCAAGTACCTCAATATCCTCTTTACTGCTACACAATGTGATTCTCTAGGTTTAGCTTGAAATCTTGCTACAATTCCAACTGAATGTTCTATATCAGGTCTTGTATGAGTCAAATACTACAATCCTCCAATCATAGATCTGTACTTCTTCTATCCCATTGTAGGAGTCTCATCTATGCTAGATAATTTGTCCAGTTACCATAGGTGTTCCAACTGGTTTAGAATTCTCCATTCCAAATATCTTCAATAAATCATTCAAGTACTTTGTCTAACTTATAAAGATATCATCACTATACTGTGTTATCTGCAATCCTAAGAAATATTTCATTTCACCATTCATACTCATTTCAAATCCAATCTTCATTTCATCTGCAAATTTATCATTAGCTTCATCTTCTCCTCCAAAGATAATATCATCAATAAAAATAACTACAACTAACAAACCATTTTCAATTTCTTTTGTATATAGGTTGTTATCAGCTGTGCCTTTTGTAAATCCTTATTTCAATAAATACTTATCCAATCTTGCATACCAAGTTCTAGGTGCTGGCATCAGTCCATATAAAGCTTTCTTCAGCTTACATACCATATGTCCTTCTTCAGTTAAAGGAAAACCTTCAGGCTGCTCAATGTAGACTTCTTCCAATTCTCCATTCAGAAACGTTGACTTCGTATCCATCTGATACACTTTGAATTTCTTAAAAGATGCATAAGCCAAAAACATTCTCATTGCTTTAATTCTTTCTTCTGGTGCAAAAGTTTCTTCATAGTCAATTCCTTCTTGTTATGAGTATCCTTTACATACCAATCTTTCTTTGTTCCTTACTACTTCTCCTTGTTCATTCATCTTGTTTCTGAATACTCATTTTGTTTCAATAACATTCTTATCTTTAGGTCTAGGGACCAATTCCCATGTCTTGTTCTTTTCAATCTGATCTAGTTCTTCTTTCATAACTTTAATCCAATGTTCATCTTCACAGGCTTCACTAGTAGATTTAGGTTCAATTTGAGAAATCAAACATAACTGTTCTTGTACCTTATTTTGGTTCTGAACTCCTCTGTCTATGCTTCCAATAATCTTCTCAACAAGATTATTCCTCGATAGATTCATGTTAGGTTTCACTGTCTCAGTACTTGTTTCTACTATAGGTTCTTTAATGGTTCCTTCACTGTGGATTTCATTCAAAAAATCACTATCAGTTTCATAGAATAACTCAGTGATCTCTAGATGAGGTTTAGGATGAGCTTCTTCATTTGATTCATAATCAAGCATTCTTTCTTGAATTTTGAACTTTTCATCAACTTTAACATTTGTGCTCTCAACAATAGTCTTAGTTCTCTTATTGTAACATCTATAAGCTTTGCTCTTCACTGAATATCCAAGAAATATACCTTCATCACTTCTAGGATCAAACTTTCCAATGTCATCATCTCTCTTAATATAAAATTTGCTTCCAAAAATTCTAAAATACTTAACTGATGGTGCATGTCCAAACCATAGTTCATAGGGTGTCTTGTCTATGTCTGCTCTGATTTGTACTCTATTCATTGTATACACTATTGTGTTCACTACTTCTCTCCAGAATATCTTCACCAAGTCTTTCTCAAATAGCATAGCTCTTGCTACTTTAATCATTGATCTATTCTTTCTTTCTACAATGCCATTTTCTTCAGGTGTCCTAGGGGTTGAAAACTATCTCTTAATACCATTCACTTCACAAAAAATGTTAAATTCTTTTGAAGTAAATTCTCCACCTCTATCTGATCTCAAACATTTAATCTTCATTCCAGATTCATTCTCAACTTTGTTCTTAATGATCTTAAACTTATCAAATGCTTCATATTTTTCTTTAAGAAATACAATCCACATCATTCTTGTAAAATCATCAACAAGAATCATAAAATACCTTTCTCAATAGAATCCTCTAGTCCTTGTAGGACTTCTCAAATCAGTATGAACAATCTCCAACTTCTCTATTGTTGTAAAATTCTTATTGGGAAATGAGCTTCTCTTCTGTTTAGCCATCACACATTCCTTGCAAATCATGTTATTAGGCTTCATAACTTTAGGCAAATCTCTTACTGCAAGTGTACTACTCACTTTCACAATGTTATCAAAGTTTATATGACAAAATCTTTTGTGCCATAACCAACTTTCATCAATCTTAGTAATCAAACATGTCATCTCAGTGGGATTCAACTGAAATACATTACCTCTAGTTCTAGATCTAGTGCCAATCAAATTACCATCCTTGTCTTTTATCACAAAAGTTTTTTCAGTAAACCAAACTTGATATCCCTTGAAAACTAACTATCCAACACTCAAAAAATTATGTTTCAAACCATCCACAAAGTAAACATCATTAGTATTAGTCTTTCCATCAAGAGTAATAGATCCTATACCCTTAATCAAACAAGGTGCATTGTTTCCAACTCTAAAAAATCCTTCATCATAATTATTAAACTTTATGAACTTTTTCATGTCTCCAGTCATATGATGTGAACAACTACTTCTATAATCCAATTGGCTCTCTTTTCTACTTGAGAAACTAAAGATTTTTCTTCCTTAATTTTAGTTTTAGGATTTTCTTCTTTAATTGCTACAAATCCTATATCATCATTATTCTTAGTATCACTTTCACTTAAATTTTTGTCCACACTAGCTTCAAGTTCTTCATCATTTGCATAATAACATTCTTTAGATCTTCTAGGCTTAAAGTTGTTTCTATACTTCTTAACTCTCTTAGGACATTTAGATACAAAATGACCATATTCTTGACAAGTCCAACATTTAAAATTTTTCTTACCATTTGGTTCTCTCTTCAAAAGAGAGGTAATACCTTCTTCAATCTTACCGGTTATGTCTTCATAAGCAAGGCAATACCTTCTTCAATCTTCTCGTCTTCTTCATTTCTAGATCTATTGCTGCTAGCAAAATCTCCACTCACACTTATGCTTCTTAACAAAGTAGGGCAAACACTAAGAGAACTGAATGTTGTCTCCATTCTAGGTAAGTCTCCTAATAACCTCAGGTTCATCTCTGCAACTTCCAATCTTCCAAGAAGAGTCTCTTTGGTGAAGTTCATAGTACAAGGTATAACTTGTTCAATCATCTGTGTTGTCTTCTTGAATGAAGGAGTCAATGTCCTCAGAATTTTCTATATCACTTCATTCTCTGTCTTTGTTCCTCCACAAGATTTTATACCTACAATAATCTCTAACATTCTACCAATATAGCTTCTAACAGATTCATCTTCCGTCATTCTTATATCTTCAAATGCACATATCCAATTATGTAATCTGACTTTCTTTGCATGTTCATCACCTTCAAAAGTAGAGTGTAAAGCTAACCAAATTTCATGAGACATTTTTAGATATTTTACCTGACAGTACTCATTCTTTAGAATGGCTGGCAAGAATGCTTCTCTAGCAAGTATGTTACACATCAACAGATCTCTTTCTCTATCAGTACAATCTTCAATTTTTTTCTCATCAACGATAGTCTTCTCATTATTTATAATTAACCAATAACTTGGTCCTAAAAAAAGTAGGTGTGTCTTCATCTTTTCTTTCCAAATGTCAAAATTTACTCCATAAAACTTAGGGCTTTCCTTCCTAAAATAATTCACCATGGATCTCCTTAAGCTATTAAAATTTTCCTTAAAGGATCTACTGCTCTGATACCAATTGTTAGAAAGTAAAGTCCACCAAGATAACTAAGAGTGGGGGGGTGAATCATTTATCTAATAATTACAACATTTATCAACTTCAATAGATTTTAACTATGTAAGAAATGTAACCAACAACCATAGAAAGATATTCATACATAATAACACAATGACACAAGATATGTTGACTAGGGAACCTCTTGATCAAAGAGTAAACCCAGGTGGGAATGATGCCCACAAAAGATGCACTAATATAAAAGTTCCTTGTGAGAGGATGGAATCTATTAGGAGTCTTATGAAATACATTTAGTACATATGAATCCCTATTAGGAGATTTTGAATCCCAGTTAAAAGATTCTAACTCTATTAGGAGTTATAGAAGACAGAAGGACCCACTGCCCAAACAGCTTCAGGGTAAGATCACTAAACTCACTGTCCAACTAATTTTTGTATTACTCAATAGAATAATACCAAAATATTACTAATCTCAAAAATTCAATACTCCTTCTTTGACTGTGTCATACCGCACCAACTATTTCTTCAAATCTCAATACCAGATCTCAGTAGTTCGCATATCCTCTTTCAACAATTTTGATTTCACAATTTCTTCATACACTTTCTCATTACATATTACACACTAAAAAAATGAAAAAATTCCTTCCTTTATACCACACTCAAGTAATTACAAATGAGTCGGCATAAAAATTACAAAATAAAAATTTCCACACGTTACATCAAAATTACACAAAAAATTATCGGCTTCCAATCAATATAATTCTTCATACGTGTGACCTCAGATCTTGTACTATCATCAACAGCACTATCAACATGTCTTCAACTAATCTCTAACTGTGCATAACCATATTCCATCCCGATTAGGAGATATCATTTGATTTCCACAAACCGCTACTCAGGAACACTGCCTGAATACTGCTTCCACTAATTTTCTCATAACTTCCATGAATAAGTGAATTATTGTCTACGCTCTTAACCATGATCTTATAACACATAATATAGTAATTCCTCAAAATTGCATAGCTTCATCTTCAATATACCAAGTGCGCTAACTAAAACACTGTCTACTTCTCTGCTAATCTCCACTAGATTATTGTGTTGACATCAATGACAATCACAGTCATGAATGCAACAACAACTACTATAGAATGGCTGGGAATACTCCCCCATAGTATATACTCAGCATTTATTCCTAACACCCTAGCCATGAGTTGAGTAGTGTGGTATAAGATAAATTGTGATGAGAAAATTTCTAGTGCGATCATTTTAAAAATCATAGTGAGAAATGTAGAAAATCCCAAATTGATTGAAATTATTGAGAAAGTGCAAAAAAAGTAAAAGTTTCATGCAATTAAATTCACTGAGGTTGATAAAAATAGAGCACTATCTTCTATTCATCTACAAGTGTTGTTAATAGAATACATCAAGACTTATATCCATTGCAAGATTGAGTAGCTAGGAAATAATCAAATTTTGAAGGAATACAACATGTGTGTTGGTGGAGTACAGAAGGATGAAGTCAAACACTTGGAAACCAAGGGTTTAATGCATTGTGTGCATATACAAATGGATTTCAACATAGAATGGGTATGGTATGTTTTGAGAAGATTCCATGGCCAATTTATTTAGTTGGATAGACTGATTAAAATCACAAAGGAAATTATCCATATGGTCGTATGATTCATGATCGATGGGGAAACATGCATATTAAGGAAAGGCGCAACCTCTGAAGTTACACAATTGGAAATATCAAAATAGGATCATAGAGTGATGATAGTAGTTGACATTAAAGACCCGTAGGTCAGATTTGCATCAATGATAATAGGCTACAAAGTGTATTGATCTAACAAATTGAATATTATACCAAGCGGTGTAGTTCATGCTGCATATATAGTTGTGAAGGATTGGATAAAATATGACCTAGTTGATATGGTGTGAAGTCAACTATTTTCAAATCTTAAAAGAATTCAAAAGGAAAAATAGAAATCACTAAAGTATGGTACACTCCTCGTATCTTTATTCTTCTATTTGCAAAATTTCTTTCACTGTAAAAGTCAAGTAAGTTTGAAAATTGATAGACCTTATATTTATCAAATGAGTGAGTGTATTAAGGAGTTGGGAGATAAATTTAATAACACCGTATGGGGATACTTGAAATACTTCTAGGATAAAATTCATAAGAGGCTTAGGATACCATAACATATAGTGGAAAGGTATAAGGATAAAATGTGGTCGATATCAATTTGTGTATCATCTAAGAAACATATCCCTAGAACATCATGGATACCTCCTATGGGATATGAAGTGGATGAGAATCTATTAGTACTTCACATAGATTCAATTATGACAAAACTATTACACCAATCAACACCTAGATTTGGAATATTTGAAGAAGCATATGCAAGGCTATAGTCAGAACTGAAGAGACCTAGAATTGAGAGAAAAACAAGAAAAATGACTAGTGACCTTGAGTAGAAATATATCACAGGAGAAGGTAGTAGTTTAGAGGAAGTCATAGAGCATACCTAAGGTATATGTCAAGAAGAAAGGAAAAATGATGACAAATAAATCCTTACCCTCCATTGTAGAAGTAGTAGAAGAAGTAAAAGTGTCAGTGAAACCTGCCCCCAAAACTTACAAAAAGAGAAAGACTGAGAAAGTAGTAGATGGTGAGAGAAATTATTCCAATAAGGAAATTTCTCAACTAGAGAAGAAGGGTAGTTCTTACAGGTTAATTCCCCCATTTGAAGAATTGATCAAAGGGATAATTGAAAATGGAGGAATTGGAAATTTTAGTGAGCACCAATACAAATTTATGACTAATGAACATAAGGAACAATTGGAAGATGATATCATTGAACATTTACATAATTTTCAAAGACTTGCAATGGAGATTCAAGATCATATTCCTAAAGAAATATATCAAAAGGTTGATGCAATATGGAAACATGCCTTGCAAAAAGATAGAGAGATCAGAGAAACAACTTTTGTAATAACTGTTTCTAATCTCTCAACATTAGAAATTCATGAATCTCTCAAGGAAACCATAAATAAATTAAAACTAATAAGAAGATAAATATTAATAAATAAATCATAGGAAGTGGAAAAAGAGGCAATTGACATATGGAAGCAAGTTTTCAAAATTGATCATGAGGAACCCTAACCAAACACAGATGTGAGTACACAATTGATTGATGCTAAATTTACCATAAATAAATTGATTGGAAATATAATGTAAAGTATACCCGGTCATATTAAAGAAACTAAAAGGATTGATTTGACAAAGGAAACCATATATGAATTTATCATTGTAGATATTACAGATAAATCATCTTCTCCCAGTGATACTTTCAACAATGGTGATTTATCAGCCATGCAAAACTTTTTGGATATCAATGTAATAGATGTGTCCATATAAATGTGGATAGTACACTAGTGGTAGTAGAAGACAAGGAAGAAAACATAGAACCAATGAACAATACTAATACAATGACTCCACAATAGATTGTGGTTCTTATCACCTCCCAGATTGCTCCTAGTACATAGAAACATGATACTAATCTCACTCAAGAAAAGTCAATAGAGAGAAGGGGAGTGAAAAAAAGGCTTATGTAGTGAAAAATCTAGTCAAGGAAAAAAAGGAGTCAAAACATATAGATACACCTAATATATCTAAATATGAGACTCAAACAGGTGAGAAGTCAAGTGAAAAGAAGAAAAGAAAGAGAGCCAAAGCTGAAGAGGAAGAAGAAGAAGAATATGAAGATGAGATAGTTATACCAACCATTGATATCACTAAACTTAAACCAAAGGAGCTAAGGAATTATTCTGAGTAAGTTATGCTCAAGGATGAAAGAGACAAAGAAAAGAAAAAGAAGAGGAAGGAAAAAGTTTTGAGGAAAGATAGAGACATTCTATCTGACATAGTCCCTAATTTTGTCTATGATGATGATGCCCCCATCATAGATTAAATTGAAACACTTGTAAAAGAAATCAATAATCCCGATCATGATGTAGAGGAGGTAATGAAACAAATAGTCGAGAAAAGACTAGAAAAGAAAAAGATAGAAAAATTACAAGAGAAAATTACCATTGATAAAGTGACAATGTTTGGACTTGTCAAACAATTAAAGGAGAACTTACAAGAAGTTAGACATTTATTTGCAAAAGTTTCCAATAGCTCTAATTTTACTAAGGAGATAAAAAATAGGAGAGATAATTAAAATAGGAACTGATGAACCTAATTGTAAAGGGTAAAATGTGGAGGGGGTCCTAGGACAATAGTTTGCACATAAAAGAGACCCCAAAACCAATATTTTACACATACATGAAATTGTATTGATATGGAAAGTAAATATAGATGACTAATGTTGAAATGAAGAAAGGTACTTACCTCCAAAAAAGAATCGACTGAAAACCCTGTCAAACGATCTCTTAAATTGCCGATTTCTGTGCCTCTAAACTGAAATTGCAAGATCTACAAAACCTGTAAATCTTTTCCAATTCTGAGGGAGGTCATCTTTGACCCTAATAAAAATTCAAAGGCTACATTTTTATTCTGAAGGTCAATTCTGACTTTGTTCGTAGATCTCAGAATTTCACCGAAAAGGCCATCCAAATATGCTCTCAGATTTGAAATTTTGCACCTGTACCTACAAGAAAAAGGGGGTTTGTTGTTTGTTTGGGGGTTTTCCTTGGTCAAACCATGGTTTGGAATCAACTTTAATATTGGAATGAAAATAAGAATGCTAGCAAGTAGTAGAAGTAGATCTAACAATGAAGCTATGACATTCAATAGATATGCAATTGTATTTGAAATGTAATCAAGTATGTTAATATGAAAGCTTGAACATAAGATCAAAAAATGTAAACCAAACCTCCATGATTGCATGCTTGGAATCCACCTTGAGGGAAGAATGAATGGATCTTGAAGATGAAAAAAAGGATCTTGAAGGAAGATCACACTATCATGATGGCTAGATCTAGGGTTTGAATGATGAATCTTGAATGCTTGAACCAAATCCCTTCAAAAGGCTTGAATTCTTGAATCCTTGATCTTCAATGGAGAACTTGAATGGAGAAGAGGATGATTGCTTGAATGAATGCTTGCTTGATCACCTTGAGAGCTTGAGATGGGAGATTGCAAAACTTGATGGCTTGATCATGAAATTGCTTGGAAACTTGATTAAGAAAACTTGATGGAGAAAATGAGAGAGGAAGGCCTCCTTTTATAATGATCTAGGGTAAAAACCTCTAGAGAAGGCCGACATTGAGGAATTAAATCCCAATTTACCTTAACCCCTAGAAATGGGCCCATAATTCAAATTTCACCTTGATTATGGTCCAATCAAAATAACCAACTAAGGAGGGAAAATAATTAAATGAATTTTGATTTAAAACCTTTTCACACTCAGATTCGAGGGCCTGACATTGATTTCAGGGTCCGTCGGGACCAAATATGAAAAAGGGCACAGATTCCAAAGGAGGTCAAAGACAACCTTGATCTTGACCTAGTTAGGATCGAGCTCAATCTTGACCTATTCAAGATTGAGGTTGATTCTGACCTAGTCAAGATCAACCTTGATTCTGACCCTGTGGGCCCAGATCCAGCCAGAATTAGGATAAAAGGTCCGAGGGATGTTCAGAGACCTAGAAATGATACCAGAATAAGATAGAATTCTAGGGATAGGCATAAAATCCTATGATGACTTTGATGAAGGCCATGAGGACCTATTTCTAAGTCCTACCTAGAAAATAGAGCCATGGAAGAGGGAAATTAAGGAGAATCCTCAGGATCCTAACCCTAATTTCACTTAGAATGAAGAAATTAAGTGTAGAAAAGAAGTGGAAAGTGGGGAGAAATCTAGATCAAAGAAAAGAATAATTCAAGGCATTCAAGATGACCCCAAACCACTTACTCAGAGGGCCTAATGCTCTTAACATGGAGGTGCTTCCATTTTAAGATGATACATTAAGCCCCCACTTAAGCAAGAGTATGGACTCGATGCAAACTCTTGGTAAAGGAGAAGAAAGAGGAGATCCAAGTGGATTCACAAAGAGATAAAATAACACTTAACTAAGGGCACAAGCCCCTAGACTAAGGATTCTAACTCAACATAGATGCATGAGGGTGCAAAAATCAAAAGGACACAAAAGAGGGGTTAGTACTAAAATAAACACAAATCAACTAGCATAAGAAACCTTGCGAAGAAATATCTCTTATACTAATATCATATTTGGGAATCTATCATAGAAGCATAAATGGTTACATAAGAAAGACAAGAGAAACACTATAAATGACATAGCTTCATAATCCAGTCCTACTAGCATGAAAGAGAAAAGAGAGAAAGGGAAAAGAGTGATTACCTCACCTAGTAAGATGCCCACCTTACCATGAATCACCCTGGAGGGAGAGCCCAATAGGTTCACCCATAAACTGTGCTTGCAATTGTAATGTGTCTTCTGATGGCTTCTAGAATATCCATAGATCCACCTTCTTGTATCACTATGAATATGAAATGTGTGTCTCCTCAGGATTTAGCAACTTATGTGCATTACCTTCGGAAGATTTAGCATATGAATGCATGTCTTTTTCAGGATTTAGCAACTTATGTGTGTTACCTTCCAAGATTTAGCATATTGAAAAACTTGAAAAATGTGTGTCTTCTCAGGATTTAGCAACTTATGTGCGTTACCATCAGAATATTTAGCATATAGATGTGTGTCTTTTCAGGATTTAGCAACTTATGTGCGTTACATTCCAAGATTTAGCATGTAAAAATAAAAAAATATAGTACAAGGGAGACCCTATATATGCCCCTCTCCTTAATATGGAAAAAACATACTATTTTGACATGTTAAGGAAAGAAAAGAACAAGGATAAAGCCTTCTTCAACAACAAGACAATATCCACAAACAACACCTAGTCCAAGCCAAGAAGGTCACAGCTCCTATGAGGCCATGGAAGGGACGAATGCAAAGACATATCATGCAAGAAGTGAAAAGAAAGTAACGCTTATGAGGGATAGCACACTATTCAGTTTCTAGGGTGAGAGATATATCAACCATGAAAACCCAATGTCAAAAAAAAAAATAGGTTGTGATCAAGGACAAAGATCCTCAATGCAAACCAAAATTTTCATGTATGATTGGATATCACATAATAGATAAATACTACTTACCCAAGGAAAAAGGTGAATCTCAGAAAGACAGAAAAGAAGGAGATGACATCCTTACCCCCCAAGTGTAGGAAAAAATATGGAAGAGGATACCTACTTTACAATGCAAGGAGATATCCTATTTACAACAATGTACACCATATCCTTAGTGAGGGATATTGACCCCTACATCCAAGAATATAGATAATCATGAAAAGAATATGTCACTCATGGAAAAAGGATCCTCAAAGAAAGAGATCTTATCAACAAGACCCCCACCAAAGAGGAGTGCTTTAGATAAAATATCATCTTTCAAAAGGTGGGAACAAAGATTCAATCATCAAGCCCCCTGCATACAAGAGGAAGAGGAATCTTTGGAATGAGGGAAACAACTCTAACACCAAAGCAAGGGTGAGAGTTTATAAAGAACATAATTTTTAACATAGAGAAGAGGTGATGACTTATGTCAACACCTACTCATATAAGAAAGGTTATCCATAGTCAAAACATCTATCAATATGATTAAATAATATTGAAATATAAACAAATACCACTAAGCTAAGGAAATCAGTTCCCTAGACAAAGAGAGAAAAGGAAGAACCTTACCCCCCAGGGATGAAAGCAAGGGATACCTTTGCAAAACATGTGTCCTAGAAAAGATATCTTGAATAATAGAAGAAAGCAATAGATGAAAAACTATCATAATAAAAACCATGAAAACATAACCAATTAAGCTCAAAGCAGGAATATAATGGATTCTAAAAGATGAGAAGAAATATACATCTTGCCCCCCAGTCTATGTTATATTAGAGTGAGGGGTAAAATTATGAAGAAATCTCAAAGGAGAAATTTCTTTCCTTTTATATTTATGGATAGAATAATAAGGAGAAGGTACATCGAAGAATCTTTTCACATCTACATCATGAACCATAGTTTGAACCTCAACATAAGCATGGGAACAACTAGGAATAGAATATGAAGAATTAGGAATCAGATTAGGAAAGATAGGATTAGGATTAGGAAGATTAGGAACACTAGTAAAAGTGTAGGAAGTGATATGAATGGAAGAAACAACTGGAGGAACACTCAGAACCACAGTTGGAAAAGGATTTGAATAGATATAAATAATATTATGGTAAAGATGTTGTGAGGTAGGATTGTGATTTTCCATAAGATCACCACTAAGAGGAAGAGCATTAAGGGAATGCATATCTTTCTCCACTAATGCCTCATCACTAGAAGGAAACCTAAATGGAGGTGGAGAATCTATAATATCATCTTCTTTCGCATAAGGGAAGTGTGTTTTAGAGAATATGTCATGTAATGCCCACCCTAGCATCTTCTTATGTTAGACTGACAGGACTATTGCTTTGATACTTTGGGATTTTATGATGGACTATGACTATTATTTAGTTAGAATTTTATGAGACATTTGAGCATATATATTTGGTTACTATAGTTATTTGGACATATTAAATGAGTTTTAATTTAATGATGAATGGCTAGAAATGAACTATTAGTAAAATATCTTACATTGATTTGTGTTATGATGTTTATATTATGATCTAACCCTACTAACCCTACTATGGTTTTATGTTCACTAGTTGATGTGAGTGTAGGATGAGGAGGGGTAGTCGTAGTTACTCCTATGGGAGGTCCACACGATGTCACCCTCTCCCTCCTTGTTTGCCACTATTTTTTTATATTTATATATATTTGTATATGCATATCAGTTGGTGATGCAGGATGCAGGTACTAGGCATCGTTCCACCTGGCTACACAAGTCTGAGCGTGCCTTCAAAATTCTTGAGTTGTTGATGTGTGGAGATTTAACCAAGATACTCTTGAGGTTACCCATGGACGTAGAATTGTATTTAGAGAGTTATCCTAGTTTGGGAAGTAGAATGCAGTTTATGTACGGACTTGATTTGATGTTGGTCTGAATTTATGTTATGAGTTACAATTAATCTATTTTATATGTATAATAGTTATAAATATGTTATAATTTTTTGTATTCTATATAGGTATGTATATATGTGGGTGCACACACATATATCCATGCTTATATAAATAATAATAATTGTATGTTTTCATTATTTGTGTAAATGGTATGTTATTTGTAATAAGTATAAAAAAATGAGTGAAATAAAGTATATTTGATGAATGTATTTAAAATAATAATAATAATAATAAAATAATTAAAGGAAAATGCCCTTTGTAGTAAAATTGGCTATCTAGGTGGGAGTTGAACTCAAGACCTCCTAGAAGTTAGGTTACTTGTTTTCTATTTGTGCTATGTGTCTTTCTTGGAGGGTATTTGTTTATTATTCTTGTTATGCTTTCTTTTAAATGGTATTTTAATTAAATTTCATTAAAACTTTGATTAAGTGCTTACAGGAATTATCTGGTTGTTCCTCCAACCAACTATGGAAGTTGGAGAAGTTACTTCCCGTAAAGAAACTCCTCCAACCACATAGTTGGAGGATAAATAATTGTAGATTTTGGTGTGAAGGGGGATGATGATTTTGGATGATAATTTTGGAGTATAGTTTTGGAGGAGTGATATTTGTTTTGAGTTGTCTGTAATTGATTTCTCTTGAAATTTTATGTGAGTTGAGAGTCTCTGGTTTTTTTTTTTGAAGTCAAGTGTGTGAGGTTGTTTGGAGGAAGATTTTCCAAAAGGATATCTACTCAAGGATTGAAGCTTTGCAGAGATTATCCAGCCAAGGGAAGAGGATTCTCCACAGGACCCAAGGTAGGGTCTAAACCAGGAAGAATTCCCATTCTTCCTCTATTTTTTTATGAATGTGTCTACATATGATAGGATATTAAATTATAATATGATTATCTTATTATGTATCCAAAATTATATGTAAATGTTTTATGCTATATGTGTTCTATTGTGTTTTCTGGGAAGTAAATTATGTATGATCATATAGCTTTTATTTACTTTGTATTTCAAAAAAAATCTTCCTGGGGAGTTAGGAATACTTGTGGTCACATGGAAGGATGTTTTTATTTAATTTTGGATGAAATAGAGAAGTCTAGGAAGAAACAGGAAGGGTCATGAAGGTGTAGCATTGAGATACAGTCCTTTTTCCCGACTCTTTTCTGCTTGTAGGCTTCTTTGTGAATGGTTTCTTTTATTTTATTTATTTTGTGGCTTAGGCAATGTTGAGGATGTGCTATGGATGTGGTGCTAAGGTCCCTACATCAGTTTGACCTTAGGGAACCTTTCCCAGGCACTCTCCATGCCTATAGAGACTAGTTTTTAGTGTTTCCGGGAAGTTAAAGATTTGTTTTCGTAAAAATGTTCTGCAGAGTCATACGACATTGTGTTCATACTCGTACGACATTATGTTTATACTCATACAACATTTTTTCTATACTCATATGACATTGTGTTTATACTTGTACGACATTGGGTTCATACCCATATGACAGTTGGTCGAATGTCGTATGGGGAAGCACACTGTCGTATGAGTCTATGTGGAATGTCGTATGACATTGGGTTCATACCCATATGACAGTTTGTTGAATTTCATATGGGAATGCACACTATCGTATGAGTCTATGTGGAATGTCATTTGGAGTTTTTTTAGGGTTTTATGGGCTTTTTAGTGCAGGATCAGGCTTTATAGAATTATAACATTAAAGTATAAGTTTACGTACTTTAATTTCTTATACTTTAAGTTATACTTGTATAAAGGGTTTAGGTACCTTCTGAGATGATTGGGATAGCTTTCAGATTCGTAGGAGTTAAGATGCAGATTATAATTTTGAGATTTCTTTAAAAATTCAGACTTAGCCAAATTTCAGTCACATGGGACTTTTCCTTGATTTTTGAAATAAGCTATGGAATGTTGTGTCAATGCATGTGGGAAGTTTTATGTTGTTTTTAATGAATTCCTATACATGGTTTTGAATTTAAGATTTTGTTCTTACTTGGTTTTTGGTAGAATCCATAATATAAGGTCAGAACTTGTTCAGGTGGCCCAAGTGCACCGGAGGGTTCCCTAGACCTATGAGATGGATCATTTTGAGATTACTTGAGGTTTTCTTGGTTTGTGTGTGTGTGGGGTAAAGGATAGGAACCATAAGTGAGTGGCTCACCATAGGTGTTGGAACCCTTAAGTGGTTGCCAGATGATCCTATGGGTGGGTTTGTAAAAGTGATAACCTTAAAAATTAACCTGGGAAGGGGGGATTCAAAAGATAATGAAAGAGAATATAATAATGGCCACATAGACCTGATTGGAGTATCGGGACCAGGGATAACTACCACGGTGGATCCCTATTCATAAAAGGGGGACCGGGGTTACATGGTTTCCAGGGTGGATCCCAATACATAGGTTGTGTGATGACACTCAATTAGGTGGTATCCTAGAACCTTGACCTCTATGTTATAGTATGATGATATTTTATGTTCTTTTTGAGTCTTGGATTTCTTTATCTTTTGAGCCTTAGATTTCTTAGGGCCTTGTAAGTATCTTGGTTCTATCTCCTAACACGGGGGGTGGAACCTCACCAGTTCGACATGGTTGGGTGGAAAAAATCTTTCGAGGTCCTGTTCGTGGCTCGTGACCTGGATATGTTCAAATTCTATGAAGATCTTTATATTATATCATTGTTACTGAAAATAAAGATGTAAAGATATGTTGTAATGCCTTTGGGATTTTCATGTATTTGTTATTGTAATGAGATTTATTATCAAATGATGTAATTGAAAAGAAAAGCAATGTTACTGGGAGGGATAGTACTAGGTTTGATTTCAAGGGTTATTATTTGAAAGAGAAAAGTTGGAAATGTACACTGTAATGTTGAATGATCTTTTCTATCTCTTCTTTGTTGCAATGAAAGGAAAATATTTATTATGATAAGGTTGAAATGTAATTTTTAATGAATAGTCATTCAATATGTAGGAAGGTGAAATGAAATTAGTATATTAAGTAAGGAATATAATTGTAAATGAAATGTTATTTTCTTACTCTATCTCTTAAGTTCTAAATGTGAAAGTAAAGAAGGAAATGAAATTTAATTTGGATAAGTAATGTGAATATGTTAGCAAAGGAATTCATTAAGGGAACCTTAAGGAATGTTAATGTGATCTAGTAATGATTTAATGTTAGAAAAAATTTGTTAGTTGCAATTTTTGGTCTTAAGACCTGATTCCTTATGGTTTCCCTGGTGGGGAGATTACATGTCATCCTTTTGTATCAAAAATTCTTTACAAGGAGGGGATAAATCAACGTATTTATCTAAGGGTTCATCCCAAAAAGTAGAATTATCCACAATGGCTTCATGAGGAAGAGAGTAATCAACATCCAAATCCAAAGTCTCATCCCAAATAGGAGGATTATCCACAATGGTTTCCTGAGGAAGAGAGTAATCAACATCCAAATCCAAAGGTTTATCCCAAATAGGAGGATTATCCATAATGGTTTCATGAGAAAGAAAGTAATCAACATGAAAATCCAAAGGTTCATCCCAAATAGGAGGATTATCCATAATAGTTTCATGAGGAAGAGAGTAATCCAAATCCAAAGGTTCATCCCATATAGGAGGATTATTATCCCTATCCATAAAGCACATTGTAGGAGTGTCATAAGTCATTAAAGCTTGATCCCTAAAGGGGAAAAAAGGTAAATTGTATTTTAAAATAGGCTCATAGAAAAGACATAGATTATGAGAAGAATTAACATCAATCCCTAACTCATCTTTGTAAAGGTCAATTGAAGAGGTTGTGGAGGAAGATGAAATAGGAATACGATCAATGGAGATCTCATTCAAACAATTTTCATCTTCACTTCCATGTACCTTGTTAAGGTATCTATCATCTTGAACAACAAAAGCTTCATCAAAGTACTCAAAACAAGAATCATACATGTTGAATACTAAAAGCATGAAAATGTAAATGTTTTTGTATTTTTAAAGAAATTTTGCAATTTTTTTGGATTTTTGAAATATAAATGCAAGGGCATAAATAAACCTAATCTTAATGCAAGAAAAGATTAACCACAAATCTAACACAATAGGGCATCTAAATCCATAAAATAAAGGAGAGTAAGTACGTCGGGTTCACCAAAATGTAAAGGGTAAAATGTGGATGGGGCCTTAGGACAATGGTTTGCACATAAAAGAGACCCCAAAACCAATATTTTACACATACATGAAATTGTATTGATATGGAAAGTAAATATAGAGGACTAATGTTGAAATGAAGAAGTAAAGGTACTTACCTCTGAAAAAGAATCGGCTAAAAACTACCCTATCAAACGATCTCAGAATTTGCCAATTTCAACACTAAAAAACCGAAACTGTGAGATCTACAAAACCCAAAAATATTTTCTAATAATGAGAGAGGTCATCTTTGACTGGATAATAAAATGTCAAAGGTTACATTTTTATTCTGGAGGTCGATTTTGACTTTGTTCGTAGATCTTGGAAGTTCTTGGAAGTTCACTGAAAAGGGTATCCAAATATGCTCTTACATATGAAATTCCCCACCTATACCTACAAGAAAAAGGGGGTTTGTTGTTTGTTTGGGGGGTTTGCCTTGGTCAAACCCCAGTTTGGAATCAACCTTAATATTGGAATGGAAATAAGAATGCTAGCAAGTAGTAGAAGTAGATCTAACAATGAAGCTATGGCATTCAATAGGTATGCAATTGTATTTGAAATGTAATCAATTATGTTAATATGAAAGCTTGAACATAAGATCAACAAATGTAAATCAAACCTCCATGATTGTATGCTTGGAATCCACCTTGAGGGAAGAATGAATGGATCTTGAAGATGAACAAATGGATCTTGAAGGAAGATCACACCATCATGATGGCTAGATCTAGGGTTTGAATGATGAATCTTGAATGCTTGAACCAAATCCCTTCAAAAGGCTTGAATGCTTGAATCCTTGATCTTGAATGGAGAACTTGAATGGAGAAGAGGATGATTTCTTGAATGCTTGAATGGAAGATTTCTTGAATGGATGTTTGCTTGATCACCTTGAGAGCTTGAGAGAGGAGATTGCAAAACTTGATGGCTTGATCGTGAAATTTCTTGGAAACTTGATTGAGAAAACTTGATGGAGAAAATGAGAGAGGAAGGCCTCCTTTTATAGTTATCTAGGGCACAAACCACTAGAGAAGGCTGACTTTGAGGAATTAAATCCCAATTAACCTTAACCCCTAGAAATGGGCCCATAATTCAAATTTCACCTTGAATTATGGTCCAATCACAATAACCAACTAAGGAGGGAAAATAATTAAATGAATTTTGAATTAAAACCTTTTTGTACTCGGATCTAAGGGCCTGACATTGATTTCGGGGCCCGCCGGGACCAAATATGAAAAAGTGGCACAGATTCTAGAGGAGGTCAAAGACAACCTCGATCATGACCTAGACAGGGATGAGCTCAATCTTTACCTAGTCAAGATTGATGTCAATTCTGACTTAGTTAGGGTCAACCTTGATTCTAACCTTGTGGGCCCAGATCTAGCCAGAATCAAGACAAGAGGTCCTGAGGATGTCCAGAGACCTAGAAATGATACCAGAATAAGACAAAATGCTAGGGATAGGCATAAAATCCTATGATGACTATGATGAAGGCCAGGAGGACCTATTTCTAAGTCCTACCTAGAAAATAGAGCCATGGAAGAGGGAAATTAAGGAGAATCCTCAGGATCCTAACCCTAATTTCTCTTAGAATGAAGAAATCAAGTGCAGAAAAGAAGTGAAAAGTAGGGAGAAAGCTAGATCAAAGCAAAGACCAATTCAAGGCATTCAAGATGACCCCAAACCACTTACTTAGAGGGCTAAATGCTCTTAACATGGAAGTGCTTCCATTTTAAGATGATACACTAACAACTACTCTTGAACCTACAACTAGCTTAGTTTCATTTTATAGCTTGAAGGTAAAAGAGGTTACCTATTAGGTGAGACAGTTGGAAGTAGAGGAAGACAAATAGGTAATGAATCTATTAGAGTTATACTGATTTTGATCACCCATTATGGACAGACTACAACATAGCATCAAAAAGGAATAAGGAATCATAGAAACCCCTGTTATGAGTATATCAGATAGTATAGAGGAGTTAGCATCTAGATTAAATGGATAGATTATAGTTTTGGAAACACAAAAGGAGTCTTGGAAACAATCCATAGATTTTGTAAAATCAATCTACAAGGACATTGTTTTCCAAAACTATAGGTTATATGCCTTTGGAATTTTTTTCAAAGGGGGAGATAATATGATAGTGTCATTATACTTATGATAGTATATAAAAGGGGAGATAATATTATAGTGTTAGGAGTCAAAAAATACACAAGAGAGCTAGTACAGTTCAGGGAGCTAATACATTTGCATAGCATTTGGAATTTTGAGTTTTTCCATCAATGAAAAAGGAGGAGAATGTTGGCATTGTATTCAGTGTGAGAACCTAGTTCATATTTGATGTTGGTTCTCATTGATGGAAATCATGTTGTCAACCAGTTGAGAACATGGTTGAGAACTTTGAGTAGAAAATAGTTAAATTGGATGCAGCAATTAGATAGATGGTGAATCATGGTCATTTGATGTCATAATAATATTTTTGATGTCATAAAATTAATAGGTACAAAGAATATTGCAAAGTATAGGATGTTAGTGAAACTAGTAAATAGAAAGCAAGACCGGTAAACCAGAAAATTGACTAAGTAAAAATTGGTGAGTTGAGTGAACTAAGACATTGGAATGGGTAAATTTTTTTTTGAAATGTAGAGATTGGTTGAATAGATAAGTGTATTGGAAATAGGTAAACACAAGTTTATGACCACAACTAATTATGTAAGATAGGTAGCTATTTTGGATATGGTTCAACCGATCAACAATAAAGTTCACAGGTTATCAGACCGACTTGGATAGATCGGTGAGCGGTAATGATTTTTATAGATGTAGTGAATCTAGACACTCAGGAAGTAAAGTATGGTAAAAAAGGAATCATTTTATTATACATATTGGGATCAAAACCTTGATTGTGTATGATTCCTAGGTGGAGTTAGAGAAAATAAGAAATAAGTTTGTTTTCTTGGGAATGAAAATAAAGATGCAAGAAGTAAATAAGGAAGTGAAAGTAAAACATGTTATGGTTGAAGAAACATTTTTTGATGGTAATTAGGGTTGATGATCGAAACCCCAAACATGTTTTGGAGAAAATTTATGAATTTTATTTAATGTTTTTGTGCCATACACAAAGCAATGTATTGGAAAAATAGAATAGTACAGTATTAGAAAAATATGAAGATGTCATCAAGTGATTCAATGGAGCAGTCATAGAAGGTTAATATAGAATAGTGTATGAGCTTAAAGGATCTAATTTAGTAAGCATGTGATATTATATAGGTCATTAATATTTTTGTTTCTTAGCTGGTACAAGAAGTGTGTAAATCCTTTAATAAGGTAGTTCTTAGCAGGACTTATTTATAAACCCCTTAATCAGGTGGACTTATGATAGAGTTGTAAAAACCCTCTAGCAAGGTAGGTTGTAATAGGTCTTTCAATACTCCTAAAAGGGTATTAATCAATTTCAATAGGGTGAGTCTCCAGAAGAGACATTGCAAGACTTTAATAGGGAAACCTTCATAGTTGTAGTGAGAAGATTCCTAGGTATTAAATCCCACAAAGGTTTTTTTCCCTCTAACCAAGGGTTTTCATGATAAAATAAGTATTTTATGTGTGTGCCTCTATTTTTATTTGGTTTAATGAACTTTTACATAGCAATTTCAGTTATATGCTTTATAGCATGAAGGTTTATTTGTTGTTTGTTAAGGGTATTAGTAAAACATTGAATGTTTTATTAGTTGTGATTCAACCCCCCCTTCTCAGTACCTATTATTTCCAAAAGAAGGTAAAAAGGATACCTGTGTAGATGAAATCTAAAATTTTGATTGACTTTGAGGGGATCTCAACTAGCCACTTGAGAGAACTCAGAATCCTAGTTACATAGTGGAAATGCATGTCTAGTGATTTTTTGAAGGACTATCTACTCATTTTAGGTTTCTTTGATCGATTATAAACAATGATCCAACAATTGTTAAGATTGCATCTAGGGACTTCATGTAAAAAAGTAGAGAAACATTTTAGAGACTGTTATTTGACAAAAGGGATAGGAAATCCATTAGAAAAATAGTGTGGTTTGAATAGAAGAAAGCCCAAGTAGAGAAGGGCCACAAAAATATTCTAAAAGGAAGAATAGAGAAAGAAGTACACTAGAAGGTTAGCCAAATAAAACTACTTAGTCATAAATTAGATAAGAAACATGGAATAACAAATATAACACAATGAGGGGAGTACTTCATATTGAATACATAAGTAAACAAACCTATTTTGGGATTCAAAACACAACTTTAAAACTAATAATCAATAATCTATAAACTATAGCAATAAAAAATGGGGTAGTAACACTAGGAATTATAATAGCATTATCTGCAAATTCTTGTGTGTGCTTTAAATTCATCTTTCCTTAATTAAGAAGGTAAAATAATTTTTATCAACTTATTAAAATACATAGGTGGGGTTTGTTCATGAGCTAGCTAGACAAAGCCTTGCTGCCATAAAGCATCTATAGCCCCAACAAGGATATCACCTTTATAACCATTATTATTTCTTTACTATAAGCCAAGGGTCTATACCCCTGATAGAGTTGTTAATGGAACCTAAAATTGCATATATTTTTCATTTAGATTATTTTTCAATATTTTATCATTTTCTTTTTCTTTTGCCTTTTAGCTTTGAAACTACAATTTTCCAATAAATTCATCTCTAGATTGGCTACTAAGGGGGTAGAAAAATAACCCATAATTTTTAACTTAACAAGGTGTGGAAATATGTTTTATCAACTTATCGGTAGTGAATTCAAAATGTGACAAAAACTAGCTAAATAAAATTATTTATCATCAAATGATAGATATTAACAACACCTATAATGAAAGAAGGGTTAGTACATCAAGGATATCAAAAGCAATCTTTTATTTTAAGTTGAAAGTAAATGTATTTACCTATCTCTCAACAACTAAGGTATACATATGTCCATCTAATTACACTATCAATATCCAAAAAAGATTTTTCCGATCTAAAACATGGAAAATGGTATTATCAAAAAAAAAATGTAGTACTTCAAACAACTTGATGGACTGTGTGTGAAAATTGTACCTAGCTGTGGACATAACACTTCAGTAAAACATTAGAGGTTAGCAAATCAAAATATGCAAGTAATTGAAACTAAGTTAACTAGATGATTTATTGTCTTCTAGTAGGTGCAAGTATGTATTCTCATATTAGACCGAGATCAGTGATAATGCAACACCTAAACGAAGGATTTAAAATGATGAAAGCAATGAAATATGAATGCAAATTAATGTTTTTTTTTTTGGATTTTGAATGCAATAAGATGAAAAATTTGATATGAAACTAATCTAGAATGAATTGGAATGATATGAAAATTAATCTAACAATGATATGCTATGAATGAATTCTATGAACCCTCAAAAACAATAACAAAAATCTCACAATCGCCTTGTGCGCAAGAGCTTGATTCTTCAAATGCCAATTCACCAGAGTAAGTATGCAAATTTGAGGGATATATTATGAAGATCTGAGCCTTGTTTTTATAGAAATCTAGGGTTTGAGGATGCATAAGAAAAACCATAAATCACTCTTAATAAACTCAGGTTGATTTTTGAGTTAACAAGAAATTAGAATTAATTAACTCATAAAATCATGCAAAAGTAGTTTTTATCCCAAAATAGAGTTTAGCTCTCATTTTCAACTCACAATCAGATGTCGAGTTCAAAAAGTTAACAAAATGAAATTGAAAATTGATTTAAAGTTAACTGCTTTTCTGATTGTGCATGATTTAATATGAATTAATTTAATAAATAAAGTGATTTATTTTCCACTTAACTGATTTTGAATTAAAATAATTGATTTATGGGCTAATCAATTATTAAATCAAACTTCAAAACTATATCATTAAATATTGACAACTGACATTAATTAATTAAATAAGAATTTAATCAATTAGTCATAAGATTTTTGATTTAGTGTCAAAATTAAATAATATAATTTAGGAATAAATATAATTAAATGTAATTAAATAATTAAGTGACAGAATTAAACTTGATTAATTAAACATTCAGAATATTCAATTAATCAAACTTTAGGAAAAATGTGATTTATTGCCAAATAATTATTAAATTAAAGATAATTATAATAAAGAAGGAATATTCCCCAATGCATAATTAGGATAAAATCAATTAGGGTTTTGATGTGTAGATGTGCCTTAGGTTAGGACTTTGATGTTGATTTTGATCGAATTGTTGATGTAAGAGGTTAATGAATCTATAGCCCATTTTTGGGGTATTACATTTTGCCCCTCTTTGAATTACTATGTGAAGCGCAGTGGTTCAAAGATTAATCTATTTTTGGTGAGGAAACCGATTTGAAAGATGAACTGATTCTGAGATAGAAACTGATTGAAAGATTGGAAAAAGCTGATTTAGGTCCTAGTTGACCAAGGATCATGATGATGTCAACTATAGCAACATTGAACCGGTGATTATGAAAAAGTATCAAAACGCTTGATTCTAAACCTTATGATTATGAAGAAGTGAGTGACCTTATTCCAGACCTGATTATCCAAAGGAATCGAAATGGTATCACATCTGAACCATTTAGTTACGAAGAACCAAGGAAATAACACTAATGAACCGTGGTTACGAAGAGCTGATACAGTTTACAAGATAGATTAGGATACCAAATTGATATGGATCTTGATGACCTTGATATTCCCTAAGTGATGTACCCTAAGCGATGAGGTCTTTTGATGAATCAACAACTAGATGTGGTTGTCGTGTTGCTTACTGAGGAAAGATTTGATTTATAGACTTGAATGATGTGTAATACCATGCCCCTTTGGGATGAAAATCAAAATCTGACAAGGGAAGTCAGCGTTAAATGGTTTAGAAGCATGTTAATTGATTTGAGAAGTGGTTATACATGTTCGAGAACACATTCTGCATCGTTTAAATGTCCTAGAGACCAAGTTTGACTAGGTTTGACCATGAGTTGACCATGGTTGACTAAGTTGAAATTCCAATAGTTTGATGTTAGATAATCAGTTAAGTTGAATTCTGGATTTCTGTGATGAATGAAGGTCGATTATGCAAGCTGTCGGCCATCTTGGATTTGAAAATTTTAAATCATGATTTTGATAATATAAATTATCTCAAATTTCAATTTTGATCCCGAAAATGGGTTCAGAACGTTGAAATTAGCCAGGGGTGTTTGCTTGGTGATTTTTTAATAAGACCTTCATGAGATACTCAATCCTTATGATATGTTTAGCGTAGTTTTGGAGAATCATTAAGCATCAAGCTGATTTGAGCAATCGTGAGATAAATGCAATCATGCAAAGTGCAAAATGAAATGCAAACCTAAGACCTAGGACCTAGTCACTAATCATGTGTTGGTCATTTTCATCATTGAATATTTATTAGGCAATCGGATAAATCAATACAATGTCCACTAGTTAGGCAACTATGGACATATGAATATTGATTTTTATTTTGAAATCTCGGATTAGATATAAGCACCAAGGCATAAACACCAGGATGACCTGAATATCATGTCCATTTTGATATTGCAATTTGTATAAGCATCACAACATAAATGTTGTGATGACTGTTAGAAATAGGGAATACTGAGAGGGGGGGTGAATCCGTATTCTACAAAATTTATCTTTTGCCCAATTATGGATATAATAGATTATCTTTATACATGCATAACATAAGAAGCTAAACAACATGCATAACAATAAAGAACTCATAACACATTATTTGTTCTCGAGGAAACCCTGGCCAAGGGAAAACCCCAGTGGGGATGGTACCTAAAAATATCCACTAATAAAAAGTATCCTATTAAGGATGTTGACCCTATTAGGAGTCTATTACAAGCATATAGTGTATCAGTCCTGATTAAGGGACTATAGGCCTTGTTAGAAGCCTCAACCCTGTTAGGAGTTGTAGTACAAAATGTGATTACCAGATGAGCCCACTACCCAAACAAGTAATGCACAATATATAGTGATTACAAAATAGGTTAAGGTACATAACCTTATGCTTCTTGCATCAATATCACTTCACTACTCTTTCACTATCACTATTACAAATGCTTCATATACTTCACATCATATTACTTGTCCTTCTTTTTCAATACTACTACAAATACTTGCAATTACAATTACAATTACAATTACATTTACATTTATACCAATAGCTTTATCCAAGATTTAACATCTAGGATGTTTTCCCTTTATATTGTTAAGTCATTATTTTGATAAACAAAATAATCCCTTAACTCTTTACTAGTTTTGTCTTCATATTTTGTCACGTCGGCTTCACACTGTCTTCAGTAAAATTGTCATAACTTCTTTCGTACATGCTATACTAAATTTTTCTCTAAGATGGGTGATCAATAAACATCATAGAGTCTATGTTCAAGTGCACAAGCATTGAACTTACTCCAGTCAACATCGCAAACAAAAATTGTGTCCAAGTTCATTGGTAAAACACTGTCTCACACTTAGACAAATTTGCAATGTGCTCTGTCATACTTGCTCTCTGACCTGTATGATCTTCATGTGGATCATATGTTGCCATAATGACAACATCTATGTAATCAACACAGCCAAATTGCCAACAATCTCCCCCTTTGTCATTGGTGGCAACATATGAGAAAATTGGCTAAGTGTGCAACTCAAAATCTCAAAAACGTTCAAAATTGTGGCCATAGTATAAAATACATACTATCCTTATAACTCCTCAAAAATTATTGCCTCTAATATAGTACTCCCCCTAAGAGTAACAACCCTTATCATATACTATCAATTTTCTTCTATATATCTCTCCCCCTTTGATAACAATGACAAAATAAGGTAGGGAGGGTCACAAAATTGTATCACAAAAATTTATACCTCAATTAATTTATTACAAAGCCGGTAGGCTTGCAACACAATCTGAAAAATATATCTTCATGGCTTCCATCTCCTTCTCCCATGATTTCTTAATGGAATCTGCCACATTAAGTAGTGCGCTCAGTCCATAAGAAGCAATTTCACATGCTTGGAGGTTTTCAAAGTTAAATTTATGAAAAGATGTCTTTGCTAAAAGACATTCTTCTAATTGTTCTTCAATTATGCTCAACTTCATAGAAGCATGCTCTCTCAAAAGAGTGTATCTTCTCAATTTCCTATCTTTCTCATCTTGTACAACTCTAATTTCAACATACAGTTTCCTAACTTTCTTCTCAACATTACAGACCTTCACATTGGGGTTAGACAGAAGGTTTGTTTCATTTAGAATTTTTGCTTCCTTCAATTTTATCTTTTGATCTTCCTCAGCTGTCAAAGTTTCTGATTTTGTACACTGTATGTACAAAGATTTTCCTATTTCCAAGTGCTTCCTCAAATCCTTGATACAGATATCAAGAGTGTTGATATCATTGCTGATATACTGATTGATGTTTAAAAGCATTCTAGCCTCATATTCTACTTGTACTTTTACTTTTGCAATATCAGCTAGGTTTGTGAATTCATTATCAAAGGTGCTCATTACCTTCTTTGCCTTCTCCATAGGGTCTACTTTTGAAATTTGTGTAGTCATAGTACTTTGTAACTTCTCAGTTAGTTCCTTCAAACACCCTTCAAGACTCTTCGCCTTCTTATTCTTACCAATGATTTTGTTCAAGGATGTAATCAGTTCCAACTGATCATCATCATCTACTTCTTTTCCCAAATGCTCAATCATAGATCCAATTTGAGTCTTCTTTCCAGTCTTAGGAGTAAGACTGATATCTTGTTTGGTGGGAATGGGAACTTGTTCTTCTGTAATTGGTGGTTCCACAACTATGGTCTCTATCATCTCTTCTTCTTTTGTAGCTTCCTGTTCTTCAAATACTTAATTGTCAACAATGTTCTCCAAATTCTTGAATACATTTTCATCAATATCCAAGGTGATTTTTGTACCTTCTACATTCATTGTTTCATCTTTAATATTAATAGTTGGAGAAGAGGGAATGTCCTCTTGTACTTTCTCACCTAGTTGCTCTACTGCAATTGATGATTCTCTATCATATTCTTCCATAACCTTGATAATCACCTGTTCTATCTCATAATTTACTTCTTCATACCTACCTCCCATAATCTGAATTGTTCTCATTTTGGTTCTTAGATGGGTGCTTAGGGCTTTCATGATCTGATTGAAATGAGCTTCATCTCTTATTTCAGAAAGCTTCCTCACAAGCTTTTCTCTGATAATTGTCTCTTCCTCTGATGCTCTCTTCTTCCTATTCAGAAGTTTGTTATAAAGATCATCAGGTATCTGTCCTTGAATAGTATCAAACTTCTTGCTAGTCAAGATCATATGCTTCACAACTGTATTCTCTATATTAAGTCTATTAGTATAATCATAAAGATCATAATATTTGTTCATTCTTCCAAAGTCACCATTCTCAATAATCTGCTCATTAAGCTTTTCAACTTTTGGTTTCCAAGCTTTCTTCTTAGTAGTGACATCATCTTTAACTTTTGCAATCTTTCTTGGAATAGGTTGCACTAGAGTTTTATGCCTCTTTCTTGGTCCAGTAGCACTCTCCTTAACTCTTTTTCTAGGTGTGGAGGAAGTGGATCTAGTAGACATCTTTGTTTCTATGTCCTTCTTAGGTACTTCCACATTCACCTTTACTTGTGGTTCTTCCTGTGGCACTGCAATTGATGATAAAGGAGGGATAGAGAAAAATTCCTTTTTTCCACTCTCTCTAATTGTTGTTGCTATTTGCTTTGCTACCAAAAAATCTCTTTCTGTCATTCCTGTATCTTTTAAGATTTTCTTAATGCTTCTCTCAACTCTCTTCTTAGACTGCTTCTCTTTAATTAGAATCTTGGCAGAGTTGAAGTTCTCCCCAAAGGTTCCAAACCTATTACACTAAGTGTCCAACTTACACTTCAGTAGTCTGCTAACATATTCTTTAGTTTCTACCTCAGATATTTCATAGCCAAGAGGGTCTATGAATTCTGTTCTAGGCTCTACTACTTCAATATAGGTAAGGTCAGTATCCACCATAAAACATATTTCATCTTTATATTTTTCAAAAAGAGACTTAGGGATCCTCGATCTGCTAGACACAATATTCTAAAATGTCTTAATAACAAGTATTTCACTCTCATTAACATTGTCAATAACATGCCTTCTATATGCTACATTAATCCTTTCCATTGTAGTTTGTCCATCATTCCAATAATTTCCTATGGTGTAAGGAAATCTCCTCAAAAGATGAAAGAACATATATGTGATTAGGGATGAGAACCTAAACTATGTATACTTAGTTTTCTTGATCTTCTCCAAGTTCTCAAACAATTGAATTCTAAGAATTTCACATATATCAACTGCTACCCTATCAACACACATTAGATAAGCTACATGTACCATTCCAACTACCATGTCATCCTCTGTTGAATTTGCACAAAACTTAGTAGCTAGGATCTTACATAAGTATATCACATCATCTTGTTTGATCTTACTAATCACAATTCCTCTACCATTATAGGATGAATTTGTGTTTTCAATGACTATTTTTCTCATGCTTTTCTCATTAAAAGGAATAGCTCCAGTTTTAGATAATCTAGTGACTTCATGAATCAAATCAGTTGTAATATCTATCACTCTATCTTCTAGCCAAAACTTCCCATTATGAATTCTGCTCAAAATAATCTTAGTGCATTCTTCATTATCAAATTCATACTATAATCCATATTTGACAATTTCATTATGTTCCAAATATTTAAAACCTTGTTTCAGTGTCATATCCTAATTGTAAATCTTATGATATTCATTTATGAAATCACTATCATTTACTGTCTCTAGTTTGCATCCAAGATAACTTCTGACATTCTCTAAATGTAATACTCCATCTGGTACGGATGATAATGCAAACCTAGGGTCTTCTTCCTAGGGTTCTACTAGTTCCCTTTACAATTTAGTTCTATTCTTATCTCTAAAATTGTGTATTAAGGAAACATCCATGATTTCTTCAAATTCCTTTACTGATTCAAAGATTTGTCAAGTAAAATACCTTAATTTCATGATTTTAGGGCTTGCATAGCTTCGGCACAAAATTCTTCTCCAAATCCTTGCAAAATGCTTTCAATCACTGCTCCTTGATCTCCTTGACACTTGAATTCACTTTGACGATCAAATAATACTGATCATAATCTTTTATTAATTCAATCTCACTTAGATCTGACATCACATTCAATTCTTTTGTCGCTTCTTTCCAAAAAGCTATCTCTGCTAACCTGCAAAACTTAAAACTTCTTGCGATCTCGCAAAACATAATATTTTTCTTTGCGCTCTTAACCATAGCATTAGAACATCATAAAATACCTTGCATTAACTACACAAGACTTAGTTCATCATATATCTACTTCTATACTAAATCTAAGTTCCTATTCTACTACAATTTACATGAACTAAGTACTTTGAGATAGGTCAAGTAAAGATTCATTCTTACCTTTCAATACTTCACCTTCCTAATTACCTTTAGTGTTGAATATGTCTCCTTGATCTGTGTTTTTGATAAACTTCACTTCATCTAAATTACTATAGCATCCTTTCTGACTATTACTTGCATCTTCATTTCTTCTTGCATGATTCTTGGGGTTAGGATTAGGATGAAAAACTCTATTGTTCATTCTGCAAAATCTTGTTGTATGTCCAATCTTGTTGCATATCTGACAAACAATTCCATTGTTTCCATATCTTGGTCCAAGTTGATTGATTTGTGATCTACAGTTTCTAGCAATGTGTCCAACCTTGTTGCATCTATAACATACTACTCCATTTCTTCTGTTCATATCTTCAATAGGTTTCTTATCTGCATTGTTAGTATTCCTAAACATTCTACTACCATCATTATTCTCAATAAATTTAAGTTTCCTACAATCAATAGCTCTATGTCCAAAACCATGACAATTGTAACAATAACCATTAAGAGGTTTAAATTGTTTACATGTGCAATCTCTCTTCATATGACCAATAGTATTACAAACAAAACATCTACCTTTGAATTTTCTTTGCATACCTTTGGGTGATTCCTCCTGCTTTAGTGATTCTTCTTCTTTAGGTGTATCTTCAGATTTGTTGATCTCATCAGGATTCTTCTCATCCATGCTTTCAGATATCTCCAGATCTGGTTCCTTGCCTTCATCATTTTCTTTGAAAGTGTTGAAACCAAGACCAGTCTTATCATAGAATGGTTTCTGATAAGATATTTGTTCATCAATCTTCTCACTAGTTGAATATAGCCTTTCAAGTTGTTGTTTGGATTGAGTCAGTTCACCTTTCACAATCTTATTGTATTTCTCAAGTTCATCATATAGAAAATTGACTTTCTCAAGTTCAGATGTTACTTTAGAAAGTTTAGATTTTAGTCCTTCATTTTCGTCTTTAGACTTTTATTTTCAGATTTTAGATTTGCTTCATTCTTGCCATTTCCATCTTTCAAACTAAGCTTCAAATTTTCTATCTTCAATTCATGCTTAAGGATTTCTTTTTCTTTTTCCACATTGTCATCACAATCTTCAATAAAAAATTTAGATTCCTTTTCAGATCTCAGATCTTCCAATTTGTTTTTTAGTTTCTCAATGAGGTTCTTCGCATCATCATACTTTCTATTCAAAGTATCTTTTTCAATAGTAAGCAAGTCAATCTGTTCAAGAGCTTCTTCAAGATTCTTCTGTAGTTGATCCATATCCATAGAGATCTTACTCAAGCTGCTAGGCTTTCCTTGAATGATTCTTTTCTGAGTAACTAAGCTCTGATACCAATTGTTAGAAATAGGGATGTAGACACCGAAAATCTTTCAGAAAATAAATTATTTTTGTTTTCTGAAAATCCTTGATGACATCATCATTTATTAATTAATTAATTTATTTATTTTTATGGCATTAATTACCTCTCTCTTAATTAAAAATCTTTAATTAAGGAATCTAGCCTAAAAATGTCATTTGGACATTATCCCTAATTTATTAATTATTTAATTAATAAATTGACCAGAAAACTTCAAAAATAAATTAATTTATTTTTAATTTATTTTTTTATCCCAAAGTTGGCCAAAATTCTAAAGAGCACTAAACTCTTCTAGAAAGTCCTAAACCTTCCTCTAAATGGGTCAAATCCCTAATCTAGTCCCTTCAAACCCTAAGCCTAGATATTTAATATTTATTAAATTTACCTTTAATAAATATCTAAATCTCACCAAAAGCCACTTGCCCATCCCTTTCTCCTAATCCTAATCCTAATCCCCTTTCTAATCTTGTCACATTCCATTAACAAAAGGTTTACCAAAACTTATGCTAACCTCCTCTTAGTCATCCTTTTTGGTCAACAAAGAGGGACACCTCTTTGGCCACCTCTTCAAATGCATTTAAGATCTTCTTATCCCTTCCTTGCCACCTCTTGGCCTTGGGCACATTTACCAAATTGTGCACATGCCCTCAAACTTTCAACTCAATCCTCCCTTGACACTTGTCCTTGAATCAACCCTAATCTTAGCCCTAACTCTGACTCATCCTTTTAAACCAAGCCCTTCCCTTTTCCTATAAATACCCTCACTTCCTAAGGCAAATCATCTTTCAACTCTCAAACTCAATAGCAAAGTTATAATGCCATTTTCATTCTAGCATAAGCATAAATTTATCATTTTAGATCATTTCCAAGTTTAAATCACATCTAAATTAGCTTAATTGGATTAACATAGATTCATTTCTTGTTTAATCAATCTTAGTTCATCTTTAAGCTTTGCACATTTGTGTGATCTTGAGGCCTTTGAGGCAAAATAGGTTCCTCATACCTATTTTTGTGTCATTTTGGGTCTTCTTGATCCTCAAATCATCCTAAGTTGCATGCTCCAAGTGCTTGAGTTTGCACACCCACATCCATCTATATCTAAGCATATCAAACGGTGCATGGGCGCATCCATTTTAGGCTTAAACTGAGGTGGCTTTGATTTTATTTTGTTTACCATTAAATTTCATTTGATTATATGCTATGACGTTTGTTTGTCTTTGGCCTTCAAAAATAGGTTTAGGTGCACACTCAAATCCTAGTCTACATTCTGGCACACCTGGTGGGATGCAAAACGACAATCATTTTGATGAGATTATACTTTATATGCTTGTATTTGCAGGAAACAAATGAAATGTCACCTTCAAGCAATTAAATGTCGCCTACAGCAAATGAAATGTCACCTTCATGAAAAGAAATGTCGCCTACACAAAATATAGTCACGCCTTCAAGCCATTAAATCATGCCTTCAAGAAATCAAATCACGCGTACAGACACTGTTTTCACGCCTGGTTACTGGAAGGTTTCTGCCAAGCCATAAAATCTATTCTGCCTCTACTTCTTCTTCTGTCGCCTGCATGTAAAATGAAATCACGCCTTTGACAAAATAAATCATGCCTTTGCATATTTATCTGTCACCTATAAAGGTACAGAATGTCGCCTGTAAAAATGAAATGTCGCTTCTGCACTTTCCAGCGTCGCCTATAAGTTGGACAGTGTCGCTTTTTGTTTTTTTTTTGTCTTGAGTTGCTTGGGACTGGTTTTTCATTTCTTTTATTACAGCAAAGGTTAAAACAAAATCTTGAATGACATTAAGGAAATGAACTTAGGTCCTAGAATGTCATTGTCATTTTGAAAAGCTAACTCAATCTCGAATGCACTAAAGGAAACAAATAACTCTATTCCCTATCTCATTTCAAATTCCAAAGCAAGCAAACAAATTCAATCTTGAGTGATCTAAGGGATAAAACAAAGCTTTTTCAAACTTCTTAAATCAACTCGCTAATCAAATCTTGAATGCACAAAAGGAAAGAACTTGCAACCGTTCAAATCATTTACATTTTGGAGAAAAGGAACAAATCAAAATCTAATCACGAGTGTCTTCATTTCAAAGTTCAAACATCACTTAATCAAATTTGGGAAAATGAACAAAATCTGCTTGATGTGCATGTAGGAGTTTTTCAATTCTTGCATAATCCTTGTTAGAGTAAGCAACGTGGAACATCTGAACTTGGACAAGTTCACCTGTTCTGCTTTTAGCGAGGCCTGTCCAAGGAGAAGCGCTTCCTCCTCGGAGAACGACCTCAAACCGGTATCCCCCCAGCTGGTATACAAATAAGTGAAGACCAAAAGAATCACTTATATCTCCTAATCACCAGGCGTTCGTGCCAAACACGTGTCTGGGGATGGTAAACATTCCTCTCCCCCAGCATTATTGGCAAGGCTCTTAAGTGAGTCACGGATGATCAACAAAACTGGGTATGGAGACACCACGAAATCATTAGCAAACTGATAAAATAGAGGCTACCCTATCTACATCCGAAAGTATCAAAATCCTTGTGCAAGGTCTGATTCCAAGGGGTTTACCGGGTCGCCTCAAGATTACTCACCATTTGTATTCCCTTCTGGGGGATACCAAGCTGTGGGCAAGCGATTTTGATACTCACCTTCCTTAGGTAGATCTGTTTGAAGTGCTTGATAGTCAAAGACTCCGTGAAAATACTTGTTGAAACATACACTTTCAAAGCTTTATCAGAGTCAGTTGTCTTTGTTTGTATCCCGCAGGGTTGCTTTGTCCATTGCGGAGATTGCTTTGACTTTAACTTTTGCCATTGGAAACCTTTGTCTCAAAATTAGAAGCCTCTTTTCCAAGTGATGTCTAGCAAGAACAAACATCCTAAAGTGAAGTTGCCCAAATCCCAAGCCTATCAAGAGTGAAAATTTTCCAAGAAGAAACTCAAGAGCTATCAAGCCATTATCCAAGCAACCCAAGCAGAGGAGAAGTCCCAAACCAGACTTGAGAACATCACCCATAATGCCCGAATCAAACAGTTTGCCTACTATTTCCAAGTAAACCATCGTTTCATCAGCCTTGAACCAGAAAATTAGCCAAAATCCTTGTTCATGTCTTGTTCCATCTTCAGATCTTGAAATCTTGTCTCAAACAGCCTTGCATCTTAGTTTCATCCTAGTTTCTCCCTTTGCATCAGCATCAAAACCCTAGTTGCATCTCAAGAACATCATAAAAGTTGCATTTGCATTCATCTTCCTACCAGCATTCTAGAATCAGTCCTTGTCATTTGCACTTGCATCATCCTTCTAGATCATTGTTCCTTCATCATCCTTCACCATCTTTTCATCACCAAACTAAATCAGCTTCCCATCCTTATCTTTTAGCATTCGTCATCCAAAGCAGATCCATCATCTTTTGCTCCAAACCCAGAGACCCACCAACACTTAGTGTTCTACCTTTTGAGTTGTTCCTATCCCATATCCAAGATCAGAGACCATCATCCTTTTTTTTGACACAACGTGTTGTCATAAAGAAATCAAACCTTGTCCTTGCATAGCCATCATCTCAAGCAAGAGATTGGAGTGTATTGATAAGAAACTTGTTGACCGAAGATCATCAGTCTATCTTAGGTTGACCCCATCTTCTTTCTGATCCTCCATTTGGGAAAAATAGCAGCTCATTTGTTGACCACTCAGTAATCTTTCACCAGCTTTCCACCAACAACCTATCTTTCCTCCACCGTCTTGATCCATATCCATTCCATCCAGCTTCCATCATCGCCATCTTGATCCCTGTCTTTGCATTTGCATCTTAGAAGTCATCATCTTTAGAAGTTCATCAACTTTGCATCCATCAACATCTTTTAGCCAAACATCTTGCATCCATTTAGCACTTGCATCTCCATACCTATTGAGACCAGATCTTGGAAAAGAAGAAGCATGAATCCTTATCCACCAACAACCTCATCCGATCCCAACCTTTTCACCAACGCCATGATGACCTACAATCCCTAGATCCAAGCCAGTAACCCATGTGAAGATCCAAACATCCCTTCATCCCCGTTGGCAATCCAAGCATTTGCAAATCCTCTAGAAAGCCCACCAGTGACCAATGCCCTTGTACCGCAACATCAGCAAAGCACGTTTGCCCACTATTTGCCAGAAAGTACCTCCATCCCACCATCTCTCTATCCATGCATCCCCATCAATACTATCTAAGTTCCAGCACAAGCATATTCTTTGTTTGTCCAATTATTCCCCGATCCTATCATGCAAACACCCCAAGAGCTTTCCACCATTCCCCTTTTCTTGCAAGGAAGCCTCGCCAGTCCCACAACACAAGATGCAGTGCCATCCGCTCCATCTCCTACCCCTTTTGCTTCATCATCTGCTATGGCTTCCCAAGCCCAAATCCAACGCTTAACCCAAAGTCAGCTTCCACCTCTCACGCAAGCTTTTACACCAAAAGCTTCACCACCATCCGCAAGTCAAGCAACGCCTTTCACCATCAAAGGAGCACTGTCACCCTTCACCCCCCAAGCACCCGTACCTTCTTCTTTGGGGTTAGCGCAATCACTTCCCATTCCAACCTCATCTTTCTCTTGGGTGTTTCCTTCATTTTCCTCCTCACAAGCATCCGCTCAACCACAACCTCAACAAGCTCCTTTCTCTCAACCATCATTCATGTCCCAAGCTCCCGTTGCTCCTACCATTCCATCATCCGTTTCAGTGCACCCTAACACAAGCTCTCAGTGGGGCCTCACATAAGAAGAAATGAAGGCATGGGAGATCCCATCTCAATCCCCTACATCTATGGTTGCAAGTCAACAAACTGCCTTCGCCCAAGCGGCACAGCAGCAACTACCCCAACCACCGTCGGCTTCAAGCTATTTGTCCCAAATCCCAAATGCCTTCCAGCAAGTTCCACCACCTCAACAGCCAACTTTCCCCAGCTATCTTACCCCATCACTCTTTGCTTCTAGCTTCCCCACATCTGTTCCACCTCTAAGTAACGTAGGCATGCACCCAGCTTATATCAGCCAAACCCAAAGCCAACCTCAGCAACTACCACCATCATACCCGCAAGCAGCATCGTTCCAACAGCCTCCCCCATAGCAACCACATGTCCCCTTTCAGAAAACACCCATCATTCCTCAACAATAGAAAGTCCCTTGCTATCAGCCTCAGCAACAAATCCCTATCATCCCCCAGCAACAACAAGTTCCCACCCATCAGTTACAACAGCAAGTTCCAAATATCCAATATCAGCAAGCAGTCCCACAACAACCGTCAGTTCAATAATAGCAAGCAGCCCAACAACATCAAGCAGTTTCATATCATTTACCACAATATTCCCCTATGCCACACCAGCAATATCCCCAGCAACCATTGCCCCAAAATCAGTTCCAACCCATTTATCCACAGCAAGCGCCATATCCAGTTCCACAGCTTCCATCACAAACAGAAGTCCCAGTTCCCTCGCCACTCAATGCTAAGTGGGAAGCAATGAAAAACGCTCTAAAGGAGCTACAAAGTGGAACAGAGAATAAAACATACAAGTTCGAAGAGGTGTGCTCATATCCCTTCGATCGGTCCATAGCAACTATCCCTTTCCCCAAGCATTTTGAGATGCCCAAGTTTGACAAGTATCGGGGGAAAGGAGATCCAGTAAACCATATCAAAGAGTTCTACATGGCGTGCCAAGAAGTGGCTTACAGTGATAACTATCTCCTGCGCCTATTTCCCAAAAGCTTGGGAGGAACTACTGTTGAGTGGTTTTACAAAATACCACATGGGACAATAAAAACCTTTGCTGAACTCTCTGAGAAGTTCATCACACACTATGCCCATAATGTGGAGAATGAGTTGTCCTTGCTAGACCTATGCAACTCAAAGCAAAAAGACAGAGAAAGCCTTGCAGAATACTTGCAAAGATGGTAGAATCTTACAACCAAGTTATCATATCAGCTGCCAGAGAAGCATCTAAAAAAGATCTTCATTGATAACCTGCATCCAAAGCTATCCCATCACATGCGAATGAACTGTCTCCACACATACCAAGACATCAAGAGAAAAGGCATAGGCATCGAGAAAGCTCTCCTAGACGAAGGCACTATTCGTCACTTCAAGGATGATTCCAAGAACAAACCCAACAATGATAAATCTCGTTACTGTAATCGTAACAAGAATGTTGTTACAAATGGAGCCACTGACACTAAGAATGTACAATTCATTGTGGCTAATCCTACACCAGCTCAAACATACCAACCGCCACAAGCACCCATCTATCAGCAACCACCAGCTCTCGCATATCAAGCACCTATTTATCAGCAACCTCCTCAAGCTCATCAACCACCTGTGCAACAGTATCGGCAGCAATACCAACAGCAACAGCCAGCATGTCAAGGCAATCCTGTTAACGCAGTTAACATTGCCCCAAGGCAGAATAAACCCAACAATCTGAACAATCCAAAGAGGACTTTCACACCTTTGGGTGAGCCTCTGGATCAGATCTTTTATCGGCTAGCCAAGGCAAATATGATCACATATCCGCCCATCCCACAGGAGGATGACAACGCACCAAAGTTAGATTGGTATAAAGAACATGAATACTATGATTACCATCGTGTGAAGGGGCACACAACATTGAAGTGCATGCGGCTTAAGAACTACATCCAGGATCTCATTGATCGCAAGGAGATCCAGGTCGATGCACCAGCTCAAGCTTCACCCAACGCCGGTTCGCAAATATATCAAAATGTGTTCCCTCAACACAATACCAGAAAGAATCAAGCCAACGCCAATCAGCCCCAAAATCATGGCAAAGGCAAGCAAGAAGATCACACAGCGGCCTACATCAACTATGACAAGTATGTCAAATGCATAACTCAAGTTGAGCCCATCCAAGATGAGCCCACCATCAATACCATCCACGTCAGAGGGCCAGATCGACAATGTGCTACAACTACCCACAGTAGTAGGATAACTATTGCCGGTGCTCCTCCGAAGTCAGCTGCTCCTACAAGGCCAACATCTACTGCATCCACAGCACAGTCTAACACCAAGCCAACATCTACTGCATCCACAGCATAGTCTAACACCAGGCCAGCATCAAATGCACGTGCAACACAGCATAATGCACCAAGTGCACAATACAATATCATAGAGCATCTTGGGAACATGCCAACCCAAATATCTATCTTGGATTTACTCCGCACATCACCCATCCATCAGGAGATCCTGGACAAAGCTCTAAAAGAAGGCCATGTCCCCACGGACATTAACACAACTCAGTTTGAAACTCTTGTGGGACACCTATCAGCAGCATGTGCCTTATCCTTCAAAGAATCTGATATACCAGATGTCGCTCCTGACCATACTCTCCCCCTCCGCATTGCTGTCATGGTCAGAGATTTCACCATCAAACAAGTTCTGGTGGATAATGGCTCAGCCCTCAACTTGTGCACATTAAAATTCATCAAGAAGATCGGGTTCATGGAGGCCGACATACAACATGAGATGATCACTATCAAAGCATATGACAACTTGGAGTGTACCTTCGAAGGTACTATCACCTTGCCTATCCAGCTAGGCCCAGCAACACAAGATACTGTCTACCATGTTGTTGATCTTGACCTACCATTTAATATTCTTCTCGACTACCCATGGATCCATTCCATTAAGGCTGTACCATCTACTTACCATCAGTGCATCAAGTTTCCACATCAAGGCACTGAGGTTACCATCCACGCTGATCCTAACCGCTTCGCATACTGTCGTGCGATGGAAGCATCTTTCCCTCATTCTACTCATTGTCCTGGAACCCATATTGGTACTTCTATTGCTAGCTCATCCTGATCCCATCACGATCCAGAGACCATCCTCTCTTCCACCTTATCATCCATCAAGATCAACAATGAGGGTTGTGGTGAATACAGCCTCAGTGATGCATTTGCTGTAGGGGCTCTTCCACATGATCCACATACTCAAGGGTGCCCAAGTTGTCAAAACAAGCTTGTTGAGGAACATTATAAGCTCAAGCAAATCAGAAACATGACTTTTGAGTCTCATGGTACCATCAACAGCAAAGAAATGGATCCAGATATTAACAAATGGTTATACAAAGATCCCCCATCACGTGACACACAACTTCTTGAGTACTTCAAAGAGAAATACCCAATCCCCTACAAAAATGTCACAGAACACTATAACTATCAAGGTGGTGGTCTAGGACCACAAGAGGATAGAAATTTGTTTCCTATCATACCATCCCAAAATCTAGAATATCAAGGATTTGGCTTTAATACCTCTCACCTGCTTGAACAAGAGCCCAATACCACAACTGCGGGCACTAACATGACCAATGTGAACTTTTCAAATAGCCAGGATGACCTTGTGGAAATTGAAGACATCCCCGAAGAGAAAGACATCCGATCCTACGACGATATCTTTGCCGACGACAGCCTCCTAGGGACTTCTGTTCTCCAACAACTCTCCATTAACCTCATAGATCTTCCCCTCACAAACCCCAACCTCATAGATTGGGACCAACCAAGCATCACACACATCGATGAGTTCCAAAGCGCACAAGCACTCCTAGAATTCATGGGGGCATCAGGTCCAGCAAGCAATCAAGATCCAACATCAACCTCTGTCTATCAGCTTCACCCAGAAGGATATTTTGGGGAAGAGGCAAGCTTTAGTCACAAAAATGAAATAGAAAAAGAACATCATGAGTCTTTATGTGAAAACCCCCTTGGGGCACATTCTGATTCCAAAATAGTAAAAATAAAGGGCGTATCTTCTAGCGAAAACCTGGCAATTCAGGTGCTAGAAGATGAAGCCTTGCCTCTTCCCCCTATCCAAGATTATAGACCAGAGTAGTCGCAGATCATCATAGAGGAAATCAAGCCAATCAACTTGGGAACAGAAGAATGTCCAAGGATCACCTACATTGCAGTCAACCTAACAAAAGGAGAAGAAATCGCTCTTAGTGCCTTGCTCAAGGAATCCATCATCAACTTTGCATGGTCATACGCCCACATGCCTGGGCTTGATCCAAACCTTGTTGTTCATCATCTATCAGTAGATCCAAACGTCAAGCCAGTGAAGCAGAAGCTAAGGAAAATGCATCCAAAGATAGCATTGCTCGTCAAAGCAGAGCTTGAGAAGCTCCTCCAAGCTAAGATCATCAGAGCAATAGATTATTCAGAGTGGATCTCTAACATGGTGCCAGTCACAAAGCCTTCTGGTGACATCAGAATCTGTACTGATTTCAGGGACTTGAACAAGGCATGCCCTAAGGATGACTTCCCATTGCCAAACATAGACATGCTTGTAGACCTCACAGCGGGTCATGAGATGTTATCATTAATGGATGGCTTTTCAGGCTACAACCAAATTCATATAGCAGAAGCAGATCAACATAAAATAGCATTCACAACCCCATGGGGTACCTTCTGCTACAACATGATGCCATTTGGGCTAAAGAATGTAGGGGCCACATATCAGAGAGCAATGACAGCCATTTTTCATGACATGATCCACAAGATCCTTGAGGACTATGTAGACGATATCCTTACAAAATCCAAAACAAGAGATGAGCACCTCAACATCCTAGAACGTGTATTTGATCATCTGCAACATTATGGCTTAAATTTAAATCCTAAGAAATGTGTCTTTGGTGTTACATCTGGCAAGCTTCTAGGCTTCATCGTCTCTAGATGAGGCATAGAGATCGATCCTAAAAAGGTAAAAGCAATAACGGAGATGCCTCCACCAAGAAATCTCAAATAGCTCAGAAGCCTACAGGGCAAGCTTCAATCAGTTCAGCGGTTCATCTCGCAACTAGCAGACAAGTGCCAACCCTTCTCACATCTCTTATGCAAAGACACCAACTTCAAGTGGGATCCCATATGTCAAAGAAGCTTTGATAAGCTCAAGGAGTATCTAGCTAACGCTCTGATCCTTGTACCACCAGTTCCAGGATGCCCACTCATCCTTTACATCTCAACAACAGCTACAGCACTAGGGGCACTCCTAGCACAACATGATGATGAAAACAAAGAACGAGTTGTCTACTACATCAGTCGCACTCTTGTGGGCTATGAGCTTAACTATTCACCCATGGAGAAAGCATGCCTAGCAGTGGTCTTTGCCACTCAAAAACTTAGACATTACATGCTTAGCCACACAATCAAGCTCATATCAAAGGTGGACCCTCTTAAGTATCTGTTATCAAGGACAACCCTCACAGGCCGTATGGCAAAATGGGTCATGTTACTCAGCGAATTTGACATTCAGTATGTAGATCGCAAAGCAATCAAAGGGCAAGTCATTGCCGATCAACTAGCAGAAGCACCACTGGTGGATGCCTATCCACTAATCATGGAATTCCCCAATGAACATCTGTGTATGATCAAAGAACAATCCATGTGGCACCTATACTTTGATGGTTCCAACACATCCCATAGCTCTGGGGTAGGAATCCTATTCGTCACACCTCAAGGTGACTATATTCCAAAATCGTTCAAGTTGGGATTCCCCTGTACCAACAACATTGTAGAATATGAGGCACTCATCTTAGGTCTCAAAATAGCTATCCAATGGAACATCACAGAACTACAAGTCTTTGGAGATTCACAGCTCATTATCAAGCAAGTCCTTGATGAGTATCTGACAAAGGATGACAAATTGCTACCCTACAAGCAACTGGTGGATAAACTGAAAGAGCATTTCCTACATTTACAATTCAATCAGATCCCAAGGCTTCAAAACAAAGCAGCAGATGCAATGGCAACCATCGGATCCTTATTGGAAATCCCACGTGACGCAACACAATATAAATTTCTAATCGAGCAGCTACACTTGCCAGCTTATGAGAACACTGATGCAAACATGGTGTGTGTCTTGGTTGGTCCCCAATCCCCATTGTACCACGACATTCATGCATATCTAAAAAATGGTATCATATCTCCCCATCTCACCAATAACCAACGCCAAAACCTTATTCGCAGAGCTTCCCGCTACACTCTTGTAGCCAACACCCTATATCGTCACGGGTATCACAATGTCCTATCTAGATGTTTAGACTCAAACAAGGCCATCCTAGCCTTACAAGAAGTTCACGCTGGAATTTGTGGTGCCCACACGAGTGGCATGGTTCTAGCAAAGCAGCTGCTTAGAGTTGGATATTATTGGCCAACAATGGAACATGATGCGTGTGAATTTGTCAAGAAATGTCTCCCATGTCAACAGCATGCCAATTTGATACATGCACCAGCACAGGATCTACAGCCTATTGCACCACCGTGGCCTTTTTCATGTTGGGGCCTCGACCTCGTTGGCTTGATCACCCCCCTCTCTTCGGATGGACACAAGTATATCATAATAGCCACAGAATACTTTACCAAATGGGTTGAAGCGATTCCGCTCACGCTAACTACTGGCATCCAAATATCCAAGTTCATCCTCTATCATATCATTTGTCACTTCGGCATACCATCTACCATCTTCATAGACCATGGCACACCTTTTGAAAACCAGCATGTGGATGATCTATGTGCTAGGCTCCACATCCATCACCGTTTCTCTAGTCCATATTTCCCTCAAGGAAATGGCCAAGCTGAAGCAACTAACAAAACACTTTTGAAACTTCTCAAGAAGATTGTCAATGATTCTGGTCGTGACTGGCACCTCCAAATTAATCCTTCCCTCTGGGCCTATCGTACTTCTTATCGCACTCCCACAAGCACCACCCCATACTCCCTTGTATATGGTGCCGAAGCTGTTCTACTGATCAAGGTTGAGCTCCCATCCTTGCGCGTCTCCATGAAGAACTATACAACTGATGAAGACTATCGTGTGGCCTGGCTCAGACAGCTAGATCTACTAGATGAAAAGAGACAGCAAGCTTACGATCACCTGGTGGCATACCAAAATTGACTCAAAAGGAGTTATAACAAAAAGGTCCATCCTAGACAATTCCAGGTTGGTGACATGGTCCTTAAAGAAAATCAGAAGGTCCTAGCAAATAGAGAAAAGAAAGGCAAGTTTGAGCCTACTTGGTTGGGCCCCTATGTTGTCACCGCATCCTTTGGCTCGGGAGCCTATCAGCTATCAACACCAGAAGGCGAGCCCTTGAATGATCCTATCAACATCATCCATCTGAAGAGGTTTTATGCCTGAACCTGATCCTGCATATATCAGAAAATCCAAAAACATTCAAAAAAGCAAAAAAGCAAAAAAAGCAAAAAAAGCAAAAAGAAGCAAAAAAAGCAAAAAAAAGCAAAAAAGTAAAAAAAGAAAAGAGAAAGAGAAAATAATCGTCCAACAGTGAAAACTTGGCAATTCAAGTGCCTTGGACAAGTATGTTGGTGAAAACCTGGCAAATAGGCGCCAACATAGTAAACTGAGCTATTTATCTATTCAGTTGTCCTTTCAGCTTCCGTCCTCTTCCTCCATCCATAATCTCTTAACAGATCTCCCAGCAGTTCCATCTCCCCTATCTTCCAAGCATTCAGCTTCCATCTTCCTCCAACCCATCTGCAATCCATATCCTATTCCAAAGCTTTGTACCATATCTTGTACCATATCCTTATCCCTTTCCTGTACAGCGCAATCCTCCTTGTATTTATCCTTCTTGTCTCTGTCCTAGTGAGAGTCCCACTGAGTGTGATCTTCCTATCCCCAATCCTGAGCTTCTGTACATATCCCTTGTGCATATCGTTCCTCCTTGTTGTACATAACCTTTGTCCATCCTGCAGCAGCATTTGATCAAATATCTTGTCCCATTCCCAGCCTCAAAAATTTTTTAGTCCCACTCGGGCCTTGTGCTTCAGCAACATCAATTGTCGACTTATCCTTGCTCATCCTGATTATTCTTTGACTTCATCATTTGCCAGCGAACAACAACACTCATTCTCTCACCAACCCATGGGTCCTTGAGGATATATCGTTCCTCCTGTCTGACCTAATCTTCCATCCTGGTCCTTGAGGATATATCATTCCTCCTGTCCGACCAATCTTCCCACCATCAATCAAACCTAATCTCTCTCCTTGGCAAAGGATGTCTGTTCGGAGTTATCATTTTGATCTTAGATTTTTGTCCTTTGGGTCTTGTTAATCTTTTTGGCTTCTCTTTATCCCACCAGGGTCACCATGATTCTTTATATCACGGTGTGCTACGTGTGCAGATAATCTGGGGCAAGGTCTTTTGATCTTTTGCTTCTGCCTGTGAGTCAGTTGTGTGTTTGTGGTTCCTTTAGCATCGGATCTTCCATGTCGCCTCTGTGCTTCATGTGTGATGTTGGGGCAACCCTATGTGTTTGTTTAGCGTCAGTCCTCGTCAGTCCTCTGCGACGTTGTTGACAGGCCTCGTGATCCCAGTATCCTTGGCAGGTCTCTAACATAGCTATATTAAATCTAGGTTGTGCACTCCCGTTTGCACTTGGAGCTATCTGGTCCCTTGCATTTATCATATAGATTAATCTTGCATCTTTGCATATAGCTGCATCTTGCATCTTGCATTTATCATCTCACTCTGCGTTCATCCACCTTTTGCTTATAGAAGTGAGGTTATTTATCTCCCCTTTCTTCCTAGGCCCTTCCTTCCTCGTCCCAGCAGGGCACTCTTTGTCTTCTTGCTGTCCCAGGGCGTAATCCCTCTTCCTTCCTCGTCCCGCCGGGCACACTCTGTCCCAGGGCGTAATCCCCCTTTCTCCTTGTCCCACTGGGCGCATCTTCCATGATTTTGTCCCACCGGGGCATGTATCCTCTTTCTTCCAATCCCCCCGCGCGTCATACCCTCTTCTTCTGATTCTAGCCTTGGCATCTTGTTTTATTGTCTTTGACGCCATGCCACTTGCGGCATCACATCAAAGAGGGGCAAAATGTAGACACCGAAAATCCTTCAGAAAATAAATTATTTTTGTTTTCTGAAAATCCTTGATGACATCATCATTTATTAATTAATTAATTATTTAATTAATTAATTTATTTTTATGGCATTAAGTACCTCTCTCTTAATTAAAAATCTTTAATTAAAGAATCTAGCCTAAAAATGTCATTTGGACATTATCCCTAATTTATTAATTATTTAATTAATAAATTGACCAGAAAACTTCAAAAATAAATTAATTTATTTTTAATTTATTTTTTTATCCCAAAGTTGGCCAAAATTCTAAAGAGCACTAAACTCTTCTAGAAAGTCCTAAACCTTCCTCTAAATGGGTCAAATCCCTAATCTAGTCCTTTCAAACCCTAAGCCTAGATATTTAATATTTATTAAATTTACCTTTAATAAATATCTAAATCTCACCAAAAGCCACTTGCCCATCCCTTTCTCCTAATCCTAATCCTAATCCCCTTTCTAATCTTGTCACATTCCATTAGCAAAAGGTTTACCAAAACTTATGCTAACCTCCTCTTAGTCATCCTTTTTGGTCAACAAAGAGGGACACCTCTTTGGCCACCTCTTCAAATGCATTTAAGACCTTCTTATCCCTTCCTTGCCACCTCTTGGCCTTGGGCACATTTACCAAATTGTGCACATGCCCTCAAACTTTCAACTCAATCCTCCCTTGACACTTGTCCTTGACTCAACCCTAACCTTAGCCCTAACTCTGACTCATCCTTTTAAACCAAGCCCTTCCCTTTTCCTATAAATACCCTCACTTCCTAAGGCAAATCATCTTTCAACTCTCAAACTCAATAGCAAAGTTATAATGCCATTTTCATTCTAGCATAAGCATAAACTCATCATTTTAGATCATTTCCAAGCTTAAATCACATCTAAATTAGCTTAATTGGATTAACATAGATTCATTTCTTGTTTAATCAATCTCAGTTCATCTTTAAGCTTTGCACATTTGTGTGATCTTGAGGCCTTTGAGGCAAAATAGGTTCCTCATACCTATTTTTGTGTCATTTTGGGTCTTCTTGATCCTCAAATCATCCTAATTTGCATGCTCCAAGTGCTTGAGTTTGCACACCCACATCCATCTATATCTAAGCATATCAAACGGTGCATGGGCGCATCCGTTTTAGGCTTAAACTGAGGTGGCTTTGATTTTAGTTTGTTTACCATTAAATTTCATTTGATTATATGCTATGACGTTTGTTTGTCTTTGGCCTTCAAAAATAGGTTTAGGTGCACACTCAAATCCTAGTCTACAAGGGAATACTGAGAGGGGGGGTGAATCAGTATTTTGAAAACTTTATCTTTTGCCCAATTATGGATATAACAGATTATCTTTATACATGCATAACATAAGAAGCTAAATAACATGCATAACAATAAAGAACTCATAACACATTATTTGTTCTCGAAGAAACCCTGGCCAAGGGAAAACCCCAATTGGGATGGTACCCACAAAGATCCACTAATCAAAAGTATCTTTTTAAGGATGTTGACCCTGCTAGGAGTCTACTACAAGCATATAGTGTATCAGTCTTGATTAAGGGACGATAAGCCTTGTTAGAAGCCTCAACCCTGTTAGGAGTTGTAGTACAAAATGTGATTACCAGATGAGCCCACTACCCAAACAAGTAATGTACAATATACACTGATTAAAAAATAGGTTAAGTTACATAACCTTATGATGCTTGCATCAATATCACTTTGTCACTCTTTCACTATCACTATTACAAATGCTTCATATACTTCGCATCATATCACTTGTTCTTCTTTTTCAATACTACTACAATTACTTGCAATTACAATTACAATTACATTTACATTTATACCAATAGCTTTATCCAAGAGTTAACATCTAGGATGTCATCCCTTTATACTTTTAAGTCATTATTTTGATAAACAAAATAATCCCTTAACTCTTTACTAGTTTTGTCTTCATATTCTGTCCTGTTGGCTTCACACTATCTTTAGTAAAACTATCATAAATTCTTCCGTACATGTCGTACTAACTTGCACTTTGAGATGGGTGATCAATAGATATCATAGAGTCTATGTTCAAGTGCACAAGCACTGAACTTACTCCAATCAACATCACAAACAAAAACTATGTCCAGGTTCATTGGTAAAACACTGTCTCACACTTAGACAAATTTGCAATGCGCTCTGTCATACTTTCTCTCTGACCCGTGCGATCTTCATGTGGAACATATGTTTCCATAATGACAACATCTATGTAATCAGCTCAGCCAAATTTCCAACAATGACCTGAATATGCCTTGTGGTCCAAACACATCAAGAAGTGAAGAGATCATTCTAAATCTAGTGTGAATTACCCGTAGTGACCCTTTATCGTTCACATCCTTAGGCAAGAACATGTTTCATAGTAGGAGTAAGAAATCACTCAAGAAGACAATAGTTAGATCAAACTTCCCTAAATTTCTTGGGTATCAATGGTCGAGGTACTCATGGCCATCTAATAAGAGATGGAGGCTCTTACAGATGGACACCATTTCAATCTAGAATTTCTAAGGTTGTTAGATTTTCACATACAAGTAGAAGACAAAGAAAAGATCAGGGCCCTAGTCATCACTCTCTAAATCCTGTAAAGGACATCATCGAAGAGCTTGAAAGGACACAACATACAAAAATATCAATGCGAATCAATAAGCATACAAGGAGATAAAAGCATGTGAAGCATAAATTGTTTTCATTCGTGTTGATGTTTGATTGCATTATTGTAGATGAAAAATCCTTTCTAGAGAGGAGACTGACTAACTGACTGACTTAGATATAGATTCAAAGGACCTTGACTAGATATGACATGTCTAAGATACTAAGGACTATAGGATATGACTTTGATTGCTCCCAAATTTGAATATTGATAGGAGATAGACAGTTTCGCCAATTGGTGTAGAGACTGAATTTATTGAAACAAGGATATATACAGACTAAAGCAGATTGAAAGCTAGGAAAGACCAAGATTGCACTGATAGATGGAGCATTTTGAACAAGTGGCACATGTTTTCTAGGTTTTCACCATCTTGGCAGAGATTCTATTTTTGCTACCAAGGTGCCTGTTTCCTGGTTTTCACCAAGGCACTTTTTCTTTTTCTCATTTTTTTGTAATTTTTAATTTTTCAATTTTTTTGTACTTTTGATATTTTTTCATTTTTTTTTGTAATACATCAAGGTGCCTATTGCTAGGTTTTCACTAGGATGTTTATTTTTTCAGGACTTTTTCTAATTTTTATAAATTTTTCAGGACATTTTTGAATAATGAATGCTTTAGGCATAGAATTTCTTCAGGTGGAGAATGTTGATTGGTTCTTAGAGCTGTTCTATGTCAGTCACTGAGAGTTCATAGGATCCAGAGCCAAAAGTAGTAGTGAAAACAAAGGGACCCAGCCATTTGGGTTCAAACTTCCCCTTGTGTTCTCTATGTGATTGATTTTTTGGATTCTCTCTCAAGACTAGATCGCCAACCTGAAATTCTCTATGTCTGACTTTCTTGTTGTAACCTCTAGACATTCTCTTCTAATATACTCTGAGATGATCTTACACTACTTTTCTATGCTCATCTAGTAGTTCAAGTTCATGCAACCTAGACACTCTATAGTCATCATCAGTTACGAGACCATGCATTCTGATTCTTAGTGATGGGATTTCAACCTCAATAGGTAGTACCGCTTTAGACCCATAAAGTAAAGTGAATGGTGTAGCTCTAGTGGGTGTTCTGATACTTGTTCTATAGGCCTAGAGAGCTGGATTGATCATGAGATGCCAGTCTCTTCCTATTTTATTAACTATACGATGCAAGATTTTCAATATATTCTTGTTTGAAGCCTCTGCTTGTCCATACCCTTGAGGATAGTAGATAGATGACCAATGTTGTGTAATCTTGAATTTGGCACATAGATCATCTAAGTCTTTGTTCTTGAATTTTCCACCATTATCTGTGACTATAGAGTGTGGAATACCATATTGACATCTGATGTAGTTTAGAATGAACATGGAAATTTGCTTGTCAGTTGCTTGAGTCAAAGCGACTGCTTCTACCCATTTTGTGAAATAGTTTGTAGCTGCTATAATATGGGTATGTCCATTAGAAGAATGTGGATAGATAGCACCTATAAGATCAAATGCCCATTGGTGAAAAGGCCATTGTGTAGTAAAGGGAATTAGATCTCTCCCTAGAGAATGAATCAAGTTTCCATGTACTTGACGTTAGCACGTGCAAAACATTTCATGGCTGTAGCAATTTCCCCTTGGTCTCTACAGTTGTTTTTAGGTCTCTGGCATAAACCCTTAGTTCAAATTTTTGAAAAACTAGCCGTTGCATACAAAACCCCTTTGTTTTACCCTGGCCCTGTTCTATTTTAATGTTACTTTTTTTGGGTCACTTAAAAACCTTTAAATGCATGTGCTTTATATTATTGGTCAGTCCCTGTTTAAATTTTTCCTAAGTCTCTAATCCCCGGCGGCCTTTAATTTTTCCTAAGTCAGTGTTTTAATATTTCCTATGTTCTAACTTCAATCTTTCCTGGGCCCAGCTTTCTGACACCATCTTGATCCAACGGTTGTCGTGAAAGCACAAGGGTTTTGTCAGAAGCTTGCACTTTTATGAAGGCCATTGATTCTTTTCCATGACATAACTTTTCATGCCAGTGGGTCCAAAATGACACGTAGGAACAAATGGAAAGCTTTGATTGGTCCACGGGTGAGTGAATGGATATGTTGTCAGTGGGACCTAATTTTCTGAGGCTCAGAAGGTTCTGACATCTGTAGTTGATCAATGACTGGTGTAAGTTCTCATCAGATGTGTCAGAGCTTTGAGATCTAATGCCAACCGTTGATATTACCTTTTTTTAGGTGGTAGTATAAATGTGGGTCCAATTTCCCAAGTGGTTTTTATGTGCCACGGTGTGCTGAGTTGTCTATTTTTCATTCATCTACATGGTGATGAGTTGGATTGTGTTAGTGGGGCTAAGGATTTCCAAATTTCAGTAGTTCTGACACTCTCAGTCGATCGACGATGGGCGTATGATCTTATGGGTTTGGTCAAAGGTTTAAGATCATGCACCCACTGTTGACTTCATATCCTGTCAGAGGGTTGTCAGAGTAGGGAAAGATTCTTCGATCGACGGTTGTCTTATGATCTAGAGGAATCTTGAAGGTCTATGCAAAGATGAGACAATCATCGATCTTCTTGATGTGGGCCCAGTATAATTTCCTTAGTCTTTTGGCGGTCCTGATAAAATATTTGGTGATTCCAATATATTACAAGGGTTTTGCTTATTCACGTGGAAAGGTAGCAGTACTCTAAATGTTTGGGCGAACTGGTGAACAAGTGTTCATGTTGTTGCTAAATGAATTGGCGAGGGTAAAAAATGTTTTGTGAACTGGCAAAAACCTTTTGTTGCTAGTTTGCTAAATAAGGACCGGGGTTAGTTATTTCCCTTTGATCGCTAAGTCGCTGAGTTAGACGGTGAGTTAAGATTTTATTTCGTGAATAAGAAATGCTTTGTCTTATATTCACTAGAGGTAAACTTGAGGTATCTGGTTGGGTTAAAGACTTAAGGACTGCGAAAAAGAAGGATCTAATAGTCAGGACTTAAAGTTGGCCCAGATTTAAATTATGACCGCCGATTTGCTGCTGGCACTATGAAACTGGCCGTTTGATTTCAAATTCAAATTTCTAAGGGTTTCTTGTGACCAAAAGGACTGAAATTGAATGCTTTCATGATTGGATTTGATTTGTTTGGTGGTGCTTGCTATTACAGTGTGGTCCAGGGTGTTCCATGATTGTTTGCAAGGGTCTGTACTATGTTTTTTGTGCTCGAGGCATGTTGTAGGTGGCCAAACAAGTTGACATTTTAGACATTTTTATGGTTCTAAGTACCTTCTCAATGAGATTATCATGATTGTGGATCACTCTGGGATTTTCTTTCTCCTGGTTTCTTGGGTTTCTTCTCCTATAATAAATTTATGACCATTTCTAGTGGGTCTGGTGGGTGAAACCCTAACCCTAGTCACTCAAAGCTTGATGCATCCTCTTTGAGGATTCCAAGGTGACTAGTGGTGGTATATATTGTAGGATTTTTGACTTTGTGTGGGTTCCAAAACTTTCTTGTTGGTCCCTGATTGTTGATGGTATTATATTGAGTAAGTAGAGCTTGGATTTTGGGTCTTTTTCCTCAGCATTTTGTTGTCTTGGTAATGTATTGATTCTAAAAATTAATGAGAATACACTTGAATTCATGTCTCAGATCTTTGATTGTCTTCTTTTTTCTGATTGTGGATTCATATATGTTAAGGTCACAAAGTGGATTAGCATATGGTAAACAAAGAGTATTGTGAGATCAGATTGGAGTTCCTAACAAAGTTAGGATTAAAGCCTTTAGGGTGATTTTAGTGAGTTCATTGTTAGATTGGAATTTGATGATCATGTTTGGGAGTGAGGGGAGTAATAGGCAAAGCACTTACTCTGAGTTAATGTGTATTTGAGTTAAGGTTTCAGGTTGACATATGTTATTAGGTGACTCTTTGCCCTAGGATAAGGCACTGATCTATTCTTTGGAAGCAGTCCATCATCATCAATCATAGATAATTTAAATGATAAAATCTTTCAATCAATTAGTAAAGGGTATAGTTGTATATTATTTTGAGACTCCTTTGGAGAAGTGAGTCAAGGGTACACCTGCCTAAGCATTAAGGCTCAAAGTGTAGGAGGATCTCATTGTTGATCCTTGTTAATTGGCCCTCTTCCTTGTAGACTTTGGAGTGGTGATAGAGTCAAAGTAACATTAAAATTTATCCATCAAAGTATCAATCTACAAGTTGAAGATCAAAGGGAACTACCAATAAAATGGAAACTCTGCTGGGGAGAGTCTAGAGATAAAAGTTTTCAAAGTGCACTCTCATTTTCCTATTGTATTCAGTTAAGGTTTTCTAATCTAGGTGGGTGGCAAATCAAAAAGGTTAGAACTAGTGTCATACTACAAATCATGGACAAGAGGAGGAATACTAGTACCTTTGTCAGAAAAAATCTAGAGGTCACTCTGGAACAATTACCTAGACAGGAGAAGAAGGGTTGGATTAGAAGGAATGGTGAGTCTACTAGTCCTCCCATAAGAGAACAAAGAAATACTAGAGGAAGAGCACCACATGTTTCCTCAAGTGAGGAAGGTTCACAGGACAGAGTTTCTAGATCAAATGGTGGTCGCTCTGAGGATAGATTTTATGATACCCCAGAGGCTATATTTTAGACAAGGATTCATTGACTGCAGGTTAGGATGAACAAGCCAGAGAGATGGGTTTGGAAATTGATTTAGATCTTGATGAAGATAATTTCAGAAGGGATCCCATGAGACCAAGGCAAGTCCCTTTCCCATATCAAAATCTTACTGATATGGATGTGTCATCAGGCTCTGATGACATTATGGTAGACCCAGATGATTTAAATACACTTAGGTTAAAGTTGGCAGAGCAGGATGCCATACATAAGAGGTTATAAGAGGAGAGAGAAGTTGAAAAGGTGAATGCACTAATAGAAAGATAGTCTCTCCTTAGAAATATTAATGAAATGAAGGAGAGAAACAAGATGCTTGCTTCTACTCCTAAGACTTTGCAACATGATGTCTTCAGTGATCTTGATGCTTTGAGGAGTGAGCAGAAGCGCTTACTGCAAGATCATGAATTTTATAAGGAGGGCCCTATGGTTAGATAGGTTCAAAGTTATGCTTCCCTCCCTAAAGATAAATATGGGCATGAGATTAGTAGGCCTGCTATTTCCGCTAGTGAGAAAGGGAAGCAAAAGATGGTGGGACATCAAACAAGTAGATCATTGACAATACAAAGGGTCCCACCACCCAATTCAAGTAAGGACACAGAGATAGAAAGAAGAAGAAAAGAAGATGAGGACCTTGCAAGAGAATTAGAAAGGGCTGAAATTGAAGCTTCCATTGCAGAAAAGAGAAGAAAGATCCAGTTCTTGAAGGCTTCATCTGCAAATGTTCTTGGTCCATCTACTACTGAACTAGGTGTGCCATCTATGACTACTACTATTCCACTTAGTAATGCTACTACTAGTTCAATTCCTTCTTCATCTGCTAGGATAGGTTTTGATCCTAGACAATAGTCAAATGCACAAGTAGATGGAAATGTAAATGCAAATGTTGATCCTAGGGTTAACACTAGTTCAAGTTTTCAAAGAAGACCTATGCAATTAGAAGGCTATAGGAAAATTAATTTTGATGGGATTCCTGGCTACCTGAATGCTTTTCCAAATGATATAAGAGATAAGGTACCTATGTTTGCTGGTAATAATGCCATTAGTTGTGAGGAGTATCTTAGGCTATTTTTTGATATGCTTAATGATTATGAGGTTGAGCATGAGGATGTAGTCATGAAATTGTTTGTTCAATCTCTAATGGAGGATGCTAGAGATCAGTTTAAGAGACTTCCTAATAAATGTATTGATACTTGGGATTCCTTTGAGAGACGTTTTAAATAATAGTATGGTGATAGGCCTAATGCTAGTTTCATGTTGAATGAATTCAATACCATAAGGAAAAATCAGAATGAGTCTATAGTTGAATTCAATATGAGATTTTAGAAGGGTATGCATAAGTTGTTCCAAGTTATGCGGTTAGATGACAATGTTTGTCTAACTACATACTTCAATGGATTTGATGGAAATATGGGATACTTGTTGAGGGACAAAGAACCAAGAACTCTTAGAGATGATTTTAGGATTGCTGTCAATATTGAGAACAATATGAAGATATCAGGGAAATTGGGTGGGAAGAGAGATGATCCAAAGTTGCTTGGAGACAAGAAATACAAAAAAGAAAATGATAGGAATGTTGGAACTAGGAGGCAAGAAGAAGATAAATTGGATAAGGTGCTTAATGAATTGAAGGATTTGAAGGCACCTACAAATAGGAACATTAGTGCTCCTACCAATGAAAGGCCTCATTTCAACAACAATTTCAATAAGCAGAATAGATTGCAGAACTACCCCTACAACACCCAATGGAAGGATGGCAAGCCTGTTGTCCCTACTGCAAGAGGTAACAATGATAGAGGTGTCCCTGAACCTCTACAAAAAGCTTCAATAAATGTCATGGAGGACATACCTTGGTGTGTTGCATGCCAGTCCCCTCATTCTACAGAGCATTGTGTGGTTGCACATTCTATGGCTGCAAATCAAGATTGTGGCAATGAGGAGATAGATCAAGAAGAAGATCAAGATGATGTTGGATGCAACATGGCTACTTCATATCTAGGATATGAAGATGATTCTAATTTTGATGAAGAAGTAGATGTAAATGTGAAGAGACACAATCAAGCCCTTTTGCATCGAGAGGTTTTTTCTGATAGTGAAGACATTGATAAGAAGACATGTAACATGAACTCTTCTTCTGAGCCAATAAATTTAAGAAGACCTTCTAGAGAAGAGATGGATAGGATTACTATAGAAATGATTGCCCAAGTGAAAACTAGAGGCATAGTGGCAAGGAATACAAATGAGAAAGTTGCAGGAATGTTTATAAAGAGTACCAGCTTCAGAGAGCCTAATGAGAACAAATCAAAAGGTGATCACATGGTGAAATTCAAGAATGTAAAAGGTAAGAATTGTGAGCCTAAGGGAGTTGGAGTTGAAAGATTTTCTAGTGAGATTAAGAAGCCAGTTAACACATTGGCTAAGATTGAAAAAATGAAGGTGGCCAATACACCTAATGTATCAGATAAGAAAAAGGATACTAAAGTAGTGCAGGTTGAGATTCCTTCCTCTACTCCTATTGATATGTTAACTGTATTGTCCCAAATTACAGTTAAGGTTCCATTGTCAGAATTGTTGAGGATCCCTGAACACAAAGATAGAGCTATTGCATGGGTAGATAATGTTCATAAAAATGATGTTGCATGAAATGGATCTTAGGATAAAGCTTTGAAAGGTGTTGCTACTCAGGGAATTATATCTCAAATTCCCCCTATATATTTGGATAGTTCTGTCAATGTCAGCCTTGAAAACATTGATCCATTCTTTTTAAGTGTCCTTGTGAATGGAATGAAACTAAGAAATTATATGATTGATAGTGGTACCTCTAATAATGTCATGCCTTTCAAAATCATGGAGAAGTTGGGCCTTAAAGTTGATATAGTTCAAGGCAGATGTTGTGTAATGGATCAGAGAGAGGTACCAGTCATTGGGACTATCAATGCAATGCCATATAGGCTGGCAGCATATCCAGAGAAAGAGTTAACAATGAGTGTTTTGGTGGTGGACATCCCTCCTCATTATGGGATGCTGCTATCTAGAAGATGGAGTGCTACCATGGGTGGAAGTTTACAGTGTGATCTGTCCTATGCCACTTTCAAGATTGATGATCATTTTGTCAAGATTGAGTAAGAACCAAGAGTATCCCACATGATTGAAAGGAATATTGATAATGAAACTACATGTTTTGTGGATACTGATATTAATGCTTTTAGGGTAGAGATTCTTTTACTTGAAAATGAACCTATTTTGTCACCTATATCTATTGAGGTAAGTGTTAATTCTGTGAAGGGTGATTTGTGGGTAATGTACTTTGATGGTGCAAATTGCAAGGAAGGAGCAGGAGCAGGTGTTTTATGTATTTCTCCTAATGGAAACACCTACAAATTTTCTTTCACATTGAATTTCTTTTGTACCAACAATATAGTAGAATATGAGGCATTGTTGTTAGGACTGAGGTTGGCACAAAAACATGGTGTTAAGTGTTTGAGTGTTGTTGGTGATTTTGAATTGGTGATGTCCCAAGTCAGGTCAGTATATGCTTCCAAGAACAAAAGGTTAAAACAATATAGGAATGTAGTTTGGGATTTGATTGAACATTTTGATTCCTTCAATATTGAGTGGAAGGATATGAGTAACAATAAGATGGCTGACTTGTTAGCCAATATAGCAATCAATCCCAATGATATTACATTTACTAGTATCTCTAAAGTTGAAATTTAGGCTAGGCCTAGTATACCAGATAATATTGAGAATTGGCAAGTTTTTGATGATGATAATGATATCTTGAAGTTTATGAGTTGTGAAGATCAGTATCATGGTCAGGAATTTGATTGTTTAGCCTTGGTTGAGTCAGTAGAAGGAAAAGAAGTTTTCTTTGGCAATGAGGTCATTCAACTTAGAACTAACAAGGTGCCCAAGGGGCTTTTTGTTTTGGAGACTGTCTTTGATAACTAGGATAGAGTTCAAAAGAATATTAAAGGAGAAGATCATGCTAATCTAGAGGAGATAAATCTTGGAACACATGAGGAACCTAAGAAGGTATACATTGGTAGGGACATGTCTCACAATGTGACAAAATTTTTGATTGAATTATTGAGAAAATTCAGGCATGTTTTTGCATGGTCATATGATGACCTAAAGGTTTATAGAGAAGATTTGTTTTAGCATATTATCCCATTGAGAGAAGACGCTAAACCTTTTAGGCATTAACAAAGGCCTATTAATCCTACTTTGGCACCTAAGATGCAAGAAGAATTAATGAAGTTAAGAGATGCTGGCATTATCAAGCCTATAAGGAACTCTTCTTGGGTTTCAAATCTTGTCCCTATTAGAAAAAAGAATGGTTTCATTAGGCTTTGTGTGGACTTTAGGAATTTGAACATTAGCTCATTAAAGGATAACTATTTTCTGCCCAATATGGAAGCTATGTTGCAGAGAGTGATCGGATCAAAATTGATGTTTATGATGGATGGTTTCTCTGGTTACAATCAAGTAATTGTCAAAGAATTAGAATAATTCAAAACAGCTTTCACAACACCTTGGGCGACATATGTTTATGTGAGAATGCCTTTTGGTCTCACAAATGTTGGTGCTACTTTTCAGAGGGCAATGGATGTTGCTTTTTCAGATTTTATTGATGATTTCCTTGTTGTTTATCAAGATGATTTAACTGTCTATTCCAAAAAGGAAGAAGACCACTGTACTCATTTAGAAAAAATATTTGTGAGGGCTTTGGAATATGGCATTTCATTAAACCCAAGGAAATGTGCATTTGGTGTCACTAAAGGTAAGTTGCTTGGCCACTTAGTTGGGAAGCAAGGAGTGAGAATTGACCCTGAGAGGGTAGCAGCTATTGACAAGATTCAAAGGCCAAAAAATGTTAAAGGGATTCAGTCCTTCTTTGGTCAGGTCAATTTATTAAGGAGGTTTGTAACAAATTTTGCAGAGGTTACTAGACCTATTTCTAAGATGTTGAAGAAGGGATCTGCAATCAATTGGGAGGGTGAACCTAATGAGGCTTTCAAAAATATCAAGCAAGCTATCAAAGATGCACCTATACTTAAGGCACCTGATTATAGTGTCCCAATGCACATCTTTTCCTTTGCATCTTTTCACACTATTGCTCTAGTTTTGTTACAAAAGAATAAGGATGGTTTTGAGTAGCCTATTGCATTCTTTAGTAAATCTTTGTAGGCTGTTGAATTGAAGTATGACATAACTGAGAAATAGGCATATGCACTTGTGAAGGTAGTCAAAGCCTTTAGGTGTTACTTGATGGGGGCAGTTGTGATTGATTTTGTGCCAAGTGCAGCTGTGAAGGATATTTTCTCATAGTAGGAGGTGTTTGGAAGAAGATGCAGATGGATCAATAGGATCCAAAAATTCAATGTTGATATCCAGATCACCAAGTTGGTTAGAGGACAAGGATTGAAAAACTGATGGCTCAATCCAATCTTGATGCTAATCAGGTAAATCATTCTGAAATTGATTATACATGTGATATGGATGATTGTGTTTGGTATCAAGATATTATCTATTATCTAAGAAATGTGAAATGTCCAGCAGACATGAATGACAATCAGAAGAGGACATTGAAATTACAGGCCATCAAGTATGTAATTGTGAAATGTAAATTGTATAGAAAGAATTTAGATTGCATACTTTTGAAATGTGTAGATGAAAATTAGGCTGAAGTATTGTTGAAAGAAATGCATGAGGGATTTTGTGGTGGGCATTATATGGGTAAAACAACTGCTCATAAAATCTTGAGAGCAGGATTCTGGTGGCCCATAATCTTCAAGGATGAAGAACAGTTGGTAAGGAGGTGTGATGCTTGTCAAAGGTTCTCTGGTAAGCTTAAATTTTCAAGTAATATGCCATTAAAACTAGTAGAAGTACAGGCTCCTTTCCAACAATGGGGAATTGATTTCATAGGGGAGATACCAAACAAGTCTAGTGGAGGACACTCATGGTTAGTTGCCATGATTACTTTACAAAGTGGGTAGAGGCTATACCTACAAGAAATGCAACTAGTAAGGTGGTAATTGATTTTCTGTTGAATAATATTGTTACAAGGTTTGGTTTCCCTGAGAGGATAGTTAGTGATAATGCAATGTGCTTTAGGTCTGCTGAATACAAGGAATTCTACAAAGGTTTGGGAATTCAGACTTCGTATTCCTCACCTTATCATCCACAAGGGAATGGTCAAGCAGAATCATCTAATAAGAGCTTGATGAAAATCCTAAAGAGGATCCTTGAAAAGAATAAAAGAGCATTGAATTCAAAACTGCCATTAGCTCTATGGGTTGATAGGGTAACTGTGAAGAGGGCAATTGGTTGTGCACCATTTGACCTAGTATATGGAATACATGCAAGAATGCCTCAAAATATCTGCTAGAAATGTATAAATTTGTGCAATTATATGATGATGACATAGATGATGAGATGCAGTTGAGGATTGAGGACCTCATTAGGTTGGATGAAACTAGAAGAGAATCAGTTGCAAGAAATGCCAAATTGCAGTTGTAGGTTAAGAATTTGTATGATAGGAAGGCTATGGAGAGGAAGTTTGAAACTGGTGATTTGGTGTTAATTTGGAATGCTAGACTGGAGGATAAAGGAAAACATGGTAAATTTGATCCCATCTGGCTAGGGCCATATCTAATTCATGAGAAATGGGGCCAAGATTCATATATTGTGAAGGAATTGAATGGTGAAGTTCAGGAATTGCCAGTTCATGGACAATTCTTGAAAAAATACTTCAATTGAAGGTATTCTATTTTCCATGAATAGTAGTTAGGTCTATACAAATTGTAAATTCTATAAATAGTTGCTTTCCCCTATCCTGTTTTGTCCTGGTCTAAAGGGTTTTGGTCATGTTGCTCTCTGTTGTCAGTTTTTCCAGTGGGATGGCCTACTTTAACCAGTGATTCTAAGTTCTTGCTATGCCTACAGGAGGCATACATCCCTAGATAGAGCCACTGTTAGCATGTACAAAAAATTTCATGGCTGTAGCAATTTTCCCCTGGTCCCTGTAGTTGTTTTTAGGTCTCTGGCATAAACCCTTAGTTCAAATTTTTGAAAAACTAGTCATTGCATACAAAACCCCTTTGTTTTACCCTAGCCCTGTTCTATTTTAATGTTACTTTTTCAGGGTCACTTGAAAAATTTCAAATGCACATGCTTTATATTATTGGTTAGTCCCTATTTAAATTTTTCCTAAGTCTCTAACCCCTAGCGGCCTTTAATTTTTCCTAAGTCGGTGTTTTAATATTTCCAATATTCTGACTTCAATCTTTCCTAGGCCTGGCTTTCTGACACCATCTTGATCCAATGGTTGTCATGAAAGTGCAAGGGTTTTGTCAGAGGCTTTCACTTTTGCGATGGTCATTGATTCTTTTCCATGATGTAACCTTTCATGCAGGTGGGTCCAAAATGACACGTAGGTACAAATGGCAAGCTTTGATTGGTCCATGGGTGAGTGACTGGATATGCTGTCAATGGGTCCTAATTTTTTGAGGCTTAGAGGGTTCTAACATCTATAGTTGATTAATGAATAGCCTAATTTCTCATGAGATGTGTCATATCTTTGAGATCTTATGCCAGCCGTCGATGTTACCTTTTCTCAGGCGGCAGTATAAAGGTGGGTCCGATTTGCCAGGTGGTTTTTATGTGCCACAGTGTGATGAGTTGTCTATTTTTCATTCATCTACGTGGTGATGAGTTAGATTGCATTGATGGGGCTGAGGATTTCCAAATTTTAGTAGTTCTAACACTGTCAGTTGATCGACGATGGGCGTATGATCTTATGGGTTTTGTTAGAGATTTAAGATCATGTGCCCACCATTGATTTCATATCCTATAAAAGGGTTGTCAGAGCAGGGAAAGATTCTTCAATCGACATTTGTCTTATGATCTAGAGGAATCTTGAAGGTCTATGCAAACATGAGACAACCGTTGATCTTCTTGATGCGGGCCCCGTATAATTTCCTCAGTCTTTTGGCAATCTTGATAAAATGTTTGGCGATTCTGATATATTACAAGGGTTTCACTTATTCGCGTGGAAAGGTGGTAGTAATCTAAATGTTTGGGCGAGTGAACAAGCATTCATGTTGTCACTAAATGAATTGGTGGAGGTAAAAAATCTTTTGCGAACTGGCAAAAACCTTTTGTCGCTAGTTCGCTAAATAGGGACCGGGGTTAGTTGTTTCCCTTTGACCGCTAAGTCGCTGAGTTAGATGGTGAGTTAAGATTTTATTTCGTGAATAAGAAATGCTTTGTCACATGTTTGCTAGAGGTAAACCAGAGGTATCTAGTTGGGTTAAAGACTTAAGGACCATGAAAAAGAAGGATCTAACGGTCAGGACTTAAAGTTGGCCTAGATTTAAATTATGACCACCGATTTGCTGCTGGCGCTATGAAACTGACCGTTTGATTTCAAATTCAAATTTATAAGGGTTTCCTATGACCAAAAGGACTGAAATTGAACACTTTCATGGCTGGATTTGATTTTTTTGGTGGCACTTGTTGTTATAGTGTGGGCCAGGGTGTTCCATGATCATCTGCAAGGGTCTGTACTATGTTTTTTATGCTCGAGGCATGTTGCAGGTGGCTGAACAAGTTGACATTTTGGGTGTTTTTGTGGTTCTTAGTACCTTCTCAGTGAGATTATCATGATTTTGGATCACTCCGGGATTTTCTTTCTCCTAGTTCCTTGGGTTTCTTCCCCTGTAATAAATTTTTTACCATTTCTAGTGGGTCTGGTGGGTGAAACCCTAACCCTAGTCACCCGAAGCTTGATGCATCCTCTTTAAGGATTCCAAGGTGACTAGTGGTGGTATATATTGCAGGATTTTTAACTTTGTGTGGGTTCCAAAACTTTCTTTTTGGTCCCTGATTGTTGATGGTATTATACTGAGTAAGGAGAGCTTGGATTTTGGGTCTTTTTCCTCAGCATTTTGTTGTCTTGGTAATGTATTTATTCTAAAAGTTAATGAGAATACACTTGAATTCCTGTCTCAGATCTTTGATTGTCTTCTTTTTCTAATTATGGATTCATATATGTTAAGGTCACAAAGTGGATTAGCATATGGTAAACAAAGAGTATTGTGAGATTAGCTTGGAGTTCCTAACAAATTTAGGATTAAAGCCTTTAGGGTGATTTCAGTGAGTTCATTGTTAGATTGGAATTTGATGAACATTTTGGGAGTGAGGGGAGTAATAGGAAAAGCACTTACTTTGAGTTCATGTGTATTTGAGTTAAGGTTTCAGGTTGACATATGTTATTAGGTGACTCTTTGCCCTGGGATAAGGCACTGATCTATTCTTTGGAAGCAGTCCATCATCATCAATCACAAACAATTTAAATGATAAAATCTTTCAATCGATTAGTAATGGGTATAGTTGTATATTGTTTTGAGACTCCTTTAGAGAAGTGAGTGAAGGGTACACCCGCCTAAGCATTAAGGCTCAAAGTGTAGGAGGATCTCATTGTTGATCCTTGTTAATTGGCCCTCTTCCTTGTAGACTTTGGAGTGGTGATAGAGTCAAAGTATCATTAAAAGTTATCCATCAAAGTATAAATCTACAAGTTGAAGATCAAAGGGAACTACCAACACTTGACACTTTTGATAGTTCTTAGAAAACTTGATTGCATTTTTCTCCATTTTAGGCCAATAGTACCCATGCCTAATAAGTTTTCAAACTAGTGTTAAACCATTCAAATGTGACCCATATATACACTCGTGGACTTCCTCTAATGCATGTTGAGATTCTTCCCATTATAAACATCTAAGGAGTGTACCATCTAGACCTTGTCTATATAGATCATTACCAATGATGACATACGGGGATGCATTATGGATAAGGTATTAGTTCTCATGGCAGTTAAAGGATTCAGGAATGATTTGGTCTTGGAGATAGGAGAAAAGGTTTTTGTATCACGATGAATCATGACCAACAATAGTGCAGATCATGCAGGTTTCAGGGGAATCATATACAGGATAAGATAGTGCTTCCACCAGGAACTCATAGCGTAGCTCATGTTCGGGCTATTGTAATAAAGATGATAGTGTTTCCATAGCATCAACAACTTTGTTCTTTGTTCTAGGAATTTGTTCAAAGGTGATAGATATGAAATATTTCTTTAGATCATCTACCATTCTCTTGTATGGGATTAGCTTTCCATCTTTCATTTGATACACATCATTGACTTGGTGTATTACAAGTTGTGAGTCTCCATGAATGTCTAGTTTTGTCACTCTCCACTCAATTGCTATTTTCATGCCATTAAGAAGAGCTTCATGTTCAACAATATTTTTTGTGCAAGGAAACTTAATTCTAAATGATTTAGGGATTGAGTATCCTTGAGGTGTGATGAACAATATGCATGCTCCAGATCCATTCTGTGTATATGAGTCGTCAAAGAATAACTTCCATGCTCTAGAAGAAAGATTCATTATAGAGGAATCTGGGAATTTCATTTGCATTGGTGTGTAATCAAATAATGGTGCATCAACCAATTGATTAGAAATAAATTAGCCTTTGATAGATTTTCTTTCAACATATTCAATGTGAAATTCACTTAATAGCATTACCCATTTAGCTAATCTAAGTGTCAGGGAAACATTACTTAGTAGGTATTATAGTGGATCAATCTTAGCTACCAAATGTGTGGTATGAGCTAATATGTAGTATCCCATTTTTTGTGATGCAAAGATCACAACTAGACAAGCTTTCTCAATCCTTGAATAGTTCTTCTCATATGCTACCAATGTTCTACTGATATACTATATAGCTCTTTCCTTCTTGTTCTCATCACGTTGTGTTAGCAATGCCCCCAGTGATGTATCTATGGTGGCGACATATAAGATCAATGGCTTCCCTTGTATAGGAGGAATCAAAATAGGAGGATTTTATAGATATTTCTTGATATGATTAAAGTTCTTTCACATTCCACATTCCATGCAAAAGTCATACCTTTATGTAATGTTTTTGTGAAAGGTTGTGATATGTCTGCTAGCTAAGATATGAAGCATCTAATAGATTGTAATCACCCTTGTAATGCTCTCATTTGACTGATATTCTTGGGAGGTTGCATCTCCATGATAGCTTTGACTTTAGTAGGATCAATCTCAATGCCTTTCTTTGAAACAATATAGCCCAAGAGATTTCTAGAAGTGACACCAAAAGCACACTTTTTAGGGTTCAGTCTGAGACTAAACTTCTCCATTCTATCTATTATTTTTCTCAAGTCATTTAGATGTTTATATCTTATCATAAATTTTTCCAAAGTATCATCAACATAATCCTCCATAGTTTGATGCATCATGTCATGGAAAATAGATGTCATAGCTCTTTGATATGTAGCACCAGCATTCTTAAGCCCAAATGGCATGATGTTCCAACAGAAGGTATCCCACGCACATGTGAAAGCAGTTTTATCTTGATCTTCTGTAGCAATTTTTATTTGGTTGTATCCAAAAAAACCATCCATTAAAGAATACATCTCAAATCCCACAGTCATGTCCACTATCATATCGATATTTGGTAATGGAAAATCATCCTTAGGGCATGCCTTTTTTACATCTCTAAAATTTGTGCATACTCTTATAGATTTGTCTAGTTTTGATACTAGAACTATGTTAGAGATCCATTCTGCATAATCAATAACTCGGATGAATCTGACTTTTAGTAATTTCTCTAATTCAGCTTTGACCAAAAGTGCAACATGTGGATGCATCTTTCTCAATTTTTGTTTAAAAAGTTTGACCCCTGGAGCTATAGATAAATGGTGCATTATAAGATCGGGATCCAACCCTGGCATATCTGAATATTTCCATGCAAAGTTGATCTTCTTTACTATTAGGAATGCTATAAATTTTCACTTTTCTTCTTCTGATAAGGATTGTGCTACATGGATCAACTGTGGTTCTTCTATTTTTCCCAAGTTGATAGATTGAGTGGGCTCAATCAGTACTGGAGATCTATCCTATAAATGAATTGGAAGGACATCAAATATCTCATCCTTAGGTGCCTCAAAGAGGTTTTCACCTTTGGATACATCTTTTATTTTTACTTTTGTAGGTTCTGAGACTACCACAATGTGGTTTTCACCCTTAGAACTCCTTTTCTCTTTATTTTTATTCTTATTCTTTTGACTAAGATACTTGCTGCTCGAATCCATCATGCTAACACTTGGTTCACTGATGGAAGTCATCATAGGCTCAAATGCATTTAGGTAGCGAGAAAGGGCATAGTCATTTGGAAAGGTATAAATACTGTGGCTTAGATTTGTGGAGGTTTGGTCAAGAAGTTTGGGATGTTGGATAGTCAAAGTGGGGAAGGATTGGGAAATGGTGTTTAAGGATATGGATCTATCATCATTGGTCCTAACCCGACTCTTGAGTTTGTAGGTGATATTACAACTCAAAAAATTCAATTCGTAAATAGGCTCAATGTCATTGTGGGAGTCCAATTCAGCCATAGGTGGATCAGACTCGTTACGCTCATTATTTTTCTCTAGACTTACATTGGGTTTAGGTGCATATTGGTGAATAGCATCAACATGTTTTTTTGTGATAAGCTCATCTTCCTCTGGAATGGCTCCCCATTCATAGTATTTGGATTCCTCATCTATGCCTCTAGGAAACCTAAGAACATGTGTGAAATCAAGACGGATTCCCCAAGAAGGGTTTCCATCTGATTTTGATTTGAATTCATACTCATGAGAATCTATCTTAGAATCACTATGTTGTTCCAATTGTTCAACTGTTTGGATAGATTTAGTTGATTCCTCTTGTTTGATTTCAGTAGTAGGTTCTTTCATTTCTACTACATTGATTCTTTTGATTGGGTCATCCTCGGCCTCAAGGAGGTCTTTTATTTCTTTAGGAAAATGCTCATAAGGAATGAGCTCATTAGTGGTGTCTAAATCATCACTGTTAGATTGTTCTATTTCTTCCTTTGGTTGAATTGTTGTTGATGTTTCAATCTATTCTAAGACATGTGGAGAGTTCTTTCTAAGATAGAAAGGCTTCTTTTGATATCCTAGACCTATTGTATTCTTGTTTGTTTGGCCATGATGGTCAAGAGGTGATAGAATACCTTTACCTTGTAATCCTAGAGGTCCTTTTACAGTGTAACCCATTTTTGTGATTAATTTATCCCCTGGTCCATATGACTTCTGAGGAATTTTGCTTGAAGTGGAGTCACATTTTTAGACTGATTGGGATTGAGATTCATCCTTGTATAACCAGGAAAGCATGGCTTTGTCTTCCTCAAACTCTTGTTTAGATACTTGCTCTATGACAAAGCCTCTATTGAATATGACTTGGGATTCTTTAGCTATAGATTTCACTTTGTTAGAAGGTTGTCCATAAGATTTTGGGGACAATGGGAGAGATGTGAGAGATAAAATAGGTTCTATTGTGTATTCTCCCATACCATTTTCTTTGATTTTGACTTCTTTAGTAAGTTCTTCTATCTTGGATGTTGAAGCAATGTCTAGTAGCTTAGTGGAAGATTCTCTATTATTAGTAACAAGTTTATCAACACTTTCTTTCAATGCATTGCAATTTGTAGATAGATCAGCCAGAATCATCACCTCTACTCCTTCATAAGGAAATTTCACACATTGATGGTATGTGGAAGGAATAACTCTCATTTCATGTATCCAGGGTCTCCCTAGAAGGATGTTGTAAGCCAAAGGTAGATGAAGAACTTGACATATGATATCTTAGATAACTCAACCTACTCTGATAGGTAAGACAATTGTTCCTTTGGAAGATCTTTCTTGTTCATCATATGCCTTGATAGTTATCTTCTTATTAGGATTAATGGTAGCTTCAAATAATCCCAATTGTGTGATCAAGCTGTAAAAATAGATGTTGAGACCAGTGCCACCATCTATCAACATGTGTTTGACATGATGGTTTTGGATCAAGAATTCAATGTGCAAGGGCTGGTTATGCAGATGACTCAAGGAGTTATCATCTTCCTCTGAAAAGGAGATATACTTGGGAGATGTCAGATGACCAACCATAGTATGGAATCTATCTAAGTCAATATTACCAGGAACATTGGATCTAAGAAGAGCTTTGTCTAGAATGGCTCTATGAGCTGGAGATATCTGAAGCAACTTAAACATGGAGATTTTTGCATTTGTATGCTGGAGTTGTTGGACAATACTATATGATGTCGGTCTCATGTCTTTAGGATTTGAAGATTTAGAGGGAGCCTTCTATTTAGAAGCAGAAGAGAGATTGAAAGGCATCTTAGGGACATTTGATGAGTCTAGGATTTGTCTTTGCAGATGCGCCTAAGCTTGTGATAGAGTAACTACATTGGCTGATTGATTTTCTTTATCCTTTCTTACAATTGTGATGACATTGCAATGCTCAGATAGGCATGGTTCAACCATATTTATGATAGCATTATTTCTAGAGTAAGCATAATTGACTTTAGCACCCACATTAGGTTGAGAAGATGACTCTCCTTGACCATGTTTTGGAAATGGTTCTGTGAATGTTGTATGATCATTATCATTTTCTGATTGTCAATTACAATTTCTCCATTATCAATTTTGTCTTGTATGATGTGTTTCAAGCATATGCAGTTATTTTTTTTTTACCCTTATTGTGATGGAAGTCACAGAAATCATTCTCTCTCCACCATTTTCATTTAGGTTTAGGATCAAAGACTTTTATCTTAGGCAAGGTGATGTTTTTTTAGCCAATAGAGTTTTCATGGCAGATTCCAAGGACTCTCCAAGAGGATTAAACTTGCATTTAGGATCTGTATCCCAAGGTTTGTAGTCAGATGGCTTCTTCTCTGATTCTGTTGATTTTGACTTTTAGGCTTTGATAGCTTGGGTGCCAATAGTGAGATTGAAAGTAGGTGCCTTAGATGGGACATGAATAGTATCAATTACACCATCTCTGATGACACCTTTATTCTTGTTCTAGTTTTTGCCTTTGTCTTTAGAAATAGATCCAGATTCATACTTGTCCTTTTGAAGTGATATGTCTCCTTTTTGTACAAGTACTTTCTCAATTTTGATTGCAGTTTCTACCATTTTATCAAAGTATGTATGATTTTGTATTTGCAAAGGGTAGTTCATTTCTAGAACAAGATTGTTGATGAAAATTTCTAGTTTCTTAGTTTCTGGAATGGGTCTAGCATATAGAGAAAAAAATTTCCTCCATCTTTTAAGAAAAGTCAGGAATGGTTCTCCTGAGTTCTATTTCAGATTGCAGATGTCGATCATGGTGATTGGATGTTGGATGTTGTAGGAGTACCATTGATAGAACAGTTAGATCAGCTCCTCAAAATTTTTGATAGTTGGAGGCATTTTTGAGAAGCAATGTATAATTGACCCTCCTAGAGATCGAGGGAAAAGACACATTAATTAGGTTGGTTCATGCATGAACTCCATAAATTGAGTACAAAATTCTCTGACATGATCTTGGGGATCAGAGTTTCCATCATACTTATCATATTTAAGCATCTCCACTCTTTTAGGGAATGGTGGCATGTACAAGTCTTGATCAAATGGAAAATGGCATAGAGCCTCCATGGAGAACTCCTTAGGTTCCTTCTCTTTTTCGAGTTTGTTGAGTTTTACTTGCATGGAATGCATCTTCATCATAGCTGTGATTGGATTTTCTTCCTCATGCATAATGATATCTTCAAAATTAAAGTTGGGAGGAAGTTTAGCTCCTCATCGAGCTAGATCTAGGAAGTATCCCTCTCTATCTTCTTTCAAAAATGCCTCATCATTTTCTTGAAGTTATCATCATTTTGATATCGAGCAATTTCAGAAGGTGTGGGTTCTTGATCTGCACCATGTTGAGATTGATGTCCTTGGGAACCTTGGCTTGTGCCTCCTCCTTGAGATATAGTGTTGTTGTGAGGAGTGTTGGGGATTGATTGATGTGGGGTTTTTTGGTTACCTGCGTGAGTTGATGCAGGAGGAGTGACGTAACCACCTATCAAGAATAGATTTCCAAGAGTGTCTTCTCTAAATTTAGTAGTGTTGTAGGGTTGATGAAATGTCTCTGTTATCATAGAAGAGGCTGTTGAAGAGCATTTGGGTTGTTTTCCTTGTTTTCATTGTGATGAAGCTCTAGTTTCCACCATTAACCTTGGGTGAATCAAAAGAACAAGATGAAGACAACTGAAGAATGAATTGATTCAAGAAGATCGACTGATGCAACCTTGTCAAGATTACATTGATTGAAGATTAGTTTAGACATAAATTAAGGATATTGTGCCCTAGTAGTATGGGTAGATACCCAAAAGATGGCGGACACAAGCTTGCAACACTTAGCCTTTTTGTTGAAGACTGAATTGAAGATGATTTTGACAAGGTTTTGACACTAGATGAATGTGATTCAAATTGAAAGATCAGAAGACTGGATCAAACTCAAGAGACCAATTTTAGGAAAATAGATTGGATTTCTCTGATTGTTCTTCTCTGTTCCTGACACAGTGAATATTTTGACAGAATTTGGAAGTTGGCTGTAAAAAAAATTAATTTTTTGACAAATTTTGAAGGTTTCTGACAACTTTGACTTTAGCTTTGATTTGAGTTTTGAAATTTCAGGATTACTTTTGACACCAGAAAGGATTTTTGCTTCAGATTTACAATTTTTTAGTTTTTCAGTTTCAGATTGTTTGCAAAAAAATTTTGTTCAAGTTTGAAGATTCGTGTAATAGTTCGAGATCGTTCATTCTCAAAGACCAAATAGATAGAAAACACATAGAACAACAAGAAAAAGGAAGCGATCAATCATCTAAAAATAATGAACAAGGGAAAAAGTAACCTTGTGCATGAACAAGCAATAGTGACTTATTGTGCTAATCCCTAGGAATGCTACTTGTATATGTTCTCAAAAGTTTTTCAATAACGCACATAGTCCTAGAAAATGAAAAATTTGGCCTCACTAGGGTTTGTAGTAATGGTCTGACTCTGCAACTTTTGTGATCTCAAGAGGGCGAACACCAATCCAGGCGCACCGGGGTTTTGACATAGTCTGAGAATTTAATCAATTAGGAGCTTCTAGGGAGATCTGATAGCCCAACAAGAGACCACACTTGTGGAGATTTCTTCCACAAAGACATTTATATAGTGGCTATTGCTACCATGAAAAAAATGGTTATTACCACTTGAGGTTCCATCCACGTGCTTGACCCAATTAAAGGAATGTCCACTACAATTAACCCTCTCTAAAGGTGACTCACAAAAGATACCACATGGGGACTAGATCGGATTCAAGGATCTGGGTTTCTGATACTATCCTAAAAGGAAGTAGAGCATAATCCCCTAGCCTCTTCACTTCACCAAAAAAAAGAAAATATATTAATCCAACTTGCTAAGACTAAAATTATCTCACCAAGATTTGTGATGTCAACAACTATGTTTGTTGATCCATCCGGAGAGAGAACGTATCGATCAAAAGCTGAGGACCAAACCTAGTAAAACCATGAAATAATCTCAGTAACCTCCCTACCTATAAGGGGATTCTTTGTCAAGAAGAGCTTCACATGTAAACAAGTGAATGAATCCCACTCTCTCAAGATCATCCACAAATAGTGTTCATAGGGCCTATTTACTATGTGTAACAGATATGCAAAAAGCAAATCTATGTTCATTTTATAGCCCAAAACTAAAGTGTGATTTATGAAAGCTAGAAAGGAACTCAAGCTAGACACAAGAGAGTTTTTTTTATGTCCAAAAATGAAATGTTATCAGATGTAAAAGAATACCTAAGTTCCTCGCAACACACTTAGTAGACTTTACCTGTTTTAGCAATTTTTAAGCATTTGTCTTCTATCTTTTGTACCTGCACCTGCACCTGCAAACCACTATTATGAAAAACTTACCTATTCTTGTACATGAAACCCATTATTATAAAAATCTATCAAAAAAAGAAACACAACTTGTCAACCCCATGTGGTAGAAAATCAGGTTAGTCAAAGATAATATGTCATTTGATAATTGAAAAACCTGTTGTCATAAAAAATCAGATTCTAACCACTCTGCACTAAATCAATCATAATTTTTTCAAATCAAGACAAAATTAATTCAAACTAATGGAAAATGAAAGCTAACCCAAATACCTTTTCAAAAATATAAATTTTGGATCTGTATCATGTCATATGTGCATGCACCAATAAAAACAACAATCAAATTTCATAAAATCAGGTCCTGACTAGTCTGTACTAAAATGATCATAACTTTTGCAAATCAAGACAAAATTAATTCAAACCAATAGAAAATGAAAGCTAACTCAAATAAATTTCTAGAAATATAAATTTTGGATCTTTATCATTTCATATGTGCATGTACCAATAAAAATATCAGTCGAATTTTATAAAATCAGGTTCTGACCAGTCTCGACTAAAATGATCATAACTTTTGAAAATCGTGATGAAAATAATACAAACCAATGGAAAATGAATGCTAACTTAAATAATTTTCTGTAAATATAAATTTAGGATCTATATCATGTCATATGTGCATGTATCAATAAAATTACCAATCAAATTTTTGGAAAAACAGCCCATAAATTTATCACAAAACTCACAAAAATTAACCTTGTGGTCATGGGTTCGATAAAAATGATAGAAATTTCATAGAATAGAATGGAAACCCATTTCAAGACCCCATGGTGGGTGCCAGAAATGTATGTGTGAAAATTGTACCTAGTTGTGGACACAACACTTTAGTAAAATATTAGAGGTTAGCAAATCAAAATCTGTAAGTAATTGAAACTAAGCTAACCAGGCGATTTACTGCCTTCTAGTAGGTGCAAGTATGTATTCTCAGATTAGACCGAGATCAGTGACAATGCAACACCTAAACAAAGGATTTAAAATGATGAAAGCAATGAAATACAAAAGCAAATTAATCTTTTTTTTTTAGATTTTGAATGCAATAAGATGAAAAACTTGATATGAAACTAATCTAGAATGAATTGGAATGATATGAAAATTAATCTAACAATGATATGCTATGAATGAATGCTATGAACCATCAAAAACAATAACAAAAATCTCACAATCACCTTGTGTGCAAGAGCTTGATTCTTCAAATGTCAATTCACCAGAGTAAGTATGCAAATTCGAGGGATATATTATGAAGAGCTGAGCCTTGTTTTTATAGAAATTCGGGGTTTGAGGATGCATAAGAAAAACCATAAATCACTCTTGATAAACTCAGGTTGATTTTTGAGTTAACAAGAAATCAAAATTAATTAACTCATAAAATCATGCAAAAGTAGTTTTTATCTCAAAATAGAGTTTAGTTCTCTTTTTCAACTCACAATTAGATGTCGAGTTTAGAAAGTTAACAAATTGAAATTGAAAATTGATTTAAAGTTAACTGCTTTTCTGATTGTGCATGATTTAATATGAATTGATTTAATAAATAAAGTGATTTATTTTCTACTTAATTGATTTTGAATTAAAACAATTGATTTATGGGTTAATCAATTATTAAATCAAACTTTTATTCAAAACTATATCATTAAATATTGACAACTGACATTAATTAATTAAATAAGAATTTAATCAATTAGTCATAAGATTTTTGACTTATTGTCAAAATTAAATAATATAATATAGGAATACATCTAATTAAATAATTAAGTGGCAGAATTAAATCTGATTAATTAAACATTTAGAATATTCAATTAATCAAACTTTAGGATAAATATGATTTATCGCCAAATAATTATTAAATTAAAGATAATTATGATAAATAAGGAATATTCTCCAATGCAAAATTAGGATAAAATCAATTAGGGTTTTGATGTTCAGATGTGCCTTAGGTTAGGACTTTGATGTTGATTTCGATCAAATTATTGATGTAAGAGGTTAATGAACCTATAGCCCATTTTTGGGGTATTATAGGGATAACCTCATTTAACTGAATTCTCATACATGTGAAGAGATAATTTTTTTCTATGAAAGGGACATCATTGTCATAGAGTGTCATAGATTCATAGAAAAAATAACAAGCATTAGGTGTAGGTTTTGAATTACCAAAAAAATAACAAGCATTAGTTGTAAGTTTTGAATTACCAATTTGAAGTGCATGGATATGCCTATTAGGATTACCATCCCTAGGTCTCAAATATGCTTCTTGGATTAAATTTTGACACTAAGATCACAAATATAATAGGAAGTGATGATGATTTGGTTCTTCTTGTCACTAAGTAGGTGCTATCTGAGGATTTCCTAAATTGTAAGGACCATTATAGGTTCAACACAAGCATTACATCTAGTTTCATTGGTTCTCTACTATATTTATGGAAACATAGGGATGTAATTAAATTCCTTGTCATTGGAATATTTTGTAGGTACTATTGAAAATGCCTCAAAGATGCTTTGGTATCCATGTGATATGGAGTTGGGTTTCCACTAGCAATCGACTTGAGGGATTTTCTTGAAAATGAAATTGAGGTATCATGGGTACCTTTTATTTCTAACTTCTACACTAGTCCTCTTGTAGCACATCGATGTTATGGATGAAAAGGGGTTAACATTATGAAAATGTAGGTAGACCCAGATGTGGACCTAGATAGGGAGTGGTTGGAGGAATTTTTTCTCTAGGTCCCATTTGAGAAGAGTTGAGATTCTAATAGTAAATTGTAGAAAAGGGGGGATTTTGGCCTGGTATATGACTTAAGAGACATAAAAGACAATAGAGTAAAATCTACTAAGGAAGGCCCAAACTCTGGTGACATGTGGCCTGAGTTGCAATATAACAAAAAATATTTTCTTTTTGTAATTTTTCTATGACAAAATAAAAAATAAAATGATGAAAATAAATGGATGACACTGTATTTTTGTACTTGTAAATAGATATTTTGATAATAAAAGATATACTCTTTTTATTATTCCTTAATATACAATTCTATTTGGTTTTCATCATTTCTTTTCATGTACCATGTGCTTCTTTAAATAAAAGTTTAACATTGTATTTTATGTATGTAAAGCAATGATTTATCATAAAAAAAACTTGAACCCACTACCACATACAAAATCAGTAGTAAGTTGAGGAGATACTTGAATCTTGGAAGTTTGTGTGCATGATTTGAAATCACACTAAACACTATTATGTTTCATTTTAATAAAATGAGAACTAACAAAGAAAATATGTTTCATCACAGTAAATGTATCTTTAGATCGTGATGACAATATGCATGAAATTCATCCTACAATTGTTAGCTCATAAGAACAAAATGATCTAGTATGTTCAATTTTGTTAGGAAAAAAGCTATACATGAAGATAGAAACATGTGTCACTCGTGCTACACTAATTTTTCAGAAAGGAAACACTAACTATTTAAACTAACTTGAAAATAAATAAATAAATATAAGGACCCATTTATAAGAAGGAAAAAATAGCTACCCTTGCAACTTAATTTTTATATTTAAATAGATTTTTGACAATATTTTGATCAAAGAAAGGAAACATTTAGGGAATATCGTTACCTTTTGTGATGCATCAAGGTGACTTATATAGATATACATTCTTAGGCAATCATATAACATCACATAGGGTAATGCATTAATATTAAAAAAATTATCCTCATGCTCTAGCATGAGCATGACCCAAACTAACAGGTGAGCTACAAATTTGGAAATATAACTTATTAGGCAACCCCAATAGAATCTAAACTAAGATATTAGATAAATTTCCCTCCCTTTTTATAGTTCTCCAACTGTTACTATTTTTGTAGATTCGGGTTCTTAGGAAGGCTCCTCTAGCATTGTCAAAACATTACTTTTGAGTGATGCACAAATGTTTTCCAGGTAATCCCAAAAAAGTATATCTTTATTTTCTTCTACCTGTCATCCTCAGATAGCTGGAATTTCTTCTATCATCTCATCTTTACCCTCAAGTTGAAGCTCCTAGGAAAGGGCTTCCTCTGACTAAGTTTTAGGAACCTCTAGGGCTTGTATAGGGGATACCTTTTCCACTTCAAAAAAATAAGGGATATTTGAAAACGGAAAACTTGGGTACTTGATCTCTACATCTTTGAGCTTCTCTAGGCTTATCTCAATATCTTTATCATGTAAGTTTGACCTCATCTATTAGATCTCATTTTAGATCTATCTAGGCTTGAAAGTTAGCATGTCCTATGAATACATATAGGCTTGGTCTTGCCCTCTTTCCTATTTTATGTGCCAAACAACCATTCCTCCCATGAATAGAGAAATATTTTTTTACTTTAGACATTGAATGGGGAAGGAAGAGAATGGCCCTAGCTCAAGCTCATCTTCATCTTCGGGAAATTTCTCTAAATTTCATCTAGGCATATCATTGAACTCGGGAGTTGTCTTCATAGTCAACCAAAAAATCTTGAGACATGTCAGAAATACATGTGATGAAGACATGGTGGAATTCATCTGGGTCTCTAGGTCTATCATCAATATTTCCCGCTACAAATTGTGAAGTATATACAAAGAATTTTGAGCTACATGAAAAGGTTGAGGATTAACCCAATCGGTAATAGTGTAGAAACTTGGATGCATGGTTGATCTAATCATGTTTTCAATTTATCGGGTGCACTTGAAAGCTTTATGAAATTCAAGAAAACCAAAGTGAGCACTAACAATGGTGATAATATTCATCTCTATCCCACTAAGTGTGCCAAAAAATATTGTTGATACCTAAAAGGCTCATGCCTAAATAAGGGTACTCAAGGAGCTTAGTGGGATAAGGGTGCATCATGTGAAGAAACCTCTAGGACTTTATAAGTTATCTCTTTGTGTTGGGGATTTGGAGGGAAAAAAAGTAGCCTTTTACAAGAAAACTAAACTAACAAAGGTGAAATTCCATAACATAGTTTTTAAGATAGGGCTAAGAATATGAAAGGTGACATTTACAGAGACTTGACCATCCCTAGTTAGAGATTCATATATTTATTCACAAAATAATTATATACCATATACCTTTCAGTTTTGGATGGGAGTACTAAATTTCAAAGTTCAAGAAACATATGGCAAGAAATTCATATCCCAACCTTGGGAAGTACCTACAAGGGTCTAAATAAAGACACAAAATTCCTAAGGAGTGCATAAATCCCTACACCCACAAACATGGTATAAGAATAATATTCCCTATTGGAGGAATGAAAAGAGGCACCAAATATTTGTTCTTGCATCTTGATAGAAATAGTTTACATATAAGATTCGAGTGAAGGAACAATGACCCCCAAAGGAAATGTTCATGATGAGAAGGATATAAATGGTATAATTCATATTCTATGTTAAGTGAATTTTGAAGAAATATAAATGTTCATGAACATATATACACCTAAAAAAATAGGGAATAATCACACCAACATAAGTAAACTAGATCAAACTCATAAAATATTTGCATAGGATATAGTGATTAACAAAAATAGAAAGGTGGAACAAGCATAATCTCCATAATCTTTAGAGAAAACATGACAAGGCTATAGAGTAAGCTCCAAGATTCATATCCTACAACATACACCTTCTACTAAAAAACCACGAAGTCCTTTCTCAAGAATTAAAATCGTATAAAAATCCACTTTTTCCTAAAAAAAAAAGACATCAAGTAATTCTTTGATTGTTGAAAATAGGGGATGATGGAGGGAAAGAGGTAAAATCAAATCATGGGAAATCTAGTAAGGGAATATACAAATCTAGGATAAAAGTGGAGTGTTGGCATTGTAGAAAGAAAGGACATTTGAAGAAAGATTATTGGTCTTGGAAGGGAAAATAAGGAGATGGGCAACAAGAAAATAACAAGGAAACAAATGTCGTAGGTGATGTGTTACAAGATTCTTTCTCTAGATAATATTATTGATTCTTGGGTGTTAGATTCATGGGCTTCTTTCTATGCCACAAGCCATAGAAAATATTTTCTATATTATGTTCAATGTGACTTTGGATAAGTTTTTTTAGGTGATGATGAACCATGTAAAATTGTTGTAAAGGAAGAAATACATATTAAATTACCAAATGGTAATCAGTGGTTGTTGAAAGAGGTGAGACATGTTCCTAATTTGAGAGGAAATTTAACACCAGTAGGAAAAATGGAAAGTAATGGTTGCATAGTTTTATTTTCAAACAATTAATGAAAGGTTACAAAAGGATTAGTGGTAATAGAAAATGGTGAAATGGTAGGTACATTTTATTTATGTACTACTAATACTGATTATTATATTTCCCTAGCTTATGCAAGATTAGATACAACTCTATGGCATAATTGACTTGGGCACATGAGTGAGAAGGGGATGAATCTTATCCACTCAAAGAATTTATTCCCAAGTTTGGAACTGTATCATCTTAAAATGGAAGCATTTCCATGTTAAGAGCATTTAGCCCTCTGAGTAAGTGGTCTAGGGTCATGTCAAGTACCTTGATTAGGTCTTTGCATGGATATAGCTTTTTCCCTATTATGCTTCTCTCCCCACCTATTTCTAGCTTTTCTTGGCACCTGGTCCTAAGAACTTAAGATTTGGGACTCCAAGGTCAAATTCAACCTCCTAGGTCAAGGTCGACCTCTACCCTGACCTAGGTTAGAGTCAACCTCAACCATGACCTAGGTCAGAGTCAACCTCGATCCTAACCCTGGGTCCAATTTTCAAGCTCTGGAGGTTTTGGGATATCAGGCTTCGAAAATTTTTATTTTCCTGCTTGCAGGTGAACTGTTTCAAATTTCAGAATGGTAAACTCTTAAATTTCATTTAATCTAGGTCCATTTCTAGGGGTTAAGGTTAATTGGGATTTAATTCTCTAATGTTGGCCTCTCTAGAAGTTTGTGCCCTAGATCACTATAAAAGGAAGCCTTCCTCTCTCATTTTCACATCCACTTTTCATGAGCAATCATCAATTATTCATGAGCATCCATCTTCAACCAATCAATTCCATCTCATCCATTCGCTCATCAAGCATTCTCAAGCCAAGAAAAATTCAAGAAAGAATTCAAGCATTTAAGTTCTCCATTTAAGATCAAGGATTCAAGCATTCAAGCCTTTAAAGGGATTTGGTTCAAGCATGCAAGATTTATCATTCAAAACCCTATAGCTATCCATCATGGTGGTGTGATCTTCCTTCAAGATCCTTTGTTCATCTTCAACATCTATTCATTCTTCAAGGTGGATTCCAAGCATACAATCATGGAGGTTTTGATTTACATTTGTTAATGTTATGTTCAAGCTTTCATATCAACATACTTGTTTATATTTTAAATACAATTGCATATCTATTGAATATCATAGCTTCAGTATTAGATCTACTTCTACTACGTGCTAGCATTCTCTATTTCAATTCCATTATTAAGGTTGATTCCAAATGGGTGTTTGACTAAGGAAAACCCCTCATCCAAACAAAAAAACTATTTTTCTTGCAAGTACAGGTACAAGAAAACACATTGTAGTTCAGATCTGGATACCCTTTTCAACAAACTTCCAGGATCTGTGAACAGAATTTATGTCAGACCTATTTCAGGTTAGGGATCACATTTAGTGAGGAGTTAGAGTGTGCCCTAGGGTAAGATTGTGCCCCACTATCTGGGTCAAAGTTGAACTAACCTCATAAAGAAATTTTTTTTTTTGGGTTTTCTCTATCTCGGCATTTCTTGTCCGAAGCAGGTTGCAGAATCTCCAAAAACTAAAAAAAGACATCAGAAAATGGTGATTTCTACATCAGCCTCCTTTCAAAATAAGTATTCCTATTTTATTTAGTTTCTATGTCCATAACATTCTCCATCACAAATATTTCATCACACACCTATTCAAAATTACATATTTCCCCCTATCCACTATTTAACTCTATTCATTGTGGTAAACCCCATTTTTACAACTATTCATTTTGGTGAACCCGACAAACTTACCCCCTATCTTTTGTGGATTTAAATGCCCTATTGTGATTAGATTTCCTTTTTGTGTTAGAAAATTCCTTCTTTTGGGTGTTAGGTCTTTTTTCTTCTTGCATCAAGATTAGGTTTCTTTTATGCTCTTACATTTTAATTTAAAAGTACAAAAAAATCTATATATTCAACAAAATCTAAAAATATTTCTTGCATTTCATTTACTATGAATATTGTTAAGATGCTTTGGTGTGTGATTATTTTCTTTATTACCCTTCTTTTAGCATCTCTTTACCATACCTATGATGTTTACGAGAGTATCATTCACTTCATTATGTTGATGACCCTTCATTTTGCACTCGTCTATGCTTTTGTGAAATTGATTGATACTAGTCTTCCTACTTTCCAAACTTTCATTATAGATTTATGTGGTAGTTGTTAGCTCTTTTTCATGTAGAATCGCCAATTTAGCTATTAAGCTTGACTCTCAGGTTCCCAATTCTGGATTCTTACAGGGAAAAGGCTAATTGATAAGGACCAAATCCTTCTTCTACTTCGGGCTCCACAGACCCAGGCAGGTGTACCTATCTTTAGACTCACTGCTTCACAATGAAATCCTATAGTGGATTAGGGGTTCTCAAAATGATTCACTAATGTCTTTTGCTGCAACTAATGCAGAGCTTAGAAAGCCAATCCATGATATTAACAAAAGCAAACAATCATTGCAGAAAAATGGCAAAAGTGACAAGGGTATTCACCCTTCTTCTCTTTGAGCTTAAAACTCAGGCAGGTTAACCTATTTGATTCACTTCTACAAGGAATCACCAAAAGCACTTGCACTATTCAATGCAATCGACAAACATTTATGCTCTTAAACATGAAAGGGAAAAGTGATTGGAAAATATTTTGATTACAAACCTAGTTTAAACTAGTGCCTAATCCTGGGCATGGAGTCATGAGATGCACATCAACAGGAAACTTCAAATCTTATACAACTTAAAATCAAACAATACACCTTGTACACCATTCTCTCTTCCCCCTATCTAGACATCAGATCCTTATGAAACATCATATTATCAACAAAAATCTTCAAGATATTACACTTTCCTTGAAAGAAACTTGAAAGTCATTGCACCATTTACCTTGTAAACAAGTATACAGAGATGCCTTACAAATCAATATGCAACAATTTGACAAAGACACAAAGAGATATCAGACAAATACAGGAAAAGATTTCCACTGTCTTTCATTGAGTCACCTATATCTATCCATTCAAATCACAACAAACTCAAAATGAGAACTCTGAAATGAAACTCAGAACTTGCATTCATGGAACTCAAACTTGCAGAGCCCTGCTCATGCAAAAAGATTGGAACCCTTACAAAAAGATCAAAAATGGGAATAAGAAGAGAAGGGGGAAACACCAAAAAGCATCACAACTTGACACTTGTTGAACTCTGAACTACTCACTAAATGAATCACCATGTTTGGAACAACAAATATGATCTACCCTCATCCACTAAAAACACCTATTCACCTACCCCAACATGAGTCACTGGATTGCAACAAACAAGATATCTCATAAAAAATCCCTTGACCCCTATTTCATACAACTGCAAACATCTTGAAACCAGCTAGACCTGCATCAAATCTGATTTTGAAAATGAAATCCTCATTCTCTCACCTTTCCAATGATATATAATAATTGATATTTGGGCAGAAAACAAAGCCCCCAACCATTAATTTCTCTCACAAGTTTGCAACTTCAATTTTTGAATTTATTATATAGTTCAAACTATATAAATTTATGTTTTTAAATTTGATTTTTGCAAGTTTGAATGTGCACGGGAAGAATAAAATATTACTTTTTTAAACCCTGTAGTGGGACCCACATGACACATGGTAGGATCGGATTGGTTGCACTGTCTACCAAGCACCACCTCAACACTGACTCATCCACCGCCTCATCGGGCTACCACATGTCAGCCTGTCGCATTTTCGCAAGAGCTGAAGTTCCTCTTTGCGATCATGCGACCACTTGACATGTGTCCACTTCTGACCAGTCACCGCCACCTCATCTCCTACAAAATTTACTTACCAGTGGTCATGGGCACAAAAATTGAGGCACCATTCTGAAGGGTCATGTGAGCATAGCCTCCAGTTCTTCTTCTTATTTCATCATGTGAGTGGACTTGCATATATTCATTACAATTTCCCCATTCCGGATGAATGTGGGATTAAATTGTTGAGAGTTTTTAAACTTTCTTTGCATTTTGTCTCAAAATAATGGGGCCCACCACTGCACCAACTCCTCCAACCAAGGGGCCCAGCAAGAGCCTCTTGTTTCTTTGTTTACAATGCATTGGAGTGCTGTTGTATATAAACACAAAAATAATCCTTCACCCAGCCAATGTGGGATAATTGGTCTTGAAGTTTTAATGGGCAGTTTTGACAGTGTCGCACTCAGGTGACTGTAACTTGCGAACCAGGAAGAATTTTGAAAATCACTCTGGTGAGAATAAAGATAACTAGGTTTTTCGACAACAGATTAAAAAATGAGCTCGATCCAACGGTTCAATAAAAAGTTACGCCCCCGTAATATGACTATTTTTTCTTTTCTGCAAATCTGCATTTTCAAAATCCATTGTATGGGCTATTTCTTATATCATTGTGTAGGATTCTCATGTGAAAAATGTGCCTCCATTGGTTGCTGTGTAAGTCCCCAATACACCTTGGCCTTTCACAAATAGTGAGCACACTCTCCATTTTATTGCGGGCTGCTCACACAAAGCTCCTCTCACGTTGGCATCTACAACAAACCGTGTGCACCCAAATGGCATTCATGCTGGGACCATGATATATGAGTCTTCCTTACTTTGTTTATGCTAGTCCCTTCTCCATGAAAGGGTGAAATTTTCTCTAATGCCTCCCAATAGTATCGACAAAAGTAACATTCATGTTCTCCCTGCTCTGCCATTGCATCAGATGACCAAGTTTGAAAAGCTCTTATCACTCCTGCAACTATCATGGAGAATTAACTCTTGAATATTTGCCTCCAACAAAAACTCTCTAATATTCTTATACATTGAAGACTTAGAACGCTGAAACAAAGCTCATGCACCATTTTTAACTCATGTTTAAACACTTGTCAACAAACTTCGAGCATTTGTGTCGAGCAATAACATTAAGGAAAACTAGAAGCATTTTCAAGACATATGGATACCATCATTCCTTCCAACCATATCAAAAGAGATATCAAGATATGGGTCGACATCAAAACATGTAGATAACCTTAAATTCATTTACCCTTTCAACCTTTGCAAAGTTATCAAGTAACATCATCTGGCGTCAGAACTGGCTTTTAAAACTGACCCATTGAAACTTTCGGTAATCAAAAGCTTAGGCATTGGTTCTCCCTCATACAAGGAACATGATTTCATAACCAACTCACCAAAAAGATCAAACAACCGATTATAATTAATCACCAAAGTCAGCCTGTTAGATATATTTAGATTTAAAATAGTCAAAATCATAGAAATTAGGTTTGGAATTGGCTTGGGAAAATGGTCAAATGGATTGGCAGAGACTTCAAAATCCATAGACAAGTAGTCTTCTAGGTCTATAGTATGAAACAACTTTCAATTATGTTAGACCTTGCACAGGGCACAAACTACAAGACCTCAAATTAGGCTACTTAGAACTCTGAACAAAGCACAGAGAATTCTAACAAATTGCAAATGGAATGGCACTGGCAAATAGGTCAAACGGGTGCATGGGGGGATAAAAATTAGCAACATGACTCACTCCCATGCCTATAGTATGATGCCACAACTGGCATGCAATGATCAATCAAAGGGAAAAAGATAAAGCTCCACAAATAGGGCCTCCGAGAAAAACTTGAACAAGTGTATTATGCAAATCCAAGAAAACACCTCCGGAAGGGAATGAATAAATATGGTCAAAACTTATCATAGGGACTTGAAACCTAACACATAGAGAGTATGAAATGTGTACAACAAGATTCTAGGCTCATATTTTTATGACTCTTTCCAGGGTGCATATTATTCAACCTCAAAGTGACCCTTCCCGGTGATTTCTAGACTAGGCAATTTTCTGATTTTGAGACCCCCTAGGAATGAAATGACGAAAACCCATTTGAACATGCCACCTAAGGATTCCAAAAAACTTGATAGGATGAATGAAAAGCAATGAAAACATAGACCTCAAGATATGACTTCAAATATGCCCATATTAGCATGCAATACAAAGCCACAAACGATCACTTAATCAAAATTTTACATGGTACCTCAAAACTGCATTTTGAGTACCAACATTGGCTCTGTCTGGGGATGGTTGAATGCAAGTTCAACACAAGAATACCAGAATCTTCTGGAAGAGTAGACCACCCCAAAAACCAGCTTCTCCTTCTTAATCCAAAAACAACTTCATCTTCTTAATCCTCCAATCCATTATTCGGTTCTGAGGCTCCTTTATTCAAAGCAAACACACGACACAAAGAAAAGCAAATGTAAAAGTATTTACAAAACTTTCAACTGAAATCAATGCTTACCCCAGTCAAATACATGATTTTCATTTTCATACAACGGAGGTAAACTCAAATTATTGTTTCCATGTGCTTGATCAAAAACACTGCCATTCACCTTTAACACATCAGACAAAAGACAATCAGCAAACTCATCTTCATTTAGCAAAATACAGTCACTGAAATACTGTGAACGCTGATCATTATGTGACATCATATCATCACACCATTCCCTATTATTGACTTGTTGGAAAAAGAAACATTCTAGCTCATTTTCATGGCAAGATACATCCACATTTTGAACACTAGTTTGCACCACATGATAGGCTTCTTTTACATCAGTTTGCAAACTAAAAAAAAATGTCTCTAAACAAAAATCAGATTGCAATAAATCAGAGAAATCTTGCTGATCATAACTCCTATCAGCATCTTGTAAACATGGGAAGGCGTTGTCAAATAATGGTTCATCATTTACTTGTAAATCAGAGAATACACATTTAGATTCATCTTTTCCTTCAGCATCATGGCATATGTGAGGATCAATGACATTAGACTCATGATAATCTGAATCTACAGTAGCACATACATCTTCATACTCATCATACATGACAGTAGCAAATCCATCATAATCATATGTACTCTTAATCTGCATGTCATGAACTTCAAAAATAGGGGAAAGGAACTCATCATATCTCTCACATTTGATGCCTTGATTAATACCCTCTTTATCAAAACATATGTCTGTCGGGCATGAGACTCTAGAATCAAATGCGGGTGTAGGCCTCTGAAAATCAGCATCTAGGAGTTGTGAAATCTTCTCACTACTAAGCAGGCATTGAACCTCTTGTCCATTTTCTTTGTTCTCCTGCTCAATGCTGAATACATCTTCCTTGTTGGAAACAAGAGACAAGACTTCTTGATTTATCTCATTTTGTGCAAAAGACTCAGTATCACTTTCATCTGCATCATACTCAAACTCTTGTTGTTCACATGAGTCATTTTCAAGCTGAAAAAAGAAGTCATCATCTACAAGCTGAGAATACGGGAACTCTACAAACTCAAAGGAATCATTTCCAGTTATAGATTCTTCCTCATTGTCTTGTTGTTCATAGACTTCATTGTCGGCAATATATTCAACACTACTAGTACAAGTAGACTCAGCAACAACACAACTAAGTTCAAATTCAACATTTTCAATTTCATCTATCCATCTTCTAACACATTTAGTTGTTTCTTCTATACAAGAAGCTGACAAATCATAGGATTCTAGCACACAAAGCTCTACAAATAATTGTACCCACTCTAATTCTGGGAAATCAATATCCATTACAAGCTTATCAACTGTACTAGAAAACCTTTGATAAAATGAAAATGCTGACTCATTGTTTCTTTCTCCTACCCTTTTTCTCAAAATCAATAGGGCTTCCTCTTGGACTCTTTGCCAACTCGATGCAGTATCCTTTTCTACATTATCATTTCCAAGATGTTGCTCACAAACTTCAAATCTAGAAAACAAATCTTGCTCCATGAATGCTGAAATGTCTATTTTAACCATTTATGTGATCAACACATCATATTCTGTCACAAATATTTCTATCTAATTTTATACAACCATTATCTTCACAAAACTATAGCATAGCATACTCCTGATTTCTTGAAACCAAAATTTCAACTAGAACGTATGACAAACTTTGAAACTAATTTCCCTTTTCTTAGTGCTTTGCTCACCTATCAAGGGACTTTTATTATCGTATAAAAACTTGGGATTACCTGGATAAGATTTGCAGCTTCTTCTTTTTTTAATTCCGGAGAATCACTCTAACCAGCAAAGTCACATAATCCCTTTTCAAATTGCTGCAAATATAAATACTTCCAGGCTATTCATACACAGAGATTTGAACAAATTTTAGATTCTTTTTCTGACTCTCTTTCATAAAACCAGATTCAAATATTGATTTAGCCAAGCAAGGAAACAAACGTCTTAAACTTGCTAATCTTAAACATCAAATAACAACTAATAATTGCAAATTACACTGGCACAACACAACCAGGATTCTCCAATTACAAACAGAGCCACCACCCACAACATGTATGGGATTAAATTTCATAAACTCGTCTATAACAAGTACAATAGATAGTATTACACAAATCTAATGTATATTCACATTATACTCCCCAGCAGAGTCACCATTTTGTTAGCTCTTTTTCATGTAGAATCGCCAATTTAGCTATTAAGCTTGACTCTTAGGTTCCCAATTCTAGATTCTTACAGGGAAAAGGCTAATTGATAAGGACCAAGTCCTTCTTCTACTTCGGGCTCCACAGACCCAGGCGGGTGTACCTATCTTTAGATTCACTGCTTCACAATGAAATCCTATAGTGGATTAGGGGTTCTCACAATGATTCACTAATGTCTTTTGCTGCAACTGATGCAGAGCTTAGAAAGCCAATCCATGATATTAACAAAAGCAAACAATCATTGCAGAAAAATGACAAAAGTGACAAGGGTATTCACCCTTCTTCTCTTTGAGCTTAAAACTCAGGCAGGTTAACATATCTGATTCACTTCTACAAGGAATCACCAAAAGCACTTGCACTATTCAATGCAATCGACAAACATTTATGCTCTTAAACATGAAAGGGAAAAGTGATTGGAAAAGATTTTGATTACAAACCTAGTTTAAACTAGTGCCTAATCCTGGGCATGGAGTCATGAGATGCACATCAACAGGAAACTTCAAATCTTATACAACTGAAAATCAAATAATGCACCTTGTACACCATTCTCTCTTCCCCCTATCTGGACATCAGATCCTTATGAAACATCATATGATCAACAATAATCTTCAAGATATTACACTTTCCTTGAAAGAAACTTGAAAGTCATTGCACCATTTACCTTGTAAACAGGTATACAGAGATGCCTTACAAATCAATATACAACAATTTAACAAAGACACAAAGAGACATCAGACAAATACAGGAAAAGATTTCCACTATCTTTCATTGAATCACCTATATCTATCCATTCAAATCACAACAAACTCAAAATGAGAACTCTGAAATGAAACTCAGAACTTGCATTCATGGAACTCAAACTTGCAGAGCCCTGCTCATGCAAAAAGATTGGAACCCTTACAAAAAGATCAGAAATGGGAATAAGAAGAGAAGGGGGAAACACCAGAAAGCATCACAACTTGACACTTGTCAAACTTTGAACTACTCACTAAATGAATCACCATGTCTGGAACAATAAATATGATCTTCCCTCATCCACTAAAAACACCTATTCACCTACCCCAACATGAGTCACTGGATTGCAACAAACAAGATATCTCATAAAAAATCTATTGACCCCTATTTCATTCAACTACAAACATCTTGAAACCAGCTAGACCTGCATCAAATTTGATTTCGAAAATGAAATCCTCATTCTCTCACCTTTCCAACAATATATAATACTTGATATTTGGGCGAAAAATAAAGCCCCCAACCATTAATTTCTCTCACAAGTTTGCAACTTCAATTTTTGAATTTATTATATAGTTCAAACTATATAAATTTATGTTTTTAAATTTGATTTTTGCAAGTTTGAATGTGCACGGGAAGAATAAAATATTACTTTTTAAAACCCTACAGTGGGACCCACGTGACACGTGGTAGGATCAGATTGGTTGCACTGTCCACCAGGCACCACCTCAACACTGACTCATCTACCGCCTCATCCGGCTGCCACATGTCAGCCTGTCGCATGTTCGCAAGAGCTGAAGTTCGTCTTTGCGATCATGCGACCACTTGACATGTGTCCACTTCTGACCAGTCACCGCCACCTCATCTCCTACAAAATTTACTTACCACTGGTCATGGGTACAAAAATTGAGGCACCATTCTTAAGGGGCATGTGAGCATAGCCTCCAGTTCTTCTTCTTATTTCATCATGTGAGTGGACTTGCATATATTCATTACAATTTCCCCATTCCGGATGAATGTGGGATTAAATTGCTGAGAGTTTTTAAACTTTCTTTGCATTTTGTCTCAAAATAATGGGGCCCACTGCTGCACCAACTCCTCCAACTAAGGGGCCCAGCAAGAGCCTCTTGTTTCTTTGTTTACAATGCATTGGAGTGCTGTTTTATATAAACACAAAAATAATCCTTCACCCAGCCAATGTGGGATAATTAGTCTTGAAGTTTTAACGGGCAGTTTTGACAGTATCGCACTCAGGCACCTGTAACTTGCGAACCAGGAAGAATTTTGAAAATCGCTCTAAGGAGAATCAAGATAATTAGGTTTGCGACAACATATCCAAAAATAAGCTTGATCCAATAGTTCAATAACAAGTTACGCTCCCCGCAATATGACTATTTTTTCTTTTCTGCAAATCCACGTTTTTAAAATCCATTGTATGGGCTATTTCTTATATTATTGTGTAGGATTCTCATGTGAAAAATGTGCCTCCATTGTTTTCTGTGTAAGTCCTCAATACACCTTGGCCTTTCACAAATAGTGAGCACACTCTCCATTTTATTGCGGGCTGCTCACACAAAGCTCCTCTCACGTTGGCATCTACAAAAAACTGTGTGCACCCAAATGGCATTCATGCTGGCACCATGATATATGAGTCTTCCTTACTTTGTTTATGCTAGTCTCTTCTCCATGAAAGGGTGAAATTTTCTCTAATGCCTCCCAATAGTATCGACAGAAGTAACATTCATGTTCTCCCTGCTCTGCCATTGCATCAGATGACCAAGTTTGAAAAGCTCTTATCACTCCTGCAACTATCATGGAGAATTAACTCTTGAATATTTGCCTCCAACAAAAACTCTCTAATATTCTTATACATTGAAGAGTTAGAATGCTGAAACAAAGCTCATGCACCATTTTTAACTCATGTTTAAACACTTATCAACAAACTTCGAGCATTTGTGCCGGGCAATAACATTAAGGAAAACTAGAAGCATTTTCAAGACATATGGATACCATCATTCCTTCCAACCATATCAAAAGAGATATCAGGATATGGGTCAACATCAAAACATGTAGATAACCTTGAATTCATTTACCTTTCAACCTTTGCAAAGTTATCAAGTAACATCAACTGGCCTCAGAAATGGCTTTTAAAACTGACCCATTGAAACTTTCGGTAATCAGAATCTCAGGCATTGGTTCTCCCTCATACAAGGAACATGACTTCATAACCAACTCACCAAAAAGATCAAACAACCGATTATAATTAATCACCAAAGTCAGCCTGTTAGATATATTCAGATTTAAAACAGTCAAAATCATAGAAATTAGGTTTGGAATTAGCCTGGGAAAATGGTCAAATGGATTGGCAGAGACTTCAAAATCCATAGACAAGTAGTCTTCTAGGTCTATAGTATGAAAAAAATTTCAATTATGTTAGACCTTGCACAGGGCACAAACTACAAGACCTCAAAGTAGGCTACTTAGAACTCTGAACAAAGCAAACAGAGAATTCTAACAAATTGCAAATGGAATGGCACTGGCAAATAGGTCAAACGGGTGCATGGGGGGATAAAAATTAGCAAGATGACTCACTCCCATGCCTATAGTATGATGCCACAACTGGAATGCAATGATCAATCAGAGGGAAAAAGATACAGCTCCACAAATAGGGCCTCCGAGAAAAACTTGAACAAGTGTATTATGCAAATCCAAGAAAACACCTCCGGAAGGGAATGAATAAATATGGTCAAAATTTATCACAGGGACTTGAAACCTAACACATAGAGAGTATGCAATGTGTAAAACAAGATTCTAGGATCATATTTTTATGAAACTTTCCACGGTGCATATTATTCAACCTCAAAGTGACCCTTCCTGGTGATTTCTACACTTGGCAATTTTCTGATTTTGAGACCCCCTAGGAATGAAATGACGAAAACCCATTTGAACATGCCACCTAAGGATTTCAAAAAACTTGATAGGATGAATGCAAAGCAATGAAAACATAGACCTCAAGATATGACTTCAAATATGCCCATACTAGCATGCAATACAAAGCCACAAACGAGCACTTAATCAAAATTTTACATGGTACCTCAAAATTGCATTTTGAGTACCAACAGTAGCCTTATTACTCTTTTGGATTATGTGAAGGATTTGGTAGATGATTCACCATATCCTCATCTTCATAATCCTAATCCCATTATTCCTAATGTGATTCCTAATCTTCCTATTCCTAATCTGATGCATAATTCTCCATCGGTTATCCCTATTTCTTCCCATACTTATGATGGGATTGAAGCTATAGTTTAGGATGTAGATGTGCAGGATTTATTTGATTTACCTTTTCCTCTAATTCATGATGATATTAAAGGAAAGGGTAAAGAAACTTCTTCAAAACCTATTATTCCACCTTATACAAGCTTTACTCATGAGCATGATAAACCATCACCTCCTGTAGAAGCTTTACATAATATATACACTATAGGATTCAATATGATGACTAAACAAGGATATGGAGGTTTAGGGCTAGGAGTTAATGAGCATGGTATCAAGTATCCAATTCATATACCCCCTAAATAGGATGTGCATGGTGTTGGTTATCCACAATCTCAAATCAAGGTAGGTGATGTTGATCATAGTCCTCCTCTTCATGTTCTTCTCCCTACACCTACCGTAGATAACACCGATATTCATCAAGATGTAGCTAAGAAGGTATATGTTCAATTAATGAATTCCAAGAAATAAATCTTTAAACCTATGTTGAAAGATGCTTTAACCAAGTACAAATGTCCTTTTCATTATAGTAATATGCATTTACTTGTTGATTGTAAGCATTTCAAGATATATGTTAGGGAAAGAGCTGCTTTATGAATTATATCTCATTCTCGTGCAGTTTTACAATTCCTTCTTAATTTTGATATAGGGGATACCCCTCATTCTGATATAATATAGATTTCTTCTCCTCTTGTCTCTAGATTGGGGGGAAAGAGGTAAATTTTCATCTAGTCCCCTAGGATCCATTAGGCTTTTAGCATATATTGTATCTTGAGCTTAATTGGTATTCTTTTTATCCTCTCTCTCTATGGTTTTGTATTATGTTCATAATCATCCATAGATTCTATTTTCAAGATAGATTTTCTAAAACATTTTTTTTGAAAAGGTATCCATTTCTTTTCATCCCTGGGGGGCAAGGCTCTTCTTTCTTTCTCTTTGTCTAGGGATTTTCTTTATAAATTTTTTTTATGAATATCTTTTTTTTTATCAACTATTACTACTCAATAATATTCATTGAATATAGTTGAATTCTTTTTTTGTTAGCCAAATTTCTGACACTGAACACTCAACACTCAATTAAATTCTTATCAATAATCTATTTTGTTTAATATTCTTTTTTTTTTTTACAGCATTGCAATATTGGAGGCAAAAATGTAATTTAGGCATTTACTTTTTGTTTTGGAGTTACCAAAAAATACATAATAATTCCCCTCCTATTTTTTTTTGTCGAGCTTCTCGATCAGTCATTATTCCTTGCGAAGTAGAAAGGATTGCAATCCCCATTCCACCTAAAACTTTAGGGATTTCTCAAGAATTAGAATAGATTCTCAGACCAGGTTTGCTTTTCCTTAGCTTAGTGGCATTTGTTTATTTGGCAACACTATTTCATTATACTGACCAATGTTTCAGATATGGATATCCTTTTTATATGAGAAGTTGTTATCCTAGGTCATCACCTCTTCTTTATTTTGAAAATTATGCTCATTATAAACTCTTGCAATTGTTCTGGTGATTAGAGTTGTTTCCCTCATTTCAAAGATTCCTTTTCCTCTTGATTGCAGTGGGCTAGATGATTGAATTTTTGTTTCTTTTTGAAAGATGATATTTTATCTAAAAGCACTCCTCTATGGTGGGGGTCTTTTTGATAAGATCTCTTTCTCTTTGAGGATCCTTTTTCCATAAGCAACATATCCTTTTCATGATTATCTATACTCTTGGATGTAACGGTTAATACCCTTCGCTAAGAATGTAGTGTATATTATTGTTAAATAGGATATCTCCTTACATTGTGAAGTAGGTATCCTCTTCCTCTTCCTTATCATGTCTAGTAGACTGCCATGATAAGGAGGGGGGCATATATAGGGTCTCCCTTGTACTATAGTTTTTTATTTATATGCTAAATCCTCTGAAGGTAACGTACATAAGTTGCTAAATCCTGAAGGGACACATATTTTTCAATTTTCAATATGCTAAATCCTCTGAAGGTAATGTACATAAGTTGTTGAATCTTGAAAAAACACACATTTTTCAATTTTCAATATGCTAAATCCTCTAAAGGTAATGCACATAAGTTTCTAAATCCTAAAGAGACATGCATTTTTTTATATTTTCCAGTATGCTAAATCTTCCGAAGCTAACACACATAAGTTGCTAAATCCTGAGGAGACATGCATTTCATATTCATAGTGATACAAGAAGATGGATCTATGGATATTCTGGAAGCCATCAAAAGATGCATTACAATTTCAAAGCACACTTTATGGGTGAAGTATCCGTTTTGGCCACCTATTTGGCTCTCCCTCCTTGGTGATTCATAGTAAGGTGGGCATCTTATTGGGCAAGGTAATCACCTTCTCTTTTATCTCTTTTCACTTTCATGCTATAAGGACTAGATCATGAAGCTATGTTATTTATAGTGTTGCTCTTGTCTTTCTTATGTAATAATTTATGCTTTTATGATAGCTTTCCAAATATGATATTAGTATAGGAAATATTTCTTAGCAAGGTTTCCTCTACTAGTTGATTTGGGTTTGTTTTAGTACTAAACCCCCCCTCCTTTTTATGTTTTTGCACCCTTGTGCATGTGTGTTGAGTTAGAATCTTTTAGCCAATGGGCTTGTGTCCTTAAGCTAAGTGTTATTTTATCTCATTGTAAATCCACTTGGCTCTCTTCTTTCTTCTCCTTTACCAAGAGTTTGCATTGAATCCATACTCTTGCTAAAGTGGGGGCTTAATGTATCATCTTAAAATGGAAGCACTTCCATGTTAAGAGTGTTTAGCCCTCTAAGTAAGTGGTATGGAATCATTTCAAGTTCCTTGATTAGGTCTTTTCATGGATCTAGATTTTTCCCCTATTTTTCTTCTCTATCCACCTATTTCCAGCTTTTCCTGGCACCTGGCTCTGAGAACTTAAGATCTAGGACTCTAGAGTCAAAGTCAACCTCTTGGGTAAAGGTAAACCTTGACCTTGACCTAGGGTAGAGTCGACCTCAACCCTGACCTAGGTTAGAGTCGACCTCGACCTTGACCCTGGGTCTAATTTTCAAGTTCCAAAGGTTTTAGGATATCGAGCTTTGGAAAGTTTTATTTTCCTACTTTTGGGTCAGTTGTTTAAGATTTCAGAATGGTAAACTCTTAAATTGCATTTAATATAGGTCCATTTCTAGGGTTTAAGGTTAATTGGGATTTAATTCTCCAATGTCGGCCTCTCTATAAGTTTGTGCCCTAGATCACTATAAAAGGAAGCCTTCCTCTCTCATTTTCACATCCACTTTTCATGAGAAATCATCAATTATTCATGAGCATCCATCTTTAACCAAGAAATTTCATCTCATCCATTTGTTCATCAAGCATTCTCAAGCAAGGAAACATTCAAGCAAGTATCCAAGCATTCAAGTTCTTCATTGAAGATCAAGGATTCAAGCATTGAAGCCTTTGAAGGGATTTGGTTCAAGCATGCAAGATTCATCATTCAAAACCCTAGATCTATCCATCATGGTGGTGTGATCTTCCTTCAAGATCATTTGTTCATCTTCAAGATCTATTCATTCTTCAAGGTGGATTCCGAGCATACAATCATGTAGGTTTTGATTTACATTTGTTAATGTTATGTTCAAGCTTTCATATCAACATACTTGTTTACATTTGAAATACAATTGCATATCTATTGAATATCATAGCTTCATTGTTAGATCTACTTATACTAATTGGTAGCATTCTCTATTGCAATTCCATTATTAAGGTTGATTCCAAATTGGGGTTTGACTAAGGAAAACCTCTCATCCAAACAATAAAACCATTTTTCTTATAGGTACAGGTACATGACAGTGAATTATAGTTCAGATCTAGATACCCTTTTTGGTGAACTTCCAAGATCCGCGAATATAATTTTCATCAGAGCTATTTCAGGTTAGGGATGACCTTTAGTGAGGGGTAAGATTTTGCCCTGGGGTAAGATTGTGCCCCGCTATCTAGGTCAAAGTTGACCTGACCTCAGAAAGACAAATTTTTTTTGGGTTTTCTCTATCTCGGCATTTCTAGTTCAAAGTAGGTTGCAGAATCTCCTGAAACTGAACACAGACATCAGAAAATAGTGATTTCTGCATCAGCCTTCTTTCAAGATAAGTATTCCTATTTTATTTAGTTTGTATGTCCATAATAGTTTCCATCATAGATATTTCATCACACACCTATTCAAAATTACACATTTCCCCCTATCCACTATTTAACCCTATTCATTGTGGTAAACCCCATTTTTACAACTATTTAGGAACAAGTTGATTTGGATATTTTTGAAAACTATGTTTATGGAAAATAAAAGAGGGTCATATTTCTTAGGGTTGTGAAGGAAATGAAAAGTGAAAAGTTAGAACTTGTACCTTATGATATATGGGGACTAGCTCAGGTACTATCTCTTGGTAGGTCTTATTAATATGTTTTCTTTATTGATGATGAAACTAGGAAAACATGGGTTTATTTCATTTCCATAAAATATTATGTATTTGAATTCTTTAAGAAATGGAAAGATTTGGTTGAAAATTAGAAAGGAAACAAGTTGAAGTGTCTCAGATCACATAATGGAATTCAGTACTACATTAGTGAATTAGATAGTTATTATTCATTCCATGGGATTCCTAGACAAAAGAAAGTTCTTAGAACCCCACAAGAAAATGGTGTGTCTAAAAGGATGAATAGAACTATCATAGAGTGTACAAGGAGCATGAGATTACACATAGGATTGCATTTTCAATTTAGGTAAGATGTAGATACTTATGTATATTTGATCAATAAATGGTCTTCAAGCTCCTTGGATGGCAGTATTCCAGAGGAGGCATGGATAGGAAAAAGGTAAACTACTCAACTCATTTCTAAAAACTTTTTGTTATGGAACATTTGTCCATATAGATATAGAAAATTTCTTAAAACATGAGGAAAAATCCAAGAAGTGTACTTTTATTGGGTATGGTGTTTATGATTTTGGTTACCATTTATTGGATTTTGAGAATAAAGAAATCATGAGGAGTAGAGATGACATATTCAATGTAAGGCTCATGTACAAGGATCAAATGCAAGGAAATAAGAAAGAAGAGGAACACACAACATGCATGGCACTTTATGAAATCCCAATAAATACAAGCCCAACCATGCCAAAAAATATTGAACTAGAACTATAATAGGTTCTTCAAACTCTGGTAAGAAGATATTCTAAGATAAGTAGACCTCCTGAATGATATTCTCCTTCATTATAATATTATGTATTATTGACTAATTCTGGTGATCTAAGAAGTTATGCAAAAGCAATGGAGGTTGAAACTATGAAAAAATGGGAGAAAGGAATGAAAGTGGAGATGAATTATTTGATGCAAAATCAAACTTTTGTGTCTGTTGAATTTACTAATGGTAAAAGATAATTTCCTAAAAAATGGATTTGTAGGTTAAAAAAAGAACACAGAGGAAATAAAAGGTACAAGGATAGACTTTTGGTAAAAGGATTTTCCCATAAAAGGGTATTTATTTTGATGAGATATTTCCACATGTTGTTAAAATGACTTCGATTTGAATAGTTCTAAGTCTTGTGGCCACAAAAAATTTACATCTAGAAAAATTAGACATGTCAAAATAACTTTTCTCCATGGAGATTTGGAGGAGGATATTTATATGGAGCAACCACAAGGGTATGTGGTCAAAGGTAAGGAAAATTTAGTGTGTAGGTTGAAGAAGAGCTTGTATGGGATGAAACAAGCACCCTAGAAATGGTATTTGAAATTTGATAGTTTTATGGTTGAACAAGGTTACAAAAGATGTCATTTTGATCATTGTGTTTATTTCAAGAGATTGGATAAAGGTATCTATATTATCATATTATTATATGTTGATGATATGCTTGTTTTTTATAAAGGTAAATACAGGTTTTGAATGGACCCTAAACCATTTACAAAGGAGTACAAAAGATATACTATAAATCCCTTACAAACATAGAACACCTGCTAAACAACAAAAAGCAGGACCCCAACCTAACAAACAACACCCAAGAAAGATACAATAGAAAGCCAAAAAATAGCCAACAGCACAACTACCATCAACCTACCAACAAAAAACCAGCAAGAACCACATATTTGCTTTCATGGCCTTTTTAGCCTCTTTTTGCATTTCCTCCATTTTCTAGATAGAATCTTTCAGGCTTGTAAGCTCCTTAGGTATTTCAGGTACTTTCCTCTTGAGATTGTTTCTGGTTCTAGTTCCCAACCCCAAAGACTGACCTTTACCTTGAGCATCTTCTTCCACCATGATGGTAGTTTTTTGAGAAAACTACTCTCCAGATAAGCATACAAGGCTTTTAAATTCATCACAAAAACTTTGAGGCCCTCATTACTATGCTTCAAGATTTCTCTTATGCAGTAACCATTGTAACTAATTTTTCCATTTATGTCCTTCAACTTTTCATCCATGATAGCAAAAATTCTAGAATTTAGGTCCTCATTTGTGTTACTTTTATTTACCTTCTTCAAAACCTCTTCGGTACAATTATTATCTAGATTTTCCAATCTTTCTTTTAGAGACTCCATTTCTCTTCCAAGACCTTTAGATTATAATCCATTTTTCATTTCCTGACTGAGCCATTTATCAATATTAATTCCATAGCTAGTTGTGCTCCTTACCTCCTACAAAATGTAGTCCTCAACATCAAAGCCAATATAAACCTCTTTCTCCTTACCTATTCTCTATCTTTTTTTCTCTTCTCTTTTCCTAGCCCTAAAGGTTTTAGGCTTCCTTTGCAAAGTACCTTCCTCTTTCTTTCTATTTTTCTCCTTGTTACTCTTCTCAATTTTCTTTTCCTTCTCATAATCCTCTCCTTCCCTCTCCTCTTCCTTTTCAAATTCTTCTTCCACCTCCTGTTCTTCTTCCTCCTCACCTAGTACTTCAACATCCTAATTATTGCTCTCCATCTTGTCATTCTTCTTAGAGGTTGAGCCCTTATTTTTGACCTTAGGATCCTTTTCCTCTTCTACGGGATCATCCACCATATTTTCCTCTGGCATCATTCCTTCCTCTTTGTCTTGGGTAAAGGGATTTTGTCCTTCAATTTCCTCTTTAGAATCTCCCTTTCCCTTTCTTTTTTTCTTTTTACTCTTGTTTGTAACAACCCTTGTCTCTTCCACTTTAGGTTTCTTGTTCTTCCCTTTTACCAATTTTGGTATGGGATCAATAATTTTGTCCTTGACATTATCTTCTATAAGCATTATTAACCCTTCATGCAACATCAGGTAACTAGGATTTTTCCTGCTCTCCAGAATGCTATTATTCAAAGAACTAAATAGATAATAGGGAAAGAGACTTTCTTTTGATACTTGAAATGGTTAACAAGTACAAAGTGAAAGTTGTACACCTTAGTGTAGTGCCCATCAAGAGTAAAATACTCCATCAAAACTTTTAAAATATTGGACCAAATAAGTCTAATCCTATCCATTTACATATAATCCCCAGTGCATTTAACCATCATTGCTTCTTCTTCCTTATTTTTGGGAAAACACTTAATAGCCTAAGAACCCATACGCTTATTATTCCTATAAAACTTCATACCATCTAGTGGCATGCTCGTAATCTCAAAAATAACATTCAGTGTGAGAGGAAAGGACTTACCCATAAAATTGATCCTCCCAAGAACCCACCCAGTAGAAAACTTCTTTGTTATCTATTTGTTATATCCATGTAATCTTTCCAGATAAGGAGTAATCCCTCCCTGCTTGAGCTTTCTCCAAACAGTCATCTCCTTTTTCCATTTTGCATAGTCCAACAACTCCTCCCTTCTCAAACCACCTCCCATGTCTTCTGCAATTTCTTGTTTACTTTGGTTACCAACAAGCAAAGTATCAATATGCTTCTGGATCCCTTGTTTCAATAGACTTAAAATGACTCACAATCCATGTGCAATAATTTGAGTCATTATTATCACACACCTTAACTGATAGATCTCTCTCCTTGAAAAATTAAGCGACCTCTTCATTATTGCTTTTTCTATTAATGACCCCTTCCTTGTGATTAAGTCTATCAAACTTGATTAGACTTAAAATCTCTTTTTGAAGATTTACTTCCTCTTTCCATTTAATGATTTCTTCTTTATGGGCCCCCACATTAGTAAGCCCATCCACAAGCTTATTGCCCTCACGATAAACATGGGAAATATGAACTTCTTGGAAAGTTTCGAGAATAGTTTTAATTTTTTCTATTATATTTGCTATAGTCCAAGAGACCACTTTCATACCTTTTATGTAGTTTATTATATTTAGAGAACCTCCCTCTAGCCACAACTGCATACATCCTAGCTCCTTAGCCAACATCACAACTTGGAGGGCCACCTTGGCTTCAATAACATGATTTGTTTGAATTCACAAAGGCACAGCAATAGCTCCTAGACAATTGCCTACCCAATCTCTAACTAATCCTCCAACCCATGCCTTACCTAGATTTCCCTTGGAAAATCCATCAAAATTTCCTTTATGCCAACTATTCGATGGAGTTGTCCATATAATATTTTCTCTAGGATTGGGGTATTTGATTCTTTGACCCAAGAAGTCCCAATTGAGGATCTCTTTGAATTCTTGAGATTGGTCCAAGAATATAGAATCTTTCAAAAGAGTACTTCTAAAGTTGTCCATTAGGCTTCTACACACTTGATTAGCAACAATCTCATAGGGGGTTTGTTTGTCTCTGAACACTCTATTATTTCTCTCCTTCTAGACTCTCCAAGTTAAGCAAGAACAAACAAATCCATATAGTTTTGATCTCTTTACTAGGAAAGGGTAAAATCCATTGCTTTATTAAATCTTGAAGATTCTGAGGGTTTACCCAGTCCAACTGGATCTTGTTAAATATAGATTCCCAAAATTTTCTACTGTAGGGATAGTGCATCATCATATGATTACTAGATTCAACTTCAACACAATACAAAAAGAACCTATTAGGCATATTGAAGCCCCTTTTAAAAAGGTTTTCCATAGTAAGAATCTTATTTTGAACAAGAAACCAATAAAAGATATTAATCTTAGGGATGAGATTTTTGTTCTAGACCTAAGAGCAGAAAGGTTGTTCTTCCTTAATAAAAAAGATAGAAAAAGAAGAGGAAATAGTGAATTTACCACTGGCCTCAGGACCCCACACCAATACATCCTGCTCATTATCTCTCAAAAACCAAGATTGGAGTGGCATATTCACAATCTGAAGATTTTCATCAATAAGACCTAGATCAACCCATTCTTCATTGTCCCAGTAATCAGACACCATTTCACCTATAGCCTCTTTACAAACCTGAATAACCATTTTTAACCATTTTTCATCCCAAAATTTTATCTTCCTACCATCTCCCAGCTAACTTTTATCTTCCTACCATCTCCCATTTTTCATCCCAAAATTTTATCTTCCTATCTTTTAACCATTTTTCATCCCAAAATTTTTCCTTCCATCTAACCCCCCTTCTAACCAAATTCTTAGCTTTACTGATAATATTCCAGGTATAGGATCCCTAAATATCTTCTTGAAAACTTAAATAGTCTTTTGAAGAGTTTAAGAGGTATTTACTCTTTATAGTAGTATTCCATTCCTTATTCTCTTCAAAAATCCTTCAGATTTGTTTGACTAAGAGAGCCTTATTAGTGTTTTTGATACTTCTTATTCCAAGCCCTCCAAATTTCTTTGGCTTATAAAGCTTGTCCCCAGCAATAAGGCTAAGCCTTTTTTTCTCTTCAACTCCTAACCAAAGAAATATTTTCTGGATTTTGTCAATCAGATCAGCATACTTCTAAGGGATTTTAAAGAGACTAAGAGCATATAATAGAAGGTTTTAGAGAGCATCCTTCAGTAATTGGACTTTTCCAGCTTGGCTCAGAGTAACCCCTTTCCACCCTGGCTTGTTGCCGAGTCTAATATGCAACTATATCATCTTAAAATGGAAGCACTTCCATGATAAGATAATTTATCCCTCTAAGTAAGTGGTCTAGGGTCATGTTAAGCACCTTGATCAAGTCTTTTCATGTATCTATCTTTCTTCCCCCATTCTTCTTCCCTTTGCACCTATTATCCACTTTATTTATGCATTTCTTAGCACTCTGGATTGAGGTCCTAAGGTTTTTTACCTCAGGGTCAAAGATGACCTTGAGGGTCAAACATGACCTCGACCCTGACCTAGGGCAAGGTCTCCCTCATCCTTGACCCAGATTTCAAATTTTAGGTTCCCATGATTTTTGGATGTCAGGTCTCATAAATATTTGTTTTCCCGCTTCCAAGTCAGCCATTTCGAGTTTCTGAATGGTAAATCCTTTAATTGCATTTAATATGGGTCCATTTCTAGGGGTTAAGGTTAATTGGGATTTAATTCCCCAATGTTTCCTTCTCTAGAGGATTGTGCCCTACATCACTATAAAAGGAAGCCTTCTCTCATTTTCTCATCCATTCTCATCAAGAAATCTCTCAAGCTCTGAAGAGAAATCAAGTGATCAAGCAAGCAAGAAGGAGAAGAAAAGAAAGCAAGCATTCATTCATCCTCAACCCTAGCATTCAAGCATGCATTAAAGAATTCATCAAGGTGATCCATTGTTAGCCATTGAAGGATTCAATCTCTTTGGAGCCCCCTTGAAGATTTCTTCATTCATATTCATCCAAGCCTCCTCATATTCAAAGATCCATTCAAGATTGGTGTTGAAGATCAAATGTCATTGATTTGAGACATCCTACATTCATTCTACATCCATTGGAGCATCCCTACTTGTGGATTCAAGGATTTGAATCCTCTACAAGGACTTCAACATAAGCAAGGTGAATTGTTTCATTTACTTTGTTTATGCACATTACAATTTCAATTCAATTTCAAGGTTAATTCCTAAATTGGGGTTTAAAAAAGGCAAACCTCCCATCCAAACAACAAAAAATCTCTTTTTCTTGTAGGTACAAGTGTGAAACTGTGGATCTGAATTTGGATACCCTTTACGGTGAACTTCCAAGATCTATGAAAAAGGTCAAGGATGACCTTAAAAATATCAAGGTAGTCTTTGACCTTTTATCAGGGTCAAAGAATACCTATTGTCAGAAAGATAAAATTTTTCTATGTTTTCTTTGTCTCGGCATTTCTAGTCTGAAAAAGGTTGCAGAATTGCCCGAAACTGCACATAGACATAAAAAATTAGCATTTTCCAGATCTACCCTATTTTGAGGTTAGTATTTGCCTTTCAATTATTTCAGATTTCAAGCACATCTTCTTTATAGGGAAATATAAGGTTTTCTTCCTCCATATTCTCCATAGATTGATTTTTTTGTGTATTAACCTTTTCATTCATCAACTTAGATCTTTCCTTTGGGAATTTGGATTTAGAAGTAGATCTCATGTTTCCCCCATTCATTTTGGTATGAATACTATTTCATCATATTCATTTTGGTGAACCCGACATACTTACTCTCCTTTCTTTTGTGGAATTAGATGCCCTATTGTGCTTTGTGGTGTTAGATTTCCTTTTATCTTGTTAGAATTAGATTTCTCTTTTATGTTAAATCTTGCATGCTAATTAGATTTCAAAAATACAAAAAAATTGCAAAATTTCTTTCAAAATACAAAAATATTCATGTTTTATGTGTTCATAGTTTAGTTCATTTGCATTGAATTGGTTTATGAGCTTTACTACTACTAGTCCTACTTATAACATTCCAGTTAGAAGAAGTCATAGACTCATGGGTGCCTTTGATCCTAAATCTTCCTCTCCTTTCCTTAGGATCCTAGATGATAACTTGAAACTTCATGATTCCAATCCTATTATGGAGAAAAACTCTTCTCACTCATCTCATGATGAGGATGATGCTTTAAGAGTTCCTCCTGAACAAGTCCAAAAAATTTCAACTAAACTTGATAAAATGGGTAATTGGCTTATTCAATAAAACCATAATCAAGATTCTATTCAAGCTATAGAGGCTCTTAAGAAAGTTCTTCATGATAATGATCAAGGTGTTAACCTCTTGCATGGTATTAGTCATCTTGTGCATTCAAATGTTAAGCATTTAGCTCAAGAAGCTCAAGACTTAGGGTTGATTCCTCCTATCACTAGTGTAAAACCCTCTTCTAATCCTTTACCTAGTGTTCCTACCTATACACCTTCTTTGGTGACTATGACGGTTCCCTCTATTCCTATGAGTGTTCCTCCTGTGTCCCTTCCTACATCACAACCTTCATATCATAATGTTCCTTTTACTTATTCCAATCCTCTTCCAACTATAGTTCCTAGTGTTCCTGTAGTTTTATCTTCTATTACTGCAACTTCTTACACTTTACCTAGGGTTTCTAATGTTTCTATTCCTCCTACTTCATCTAATAATTCAACAATCATCAGTTTGGCTCAAACTATGTCTTCCATACAACAACAACTTGCTTCCTTAACTCAAAACAAGTTTAGTGTTCCTACATGTGACATGGGAATTCCTTTGTCCCAAGACATTATTCATACTCATGTTCCTCAACAAGTTCATATGCTTCGTCTTGAGAATTATAATAGAAAAGGAGACCATATGCATCATGTTAAAACTTTTCAATTCCTTTGTAGTGATTATGCTCATGACCATAGGATTTTAGCCAAATTGTTTGCTAGAAATTTCCGTGACAAGGCCTTACAATGGTATTTTTCCTTGCCTCCTTATTCTATTGATTCATTTCCACAACTTGCTAATGCCTTTATTCAACAATTTCAAAAAAATATTGGCCCACAAGTGTCTTTGACTGATTTGATGCATTGTAAACAAAGTTCTAAAGAAAAAATGATTGAATTTATTGGTAGATTTAAGCATTTGCATGCTCAAATTTCCTATCTTGTTCCTAATATTGATATTCAACGTATGTTTATTTCAAATTTACAAAAGGATATTATAGATAAGATTCTGCTTACTGAATTTACCTCTTTTCAACAACTTTATTCAGTGCTTCATCATTATCAATTAGAAGTGAGTCAATTTGAGAGAAACACTCCAATGGCTCTTGTTCCAGTTGATAAGAGTGATGCTACTCCTAATTCGAACAAATTTAAAAAATTCAACAACTATGTCAAGATAAACAAACAAGCGAATGTAGTTGCTGATCAAGTTGTTGTTGCATCTCACAATGCCACTTCTGCATCCACTACTTTTTGATTAAATCGTATGTTTAATCCTCTTTTTGAATCTTTAAGTTATGTTATGAATAGGTTGTTAACTACTAATATGATTACTTTACCTCCTATTTGACCTCTTTTACCTACTACAATTGCATCTAAATCTTTTGATCCTAAAGCTTTTTGTCAATATCATCATCAGAATGGTCATGATACTGAGAAGTGTTATTCTTTAAAAGATAACATTCAAGACTTAATTGATTCTAATGCCTTATCTGTTGATAATATTGATGGTAGTGGGAATAATTTTTCTCTCCTCCTAATAAAAGCCTTCAAATCTATACGAATCCTTTACCTGTGCATGATACTAATACCATTGCTCAACCATCTTCTATGGAAATTGTATATGATTCAAAGATGGATGATCTCAATCATGTTGTTAATGAGGTGGAGCATGTTGGGCAATCTGTATCTCCACCTCAACCTCAACCTCAGATTCAACCTCAAGTTCAATCTCAACCTCAACCAAAACCTAAGCCTAAATTGAAAACTCAACCTAAACCTCGACAACAAATTAAGAATAAAAGACCTCGAGAAATTTTGATTACCTTTGTGGACTCTGAGACTATTAAAGCTAATGATGGTCCCCTTTATATATATGCTAGGATTTATCAAAAACCTACTCATGGTTGTCTTGTTGATCCTACATCCTTAGTCAATGTTATTACTGAAGAAAATCTTCTTATGAAATTCTTACAACGTCATTCTTATGATACATTGGATGTGTGGATTCAAACTTGTAATGGTTTTCTTTATCCATCATTTGGTTCCATTAACTTTCTGGTTGAACTTTGTGGAAAAATTGTGAACACTACTTTTGTGGTTGTTCCTACTTCTCATCATTTTCAAGTTAAGCTAGGTTTGTCATGGTTAAATGCCATGAATGCTATTGCTTCACCTATCCATAAATGTCTTAAATTTGTTCATGATGAAGAAGTGAAGATGGTTAATTATAGTTTATATCAACCTTCTAGGCCTAGAGATTGTGTTTCTCTTGATTTCTTTTGGCCTTAATTACCTAATTCATGTCCTCCTCGACCTGATAATCTTTTCCATTCATATCAAGCTTATAAACATCGTAAGATTCTTGAATTAAGTATACCTCCTATGGATTTTAATCATCATCTTTTGCCTACACCTTCCATACCTCCTTTAACTATGGCTTCTAGTTCTGTTAATCTAGTTCCTCCTATTGTCGATAATCCTATTGATCTTCCTAAAGAACCTGCAAAGAATCATGTGGTTGTTCCTCCTAGTTCTCAACCTATTTCAAGTAAAGAAAATTGTAATTGATCTACTAATGAATGTCATAAGAAGTTTTGTGCCCATGCTAAAGCTCATAATTCTATTCTTAAAAGATCTTTACCTTCTTTGGATAATATTATGCATGATTTTTTTACTAATAATGATGTTAAGATGCATGATTATGATGATTCTCAAGAGGATCCTTGTTTGGAATTGGCTATCATTCCTACCATTCTGGATGTAGTCCCTCTTGCGAGTTATCCACCTTCCCTCGATGATATACAACAAGATGGGGAGAGTAGGTGGCACACTTGATCGGCTTGTCCTTCATGGTAGCTTTGTTGTGTGTTTGCCTATTATAATGTGCTTCTCCTGTGATGTTTTTGCTAAATATTGTTAGATTCTTTTATATGACCCTTGTTACTCAGTTGGTGCAAGGTGATAAGGGAATCAAACCTATTGTACAATTCCTCTATATGTATCTCTATCCTTCTATATGTTGTTTCATGTTATGTTGTAAATGTGCTATTGTTTGTAAATGTTTCCTTGTGTAATCTGCTTAGATTTGAGACATGGAAGCACTGATTCTTTTTGGTCTCCATGTCATGGTCTGAAAAGATTTTTCTTGGTATATATTATGTGACCTTTCCTCCTTTGTGATTGTAGTTCTCCTTTCTTTCAGGAATGATGTCAATTAATTTGCAATAATATCATATATATATTATCTTATGATCATACTGACCCCACGGTAGGTAGATCCCTTCTATTTTCTTTGTATATTTCTATGATATTTCCCTTGATTTGTCTTCGTCTAGGGGCATCTCGAAGTGGAAACATAATCAGTGGAGTTGTTTATGTTTCCGTTAAAGCCATTGCTCCTGTTAAAGTATTAGTAATGACTTTAACATGGGGGAATATGCTCTACTCACTTGTTGCACACACACACTTTTTGATATGCATATATTATTTTTCAAGATACCTTTTTCTCCCTTTTTGGATTAGTAACTAATCCCTAAAGCATGGATTCATATTTCAGGATCTCTTGATTTATATTTTTGATCCCTTAAGGTCAAAGGTGTCCTTAAGACTAGATCTATTTTTCTTTTAGTTTTATTATTATGGAATATAATATTCCTAAGGATGAATCCTTGATGGGTTGACTAGTGATTAGCCACATTCACTAGGTGGCTCAATTCCATCTTTCCAGTTGTGTCATTTCCTTGTGTGGTTCACAATAGGACAGAAGTTCTCATTGGGAAAGATAATCACACCCTCTTTCTCTCTCTCTATAGATGTCTCTCTTATTGTGATCTTTTATTCAACAAAGACTTGAGTCCCTAGGAGCTTGAGGTTTCTCTTTGTCCCTTTGATTACGATAAGATTATCTTTTCATTTTGATCTCCTTTACAAATAGTTTGCATCGATTCCATACTCTTACTAAAGTGGGGGCTTAATGTATCATCTTAAAATGGAAGCACTTCCATGATAAGAGTGTTTATCCCTCCGATTAGGTGGTCTAGGGTCATGTTAAGCACCTTGATTGGGTCTTTGCATATATTTGGCTTTCTCCCCCCATTCTGCTTCTCTCTACACCTATTTTCCATTTTATTTCTACATTTCTTAGAACTCTGGATTAAGCTCCTGAAGTTTTTGACCTCAAGGTCAAAGATGACCTTGAGGGTCAAAGACAACCTTGACCCTGACCTAGGTTAGGGATGACCTCAACCCTAACCTAGGGCGGGGTCTACCTCATCCTTGACCTAGATTTCCAATTTCAGGTTACCATGATTTTTAAATGTTGAGTTTCAAAAATATTTGTTTTCCCACTTTTGGGTTGGCCATTTCGGGTTTCCGAATGGTAAATCCTTAAATTTCATTTAATATGGGTGCATTTCTAAGGGTTACAGTTAATTGGGATTTAATTCCCCAATGTCAGCCTTCTCTAGAGGATTGTGCCCTAGATCACTATAAAAGGAAGCCTTCTTCTCTCATTTTCTCATCCATTCTCATCAAGAAATCTCTCAAGATCTCAAGTGAAATCTAGTGATCAAGAAAGAAAGAAGGAGAAGGAAAGAAAGCAAGCATTCATTCATCCTCAAGCCTAGAATTCAAGCATCCATTCAAGCATTCATCAAGGAGATCCATTGTTAGCCATTGAAGGATTCAATCTCTTTGGAGCCCTCTTGAAGATTTCTTCATTCATATTCATTCAAGCCTCCTCATATGCAAAGATCCATTCAAGATTGGTGTTGAAGATCAAATTCCATTGATTTGAGACATCCTACATTCATTCTACATCCATTGGAGCATCCCTACTTATGGATTCAAGGATTCGAATCCTCTTCAAGGAATTCAACATAAGCAAGGTGAATTGTTTCATTTACTTTGTGTATGCACATTACAATTTCAATTCAATTTCAAGGTTAATTCCTAAATTGGGGTTTGACCAAGGCAAATCCCCCATCCAAACAATAAAAACCCTCTTTTTCTTGCAAGTAAAGGTGCAGAACTGCAGATCTGGATTTGGATTTGGATACCCTTTTTGGTGAACTTCTGACATCTATGAACAAAGTCAAGGATGACCTTCAAAATCTCAAAGTAGTCTTTGACTTTTATCGGGGTCAAAGACTGTTAGATTAGGTGAAATACTAATCTCCCAAGAACACCTGCATGCATAACCCTGTCACATGGAAGAAGCAAAGCACAGAAGCAAGAAAAATCATGGAGGCCAAAAAGCCAGATACATCTTATGGACATGCAAAGAGCAATTTCTATTATGATCCAATAAGTCAATTATCTGAAAAGAATATACAAAGGGTTCAACCAAATAGGTGAACAATAAAACCCTAAAGCTATAAAGCAAAAAATAAAGCTAGGTTGCACATTATAATTAATAAATATATTAATTATAATGCACCTAAAAGATAGCTTAAGTAAATAGAGTAATAAATGACTTAATTAATTAAACCAAAGTGATTTAATTAATAAGCATAAAGTATGATTACTCTAAAAAAGACTACCTATTGTCAAAAAGATAAAAGTTTTCTGTGTTTTCTTCGTCTCGGCATTTCTAGTCCGAAACAGGTTGCAGAATTGCCTGAAACTGCACACAAACATCAGAAATTAGCATTTTCCAGATCTGCCCTATTTTGAGGTTAGTATTTTCATTTCAATTATTTCAGATTTCAAGCACATCTTCTTTATAGGGAAATATAAGTTTTTCTTCCTCCTTCATATTCTCCATAGATTGATTCTTTTGTGTATTAACCTTTTTGTTGATCAACTTAGATCTTTCCTTTGGGAATTTGGATTTAGAAGTAGATCTCATATTTCCCCCATTCATTTTGGTATGAACACTATTTCATCCTATTCATTTTTGTGAACCCGACATACTTACTCTCCTTTCTTTTGTGGAATTAGATGCCTTATTGTGTTTTGTGGTGTTAGATTTCCTTTTATCTTGTTAGTATTAGATTTCTCTTTTATGTTAAATCTTGCATGCTAATTAGATTTCAAAAATACAAAAAAATTGCAAAATTTCTTTCAAAATACAAAAATATTCATGTTTTATGTGTTCATAGTTTAGTTCATTTGCATTGAATTGGTTTATGAGCTTTACTACTAGTAGTCCTACTTATAACATTCCAGTTACAAGAAGTTGTAGACTCATGGGTGCCTTTGATCATGAATCTTCCTCTCCTTTCGTTAGGATCCTAGATGATAATTTGATTCTTCATGATTCCAATCCTATTATGGATTAAAACTCTTCTCACTCATCTGACATGCCCAAAATCTAAGGGCAAAACACACCAACAATTTTTTTTAAAGTATAATTGTCTTTCTAATATGAAACATTATCATAATTAAAATAACTAAAATCCATACTAGAGATCGTGACGTAATCAGTGAAATAGAATACAATGGGTAAAAAGAGTAAATGTTGTTACGATAATTTAGGGGAATACACGACCATCATAAAATGAACTTGACGTTCATCCCTTAATCGAGTTTGATCAATAGGGTTAAAAACTAGGTTAAAGGTTTGGCTAAGTTTAATATTAATAAAATGAGCATGTTTTTCTTAAAGAAAATTAAAATAATATTCCACGGAATAACTCTCCCATTTTTACCCTAGTTACCATAATTAAATAATATTAAAATTTAATAGAATGAATAATAGCATCTTAAAAAAAAATAAGGTTCAATTTATTAAATTAGATTCGAATTCATTAATAAATTTCATTTAAATCCCAACCAGTTAATTAATTAATAATCTAAACCACAATATTAATTTAATTAAGAAAAAATGAAGTATTGACATAACTTAAATGCCTCTATAAGTTAATAATTAAAAAGCAAAGATACTAAATAATCAATATTATTAAATTATACCTAAATAAGTATTAATAAATTAAAAGTTCCCAAAAGTAATAATGAAATGAACAAAAAAACTTTGCCTAAAGTTAATACCCAAAAGTCAAACTAAAAAGATAACAATCCCACCAAATAATAAATTTTAAAGTAACTTTATACATTAAGACTCTAAAAGAAAAATGTCATTTTAAATTAAATATACAAGAGTTGATAAAAATAAAAATAAAAGCCAGCCCTAATTAGGGCATGACTAAGTGAAGGAAAAAGGAAAAGAGGGAAAGAAAAGCATTTGAATTTTCTTTTCTTCCCTCTTTTCCTCCTACTCTTCCTCTCCAAACCCTAACCCAAAATTAGGGTTAGGGCATAATTTCAACTTTCTAGAACTTTTGTCTTCCCTCCTTTTCTTCTCTCTTCTCTTTCTTGTTTGCGGGTTTAATGGTGATTTTTTTGAAGAATAATAGATTTTTGGAAGTAGAAAGGAGAGAGATTCAACATCAAGGAGGTATAACCACTTCTTGTTATACTTTGTTTTGATTTTTTTTTTGTTCTTAAAAATCTTATTTTAACATTGTAGCTCATACATAGTTTTTTTTGTTTGTTTTAAGATCTTAGATAAATCTATTTTTTTTTGTTTTGTTTTGTTATTTTATATATATGTTTTTAAAAGATACATTCCATACTATGGTGGGAAGACTGTGAGATTTCCCCAAACTTAAGTTGTTTGTGTAGCCACCAATGGCAGCGGCAATGACTGTGGCTGAGGCCGCAACTGTGGTGGTGGCTAAAATAGCCCACAAAACCTATGGCTACCATGGGTGGCATCCCATGCCGTGACAAAGCCATGGCTAGCCCTCCCCACTTCCTGGGGTAGGGTTTGGCTTCAACTCAGACAACTCTATTTTTTTTGTCTTTTCAAAAAAATTTATATATAATATGTATAATATTTATATATAAACACAAAAAAATATGAATAGCATAATATAATCTATTTTTTAAATAAATGGAAACTTATTAGTTTAAATAACAGAATATATATATATATATATACATTATTTTGTATATATATATAGGTATATCCTTTTCCTTAAAATAGTTGTCTTATAATGAATATGCTATATATTTTATTTTATTTTTCTAAAAAGAAATCTATTTTACATTAAAATAAAATAAGTATTTGTTTGAACAAAATATAACATATTTCCAATAATACATTATCATTTGAAAAATAAATCTGCCAAAAATAGACAACATAATTTATTTTATTTTATACTTCTATAACCAGATTTACATTAAAGTTATTATTCTTATAGTGTTTATTTGCATAATAACAATATTGACAATAAAATAGAAATAAAATCTATGCAACTAATATATATATATATATATATATATAAAAACACCAAACTTTAATTTGCATAAACACAAATAAATCTCCTTTTTTTGTGCTCCTAGAAATAGGATTTACATTGAGGATAATATTTTTTTTTTGCATTAACATAATGATATTGACAATAAAATAAATAATATTTTTCAACTAAAATAATACGTCAACTAAATATTTCAAAGAACTTCCATCATATATATATATATATATATATATATATATATATATATATATATAGATATATATATATATATATATATATATATCTATATATCTATATATCTATATATATATCTATATATATATATATATATCTATATATATATATATCTATATATATATATATATATATATATATATATATATATATATATATATATATATAGATATATATATATATATATATATATATATATATATATATATATATATATATAGATATATATATATATATAGATATATATATATATATCTATATATAGATATATCTATATATATATATATATATATATATATATATATATATATATATATATATATATATATATATATATATATATATATATATATATATATATATATATATATATATATATATATATATATATATATATATATATATATATAGATATATACACACTTAAACATAACAACAAATTTACTTTATTCCTTTGAACTCACAATTTTAAAGAAACAACTATTATTCAAATAGAATAGATTTACACATTATTTTTTTAAAAGAAATAACATCTTATATTTATTTTCTTTTTCCACATACAACTACTAAAGTTTCATAATACTTTCACAATCTCTTTCTTATATACAAATATAACCAAGTTCTTACAAATAAATATATGCAAAGAAGTCCACATATTAATAAGAATCATTTCTTCAACCCAATCTTTTATCCCTTCCTTCCATAAGCAAGAACCTCCAATAATTTTATTTTTTTTATCTCTATGACCATGGAGGCTCACCTCCCATCCTAGGCCTTTAAAAGGCCACCCCCGAGCTAGGAGAACTAGAAACCAACTAGGGTACATAGAACAAGAAACATAAGAACAACAAGAACCAAACAATAATACAATCACATGAACTCCCAACCCAAAGGCTTACACAAAGAATCTCAATGAGATTCAAAAATAGGGTGAAGGTGGACCAAGTACTTAGGAGGAGAATGCCATAGATATATGTTTCCCTACTTTGCAAACTATTCAAAACGGAAATAGACGGCACTTTTCTTAGGTGTGTAGATAAGCAGCAGCAGGAAAAATTGTTGAAGACATTCCATGATGAGGCCTGTGGAGGACACTTTTCATCTTCAGTTACAGCCTTCAAAATATTGAGACAGTGTTATTATTAGCCTGGTATGTTTAGAGATGCCTATGCATGGGTAGCCAAGTGTGAGAAATGTAGAATGTTCACTAGACGTCCTCAATTAGCTGCTCTTCCGTTGAAGCCTGTCATCATCGAAGAGCCTTTCCAGTAGTGGGGCCTTGATTTCATTGGGCCAATCAATCTAGTATCCAGCGCTGGTCACCAGTATATAATAACTACCACTGACTATTTCACCAAGTGCGTGGAAGCCAAGGCAATGACGAAAACAACTTCTGAAGTGGTATGCGAATTTCTCAAAGAAAACATATTGGTTAGGTTTGGTGTTCCACTTAAGTTAGTAATGGACAATGCGGCCTATTTTTCTTAAGTTGAGATTGCTGGTTTCTATTTTGAATATGGAATCACTGTTAGCCATCCATCAGATTATTTCCCACAGGGAAATGGCCAGGCCGAATCCAGTAACAAATTTTTTTTGAATATTGTCAAGAAATTAGTGTCAGATAATTAGAAGAACTGGCATAAGAAGATTGATGAGGCGTTGTGGGTAGATAGGGTAACACCGAAAAGGGCAATTGGTATATCACCTTTCGAGCTAGTTTATGGAACTGAAGCAAATCTTCCTTTACCTTTGGAATTGACCACAAACAAACTCAGAATAATTATTGAAGATGACATCTACAAGGATGGATTAGAAAAGAGGATTCTTTATCTGAGCAAGTTGGAAGAGGAGAGAGCAGAAATAGTTGATCATATCACCCAACACCAGATGCGGGTGAAAGAGATATTTGATAGGAAGGCGAGACCATGAAAATTCATGATAGGTGATAGTGTGCTGCTATGGGATAAATGCAATGCTCCAAAGGGAATGCATAAGAAGTTTGAAAGCCTATGGAAAGGACCATTCGTGATTCATCAAGCATTTGGAAACAATTCTTTCAAACTGGCTTATCAAGATGGCGAGGTACTACCACTGACCTTCAATGGTCAGGACTTGAAACTTTATCAAATGGAAAATTGAAAATAGGTAACCCCTGTATTCTACATAGTTGTGTTTTTCTCCTTTGTGTTCTCTAGGTTAGTTTCTTTTCCTTGTTTCCTTTTCCTTTGTTCCCGCTTCAGTTTTGTTGTGTTGCCACCCTCTTTGTTTACCTTTTTGTGAAACCAGAGATTTGGGATTCATTTCTTAAACATGGGAATGTTTAAGTCCCCAGTCAGAGCCAGCTGTTGCCCTACTTTTCACCCCATAACCATGCTGTTAAAGTGGAAGATTTTGATCTCATAGTTAGGTCTGGTCATGTCTCGGTCTAGGTCTAAGTCTTTCATTGGATAGGCTATCCTTGTCAGGTTCCCCTACTATTGCCTTATCTTTTCTAGCTAGTTGGGTTATTTGGAAGTCTTGTCATAATGGGTAGGTTATAGATCCTAACCTGGCAAGGATAATGTGCTCCTATTGATGTTCTTTCTCAAGTAGGATGATGATTCCAAGTCATGATCTTCAGGCACTTGCAAGGAATCAGAAGAAGGTTGATTCAAGTTTCAAAAGTAAAGTTTGGACAGACATGAATTTAGATTCAATTTTTTTGAGAACTTCTTGATGTAAGATGATTAAGGAGCAATTAAAAAGGTAGAGGCATGCAACAGTGATGAGTTCTTTTTGAACTTGGTTTTCCTCTATTCCTGGCATAACAGAGTCAAATATACACTTTTTAATGCATTTTCAATAGGCAATAAAGTATGATGCTTTTCATAATATAAAAGCATAGGTCGCTTCTTTGAGTCCTCATGAACTCACTGGTGAAAACAACATGAATTTTGGTGCTAAAATGAAGAACTTACAGGCCGACAGGTTTTCCATTTTTGACTGGTCCAAAGGTGGATTTCGCACTTCACTGGTGCATTTTCTGCAAAGAAGAATTGGTAATGTGCGGGTTTCAAACTTGAAGGGTGCAATTTCCACAAGCTTTTGTTAAAAGAGAAGTTTATTTATATTGAAGTTTTTTAAAAGACACATGCTTTAAGTTAAGGGCCCATAAACCAATGAGAGAGCAGTCGCATGATCGCAAGAGTTTAAAACACGCTATGCATTCATGCGAGATGAAGCCACGTGGAGTGGTGGGTCTGAAGGCATTTATACCATGCGGCATGCTAAAGAAGAATCAACGGAGGTCGCAAGATCACAAGACTGAGAGAACTGTCTTGCGATCATGCGAGATCTTGCCACGTGTTCCGGTGGGCCCTGTTTCTCAGCAGGACCTGAGTTATGACATCGCATCGATGGTTCAAAACATTCCAAGGTTTCAATCCAATGATGGTCAGAATTGCACAATAGAAAGATGCTCAAAAAATAGCAACAAGGTGCCACCTATCTTAGCGGACCCACGGGCACCAATTATAGAGCGGTCGCATGATTGCATGAATTAAAATAATACCATGTGATCATGCAACAACATAAATTGGTGATGAGAATAAGAAAATGTGACAAGGTGAAATGGAAGCTGGGGCATGTAAGAAAAGTCAATGATAGGAAAGACTAAATGGATGGTGCTCTGCTCGAATCCATGTGTGCCAATAGTAAAGCGATCGCATGATCGCAAGGAATAAAAAAATGTCTTGCTATCACGTGAAAAGGTAAATAGTTAATGCTGGTAGGTGTGCAGAAGTGGAAGGAATATGCTTCGAGGCAAAGTGGGATTTCATGGATTGACACTTAAGCTTGGCATAAAAGAAAGAGGAGTGGTCGCATGATCGCATGAATATAATAATAGCCTTGCGATCATGCGACAAGGAAAAAAGTGATTGTCACCCAAGCTTGGCATAAAAAGAAATGTTATTATTTAAAAATTTTATGAGATGCTCGATCTATGGCTTCTGCTTTGCTGGGACGATAGGGAAGATTCTAAGTGGTCACATGATCACAAGAAATAAAATAATCCCTTGCGATCATGCGAGATTGTGCCACGTGTCGTCAGCTACAGTCCAGTGCACATCAAATGGAGAATGACTAAAATATTATTGTTTCAACTTTTATTTAACATGTGCTCTAAGTTACTCATGTACTCAAATTTGATGGGAGGAAAATGGGAGACTTGTTACTCCACTGCTACGGGTTCCGCACCTATGATTTCCGCAAAGAATGTTTGAAAGTGATACAGTCTATCATTTGCGGTACCACGAGATGGATTTTTCAACAGTGGATTGGGTTTCTTAGTCACGATCAAGGGAAAAGTAACAGTTCAGATATGTAAAGCACAGTGTCTTATTGAATATTTTCATGGATCCAGTCATGCAATTGTTCGTGTAGCATCTTCAAGTGTATGTTGTAGAAGTTTGTTCATTTCACCTTCTCGAAGGCAAATTAGATGAAGAGACAAAGTCATCTGGCTTCCTTTGTTGTAATGTCAAGAGCAGCTGTCTCTAGTCTTTCCAAATTTTAGAATTTGAAACAATTCATATTCTCATGAAAGCCATATGATGTAATTTCTATATAAACTGATGAAAAAGTAAATACAAAGGTCGGTAAAATTTTTGATGTATCAGACTTGATAATGCGGAGCCAGTAAAGAGTGTTTTATATCAATAATTTTCTATTCCATTAGTTAGTTAGTAGTGGTTTCTATGTTTCTTTCTTTTAAATCTGAATTGCAGGAAGAAAGGAAGGATGTTTCATTCTTTTTGTTATGAGGATATGAATTAACCAGAATAGGATGTGCTTTGGGAGATTCAAGGGAAGACTCATTGGAAGTTCTTAATCATTGTGGTTACATTGCTATAGATTGGTTAAACACTGAGTGTATGGATTCATAGTATGTGTGAGTTCTACAACTTGGTTCATATATTAGAAAGATCTCCTTGCCTGGATTAAGTTTTGTTTAGGCTTAATTCGGTTTGCCTCTTCTGCTCTTGGGTTAAGAGCATACCCTATGTTAGTTTTAGGACCAAAACATAATTCATTGCATATCATTCCATAAGGGAGCTGTACCTTCCAATTCAGAGAAAAGCCAGCAATCATAAAGCAGCTTTTCAACTGTTGTATTCAGATATTGTTCATAGTTTGGGCATTAAGAGTTATTATCATAAGAAATAAGAAAGGACAAATCTGTTTACTAATAGATTTTTGGTGACTCTGCTGGGGATACAAACAGTCATTTGATCAGTAAGCTACATCATCTTGAAGCAAATAAGATTCCTCAGGAGTACCAAAGAATAGGTGTGATGAGATCCTACATTTGATACATTAGCAGAGCTTGATTTTCCCATCCTAGAAGTTCCTAGAAAGAAAGGATAAAGGAAAATTTAGAGTAGGCCTTCTTCTCCTATTAGAAATCAAAGCACTTCACAAAACACTTGTCAAGTGTTAACACTTCACGGTACCACTACTCCCCCAGTTGTTAATTTTCTACCATATTGTGCTAGGACTGTCATGGTTGCTCCATGGGCTGCTGCAGTAGGACCATTAGCACTAGCAGCTTATCATCCACTCCCTACTAGATCAAGAAAAAATTTTCCTAAGTTTTCAGGAGACGGGAAAGTCACCATTGATGAACATATTAAAGCCTTCTTTGTTGCTACTCATATTTTAGGGGTGGCACATGAGGACGTTGCTGTGAGATTATTTGTTGAGACTTTAACAGACAGTGCAGCGGATTGGTTTTATCATCTGGATGATGGTTCTATCACCAATTGGAATGCGATGAGAACAACATTTGAAGATCATTTTAAGACAGCAGAAGATGAGCATCTTTTATTGACACAATTGACATCCATCAAAAAATAGCCTCAAACGAGCATGAGGGATTTTGTAGCTGCCTTCAATAAGATTGTTAGTAGAATCCCTATTGCAGATAGACCTACTGCTGGTAATCTTAAAACATTTTTCATAAGTGCAATGCCTCTGGATATCAATTATGAGTTGAGAAAGGCACGTCCCACAGATTTAGTAGATGCACAAAAGAAAGCTATTGAATGTGAAGAAGATTTAATTTTAGCAGGAAAATGGAAAAGAGAGTTACAAAATAAATGAAGTTTAAGTAGTACCTCGTCATCTAATGAAATGATTCAAAAATTGTCCAATGAATTGATTTCTATAAAAAGGCAATTACCAGGATTCAATAATTCTAATCAGCGTAATTTTCAGAATATGCCTGGAAGAAACATGGACAATAGATTTTCACAACTTACAGGCCCTCAACCTAGGTTGCAGATTGAAGCCACACCAAAAAAAGGAAACATGTGCATGTTTCATTTGACTAAAGATCACATTAATGAGAATTGCCTAGAAATTGCCCGTATGATGCAATTATTGACCACCAATTAACTGAATATAGTAGCTCCTATTGTAGAAGAGGATACATACTCAACTAGCGACTCTGGAAATTTATTTATGGAGTATGAATCTAATTCTGAATCTAAAGGCGAATGCTATCTTACTATAGATGGAAACTCATATACGGTGCTCACCAGGATTCAAAAATTAAAGAACCAGTCTTTCAACAATCCTCATAAAAGTGATCCTAGTCCTACAAAAATCAGTGTTGATACTGATCAGAAGGTGTCAAGCTCTCAGCCAGGTAAAGATAAATTATCTTTTGATGCTATTCAATTCTGTGAAGAATCTAAAATTTAGATTTCTTTTCTGGATTATTTAAAATCACATCCTCCAGAATTTAAAAGATTAGCAGAACGGTGTAAAGGAAATGTTTCAGAATTAAATAATAGTGCTACTGTGGTAGAAGGGGATGAAACATTGACAACTGATTTGTTTAAAGAAGAAGAATCTATTGTGTTAGCAATGTCACCTGGACAAAAACCTCCTCCCTTCTATGTTTCACTCTATGTTAATGGATGAAAATTAAGTAATTGTATAATAGATTCTGGCGCATTAGATAATGTCATGCCTTATTCTGTAGCCAAAGCTTTGAATCTTAATCTCACTAAGGTGTATGGGAAATGTTATTCGATGGATTCCAAACAAGTTCCTTTAATTGGTCAAATCAAGGATGCACAGGTGGCTTTGGCATCTCATCCTAAAAAGAAACTGTTGATGACTATCCTAGTAGCTGACATTCCGACAAGTTATGGGCTTCTCTTAAGTAGAGGTTTTTGTAGAGACCTAGGAGGGGAAATAAAGATGGATTGGTCTCATGCTGTCATACCAATTGGGAATAAGAAAATCAGATTGGAGCTTGAGGAAAAGGTGAAGTATATAGTCATGAAATCAGATGATCCTAAGGCTCAAATACTTTATCAAGAACTAGAATTTGGTAATTACATGTTGTTTACCGAAGAATCTCTAAATGAGGACAAGGATGAAGATGGTAATGAGAAGAAATTAGGTGAAGAAAAAGAGTTATCAGACTTGTGGGTTCTTGAATTTGATGGAAGTTGTTCTTCATTAGGATTCGGTGTAGGTGTTGTATTGATTCCTCCTCAAGGAGAACCTGAACCCATGGCATTTAAATTAGAATTTGGAAATACTAATAATACTACTGAATATGAAGCCTTAATACTGGGAATAGCAGCAGCAAAAGAAAAAGGTGTTAAAGCGCTGAAAGCTCGAGGTGATGCAGAGCTCATAATAAGGCAGGTTAGAGGACAATATTCAGTGAAGAATCATAGATTAAAAAACTATAGAAATAAAGTTTGGGATCAGATAGAAGGTCTGGATGCCTTTTCTATTGAAGCAATACCAAGAGAGCTGAATACCAAAGCGGATTCATTGGCTATCTCTGCGTCTTTGTTGTTGCCTCATTCAAACTTTAAAAACAAGAAATATCAGATTGAAGTTGTATATCAAGCTGCTATCCTAGATAATATAGATTCATGGCAGGTGTTTGAGGATGAAAAAAGCTTGCAATTGTTTCTAGAAAATGGCAAAATCAGTTCTGAATATCAGCATGAAAAAGAGGAAGAAAGTTCTAACCATGGAAAGCAATTTGATGAGGTTCAAGTACCAGGTGATATCATTCCTCCTTATTTTGTATCTTTGGAGAAGTTTTTTAACAGGCATGATGCTTATGTAAAACAAAAAGGAGCTAGAAAGGGGCCTGATACTGGTCAATATGAAGGAGTAAATATTGGTGATGATAATAATTCCAAGATGATAAACATTGGTAAATGTTGTTCACCTGAAGAAAAAGAAGCTGCCAAATTGCTCTTTCTAGAATATAGAGATGTTTTCGCTTGGAGCTATGAAGATTTGAAAAGCTATGGAGATGGAAAAATAAAACATCAGATTCCTTTGAAGTTTGATGTAGTGCCTTTCTGATAGAAGCAAAGGAATTATAATCCTAAAGTTGTAGATGCTATATTTAGGGAGGTGGATAAAATGTTGAAAGCTCAGATTATCTATCCTATCCATCACTCCACATGGATAGCTAATATAGTGCCAGTTCAGAAGAAGAATGGAGAAATCTGAATTTGTGTTGATTTCTAGAATTTGAATCAGGCATCTCTTAAGGATAACTTTACACTTCCCAATATGGATTACTTGCTGTAGACAGTGGCTGGATCAGAAATGATGTCCATGCTTGATGGATTCTCCGGTTACAATTAGGTTGAAGTTGAAGAAAAAGATCAGCATAAGACAACATTTACTACACCATGGGGTACATTTGCATACCGTCAGATGCCTTTTGGTATCATCAATGCTGGTGCCACCTTTTAGAGATGCATGAGTAAGACATTTGCTGATTTGAAGGATAAAATCATAGATATATATTTAGATGATCTTACTGTGTTTTCAAAGAAAAGAAAGGATCACATTAAGGATTTGAGAAAAGTATTGCAGAGATGTCGAGATGATGGGATTTTCCTCAATCCAAAAAAGTATGTATTCTGTGTAACAGAAGGAAAACTCCTTGGCTATATAGTCTCTCAAGAAGGAATCAAAATTGATCCGGAGCATGTTGAAGCCATCAGAAGATTAAGTCTGCTAGTAAATAAAATGGGAGTTAAATCATTCTTTGGCCAAGTTAATTTCCTTAGGCATTTTGTACCAGACTTTGCTGAAACAAATAAATGCATCATAGATATGATGAAAGGTGATTCAAATTTTAAATGGAGTGAAGAAGGTAAGTAGGCTTTTCAAAATATTAAAAATGCCATTGCTCATGCTCCAGTATTATGTCATCTAGATTATAGAAGAGATTTTATTATTTATTGTTATGCATCCGAACATACTTTATTAGCTATACTTATGCAGAAAAATGATGAAGACATACAAGCTCCAATAGCTTTTATGATCATTCCTCTGAAAAATCATGAGTTAAAATATTCTCAGATTGAAAAACATGCATTTTCAGTGGTCAAGGCATTGAAAAACTTCAGATTTTACATCTTGCATTCACATTCTGTAGTTTATGTGCCGGATGTAGCAGTTAAAAGTGTGCTGACGCAGCAAGAAATGGGGTGCAATACCAGAGGATCATGGATAGTAAAAACATAGGAATATGATATAGAAATTCTGCCCACTAAGCTGATAAAGGGGAATGCTCTGTGTAGAGCAATTGCAGAAGACAAAGCTGAAAAAGAGCTAGAAGAATCTGAAGAAAAATAATTGGTTCTAGCTGTGGGTCTTTGAGACACATGGTTTGAGGACATTTCTTACTTTCTAACATATGGAGAGTGTCCAGAGGGCCTAACGGCAAGACAAAAAATAGATCTCAGGTTAAGGGCAGCCAAATTTCTGATTTGGGATGGCAAACTATTCAAAAAGGCAATAGACGACACTTTTCTCAAGTGTGTAGATAAGCAGCAGCAGGAAAAATTATTGAAGACATTCCATGATAAGGCCTGTGGAGGACACTTTTCATCTTCAGTTACAGCCTTCAAAATATTGAGACAGTGTTATTATTAGCCTGGTATGTTCAGAGATGCCTATGCATGGGTAGCCAAGTGTGAGAAATGCAGAATGTTCACTGGACGTCCTCAATTAGCTGCTCTTCCGTTGAAGCCTGTCATCATCGAAGAGCCTTTCCAGTAGTGGGGCCTTGATTTCATTAGGCCAATCAATCTAGTATCCAGCACTAGTCACCAGTATATAATAACTGCCATTGACTATTTCACCAAGTGGGTGGAAGCCAAGGCAACAAAGAAAACAACTTCTGAAGTGGTATGTGACTTCCTCGAAGAAAACATACTGGTTAGGTTTGGTGTTCCACTTAAGTTAGTAATGGACAATGCGGCCTATTTTTCTTCAGTTGAGATTGCTGCTTTCTATTTTGATTATGGAATCACTGTTAGCCATCCATTAGATTATTTCCCATAGGGAAATGGCTAGGCCGAATCCAGTAACAAAAATTTGGTGAATATTGTCAAGAAATTAGTGTCAGATAATCAGAAGAACTGGCATAAGAAGATTCATGAGGCGTTGTGGGTAGATAGGGTAACACTGAAAAGGGCAATTGGTATATCACCTTTCGAGCTAGTTTATGGAACTATAGAAAATCTTCCTTTACCTTTGGAATTGACCACAAACAAACTCAGAATAGTTATTGAAGATGACATCTACAAGGATGGATTAGAAAAGAAGATTCTTTATCTGAGCAAGCTAGAAGAGGAGAGAGTAGAAATAGTTGATCATATCACCCAACACCAGATGCGGGTGAAAGAGATATTTGATAGGAAGGCGAGACCACAAAAATTCATGATAGGTGATAGTGTGTTGCTATGGGATAAATGCAGTGCTCCAAAGGGAATGCATAAGAAGTTTGACAGCCTATGGAAAGGACCATTCGTGATTCATCAAGCATCTGGAAACAATTCTTTCAAACTGGCTTATCAAGATGGTGAGGTACTACCACTGACCTTCAATGGTTAGGACTTGAAACTTTATCAAATGGAAAATTGAAAATAGGTAACCCCTGTATTCTACATAGTTATGTTTTGCTCCTTTGTGTTCTCTAGGTTAGTTGCTTTTCCTTGTTTCCTTTTCCTTTGTTCCTGCTTCAGTTTTGTTGTGTTGCCGCCCTCTTTGTTTACCTTTTTGTGAAACCAGAGATTTAGGATTCATTTCTTAAACATGGGAATATTTAAGTCCCCAGTCAGAGCTAGCTGTTGCCCTACTTTTCACCCCATAACCATGCTGTTAAAGTGGAAGATTTTGATCTCATAGTTAGGTCTGGTCATGTCTCGGTCTAGGTCTAAGTCTTTTATTGGATAGGCTATCCTTGTCAGGTACCCCTACTATTGTCTTATCTTTTCTAGCCGGTTGGGTTATTTGGAAGTCTTGTCATAATGGGTAGGTTATAGATCCTAACCCGGCAAGGATAATGTGCTCCTATTGATGTTCTTTCTCAAGCAGGATGATGATTCCAAGTCATGATCTTTAGGCACTTGCAAGGAATCAGAAGAAGGTTGATTCAAGTTTCAGAAGTAAAGTTTGGACAGACATGAATTTAGATTCATTTTTTTTGAGAACTTCTTGATGTAAGATGATTAAGGAGCAATTAAAAAGGTAGAGGCATGCAATAGTGATGAGTTCTTTTTGAACTCAGTTTTCCTCTATTCTCAGCATAACAGAGCCGAATATACACTTTTTAATGCATTTTCAATAGGCAATAAATTATGATGCTTTTCATAATATAAAAGCATAGGTCACTTCTTCGAGTCCTCACGAACTCACTAGTGAAAATGACATGAATTTTGGTGCTAAAATGAAGAAGTTACAGGCCAGCGGGTTTTCCATTTTTTACTGCTCCAAAGGTGGATTTCACAAATCACTGGTGCATTTTCCGCAAAGAAGAATTGGTAATGTGTGGGTTTCACACTTGAAGGGTGCAATTTCCATAAGCTTTTGTTAAAAGAGAAGTTTATTTATATTGAAGTGTTTTAAAAGACACATGCTTTAAGTTATGGGCCCGTGCACCAATGAGAGAGCAGTTGCATGATCGCAAGAGTTTAAAACATGCTATGTAAGCATGTGAGATGAAGCCACATTTAGTGGTGGGTCTGAAGGCATTTATACCATGCGGCATGCTAAAGAAGAATCAATGGAGGTCACAAGATCACAAGAGTAAGAGAATTGTCTTTCGATCATGTGATATCTCGCCAGGTGTTCCAGTGGGCCTTGTTTCTCAGCAGGACTTGAGTTATGACATCGCATTGACGGTTCAAAAAATTCCAAGGTTTCAATCCAATGATGGTTGGAATTACGCAATAGAAAGATGCTCGAAAAATAGCAACAAGGTGCCACTTGTCTCAGCGGACCCACGGGCACCAATTATAGAGTGGTCACATGATCGCATGAATTAAAATAATACCATGCGATCATGCGACAACATAAATCAGCGATGAGAATAAGCAAATGTGACAAGGTGAAATGGAAGCCCAGGCATGTAAGAAAAGTCAATGACAGGAAAGACTAAACGGATGGTGCTCTCCTGGAATCCATGTGTGCTAATAGTAAATTAGTCGCATGATTGCAAGGAATAAAAAAATGTCTTGCGATCATGCGAAAAGGTAAATAGTTAATGCCGGTAGGTGTGCAGAAGTGGAAGGAATATGCTTCAAGGCAAAGTGGGATTTTGCCACGTGGATTGACACCCGAGCTTGGCATAAAAGAAAGAGGAGTGGTCACATGATCGCATGAATATAATAACAGCCTTGCGATCATGCGACAAGGCAAAAAGTGATTGTCACTCGAGCTTGGCATAAAATTAAATGTTATTATTTAAAAAGTTTAGGAGATGCTCGATCTATAGTTTTTGCTTTGCCAGGATGATAGGGAAGATTCTAAGCGATCACATGATCGCAAGAGATAAAATAATCCTTTGCGATCATGCAAGATTGTGCCACGTGTCGTTAGCTACAGTCTAGCACACATCAAATGGAGAATGACTAAAATATTATTGTTTCATCTTTTATTTAACATGTGCTCTAAGTTACTTGTGTACTCAAATTTGACGGGAGGAAAATGGGAGACTTGCTACTCCACTACTACGGGTTCCGCACCTGTGATTTCTGCAAAGAACATTTGAAAGTGATACAGTCTATCATTTGCAGTATCGCGAGATGGATTTTTCAACAGTGGATCGGGTTTCTCAGTCACGATCAAGGGAAAAGTAACAATTCAGATATGTCAAGCACAGTGTCTTATTGAATATTTTCATGGATCTAGTCATGCAACTGTTCGTGTAGCATCTTCAAGTGTATGTTGTAGAAGTCTATTCATTTCACCTTCTCGAAGGCAAATTAGATGAAGAGACAAAGTCATCTGGCTTCCTTTGTTGTAATATCAAAAGCAGTTGTCTCTAGTCTTTCCAAATTTTAGAATTTGAAACAATTCATATTCTCATGAAGGCCATTTGATGTAATTTCTATATAAACTGATGAAAAAGTAAATACAAAGGTCGGAAAAAATTGTTGATGTATCAGACTTGATATTGCAGAGCTAGTAAAGAGTGTTTTATATCAATAATTTTCTGTTCCATTAGTTAGTTAGCAGTAGTTTCTATGTTTCTTTCTTTTAAATCTGAATTGCAGGAAGAAAGGAAGGATGTTTCATTCTTTTTGTTATGAGGATATGAATTAACCAGAATAGGATGTGCTTTGGGAGATTCAAGGGAAAACTCATTGGAAGTTCTTAATCATTTTGGTTACATTGTTGTAGATTGGTTAAACACTGAGTGTATGGATTCATAGTATGTGTGAGTTCTACAACTTGGTTCATAGATTAGAAAGATCTCCTTGCCTGGATTAAGTTCTGTTTAGGCTTAATTCGGTTTGCCTCTTCTACTCTCGGGTTAAGAGCTTACCCTATGTTAGTTTTAGGACCAAAACATAATTCATTGCATATCATTCCATAAGGGAGTTGTACCTTCCAATTCAGAGAAAAGCCAGCAATCATAAAGTAGCTTTTCAACTGTTGTATTCAGATATTGTTCATAGTTTGGGCATTAAGAGTTATTATCATAAGAAATAAGAAAGGACAAATCTGTTTACTAACAATATACTAAATACAAATTCCTTCACAAGGCCACAACACTACTTCCTCTCTTCTCATCACAAAATCATAAAAAAATACCTTATGACCCCCAAATGGCAACATGCCAAACATCCCCTTATGAGCCCCAAGAAAAATGGCAACAAAGACCCCATAATCTTTGCCATATCCCTTTAATCCCTAAGGAGAGACTCTACACTCTCTAAGCTATCCCAATTCCCTTCACCCCAAAGCTACTCTTCCCTCCCAAGGGTGAGTTTGGCCTTTCACTCCCAAAACACTCACAAAACACGAAAGCAAAGAAAGCTCCATGAAATCATATAACAAACTCTCAACACATTCCTACAATAATACATGTTGGCAATTTGGCTGAGGTATGTACATAGATGTTTTCATTATGGCAACATATGTTCCCTATGGAGAGCGCATAAGATGGAAAGTAAGTATGGAAGATTGTAGACTAAAATTGTCTAAGTATGAAACAGTGATTTTGACAGAGTACCCGATACAGTTTGTTTTGGTGACATTCATTGGAGCATGATCAAAGTTTGTGCAGTTGAACATAGACTCTATGATGTCTAAGGATACCCCATCTCAGTGCATAGAAGAGTACGGATAGTACAGACAAAGTTATGACTATTTTACCGATGACAAAGTACAGTCGACATAGCAGTTTTGAAGATAGAACTAGTAAATGAATTAATGGATTATTTTGCTTGTCAAAATAATGACTTAATATTATAAAGAGATGACATCCTAGATGTTTAATCTTGGATAAAGATATGCAAACTGATAGGAGAAAGATATTATGTTTTTATCTTGTATAAATAAAGTTGTACCAAACATACTTGAAATGTAACATGTAATATATGTAACTTGTGATAGCAGCGAAAGTTGTTGATGCGAAGTTGTAAGCAGTACCATATTGTAATTAGTAAACATTTGTATTACTTGTTTGGGTAGTGAGCTCATCTAGTAATCAAGTTTTGTATCTACAACTCCTAACAGGGTTGAGGCTTCTAACAAGGCCTATAGCCCCTTAACCAGGACTAATACACTATATGATTGTAATAGGCTCCTAATAGGGTCAACATCCTTAATCGAATATCTTTTGATTAGTGGATCTTTGTGGGTACCATCCCTAGTGGGGTTTTCCCTTGGCCAGGGTTTCCTCGAGAAAATATCATGTGTTATGAGTTCTTTACATTTACTGTTATGTATGCTATTTAGTTTCTTATGCTTTGTATGCACTAAAGTATTCTGTTATATCCATAAGTGGGCAAAAGTAAAAGTTTGTGAAATACTGATTCACCCCCCCCCCTCTCAGTATTTCCTATTTCTAACAATTGGTATCAAAGCACAGTTACTCAGAGAAGAAACATTCAAGGAAAGCCTAGCAGCTTGAGTAAGATCTCTATGGATATGGATCAATTACAGAAGAATCTTGAACAAGCTCTTGAGCAAATTGATATGCTTATTGATGAAAGAAACACTTTGAAAAGAAAGTATGATGATGCAAAGAATCTTATTGACAAATTGAAAGGTAAGATAGAAGATCTGAAATCTAAGAAGGAATCTAAAATTCTTGTTGAAGATTGTGAAGATTTAGAAAAAGAAAATGTGATCCTTAAACATGAATTGAAGATAGCAAATCTGAAGCTTAGCTTGAAAGATGGAAATAACAATTTGAAATCTGAGAATGAAAGTTTAAAGAATCAAAATGAAGATCTAAAATCTAAACTTGGCAAGGTAACATCTGAATTTGATAAAGTCAAACTGCAATATGATGAACTTGAGAAATACAACAAAATTGTGAAAGGTGAATTGACTCAATCCAAACAACAACTTGAGAGGCTATATTTAAATAATGAAAAGATTGATAAGAAAGTATCTTATGGAAAACCATTCTATGACAAAACTGGTCTTGGATTTAACATATTATAGATAGTTAGTGAAAGCAAGAAACCAGATCTAAATGAATGTGAAAGCAGTGAAGAAAAGAAGTTAGATGAGAACAAATCTGAAGAATCACTGAAGCAAGAATATGCACCAAAGCAAGAAGAATCACTGAAGCAAGAAGATGCACCAAAGCAAGAAGAACCACCGAAGCAAGAAGAATCATCCAAAGGTATGCAAATAGAATTCAAAGGTAGATGTTTTACTTGTAATACTATTGGTCATATGAAGAGAGATTGTATAGGTAAACAATTCAAACCTCTTAATGGTTATTGTTGTAATTGTCATGGTTTTGGACATAGAGCTATTGAATGTAGAAGATCTAAAGTTATTGAGAATAATTACAATAGAAGAATGCCTAGAAATACTAACAATGCAAATTAGAGATCAACTGAAGACATGAAAAGAGGAAATGGAATAGTATGTTTCAGATGCAACAAAATTGGACATATTGCTAGAAATTGCAGGACACAAATCAATCAACAAACACCTAGATATGGAACCAATGGAATCACTTGTTAGATATGTAATAAGATTGGACACACAACAAGATTTTATAGAATGAACAATGGAGGCTATCATCATAACCCTAACCCTAGAAACTATGCAAGAAGGAATGAAAATGCAGGAAACAAAGAGAAAGGTTGTTGTAGCAATGAAGATGAAGTAAAATTTGTTAAAGGCATAGATCAAGGAGGTATATTCAGCACTAAAGGTAATCAGGAAGGTAATGTGTCTGATGGTAAGAATGAGTCTTTACCTAACCCTTCTTTAAGCACTTAAATTATGTAAATTTCTGTAGTTTAGGAACTTAGAATTAGTATAGAGTTAGATTTTGAATGAGTTAAGTTTTACGTAGTTAGATGAAGGTTTTTTATGTTATACTAATGCTATGGTTAAGTGCACAAAAATAAATATTGTGTTTTGCGAGGTCGCAAGAAGATTTATGGTTGCAGGTTTACATAATCAGCTTTTTGACATTTTGGTGGCAAAATAATTGAATGCGATGTCAGATCAAGTAAATGCTAAGTGTTAAAAGATTGGAATCAAATTTATTATGATTATCAAGTGATTAGAAGTGATTTGGAAGCAAAGAAAGAAGTTTGGAAGTGATTTGCAGAAGTTTGAAGCGTCGATCTAGCGAAAGCCCTAATTTTGTGAATTTAAGGTATTTATATGACTACGATCTTGAATTAGCTTAAGTAATTAGATATAATCATGGATGTGTCATTGATTCACACCATTAAGGATAAGAACAGACCTAGAAATAAGAAAGATCCAGTTGAACCCTCAGAAAGAGATGCTAGTTTAGCCTTATCATCCGTACCAGATGGAGTTCTTCATTTAGAAAATGTTAAAAGTTATCTTGGATGCAAGTATGAAACCCTAAGGGAGAGTGATTTTAATGGTGAATATAAGAAATTTTACAACTCAAATATGTCAGTAAAACAAGGTTATGAACATCTAGAAAACAATGAAATCATTGACTACTCTATGAAATATGAATTTGATGATGAGGAGTGTACTAAGATCATTTTGAGTAGGATACATAATGGTAAATTTTGGTTAGAAGACAGAGTTATAGACATAACTCCAGACCTAATTCATGATGTGGCTGGATTATCAAAAGTTGGTGCAATTCCACTGAATGAGAAAAACATGAGAAAGATTGTGATTGAAAACACCAATTCAGTATACAATGGCAGAGGTATAGTCATTAGTAAGATTAAGCAAGATGATGTAAAATACTTGTGTAAGATTTTGACAACAAAGTTTTGTGGAAGCTCTAGAGAAGATGATATGCCAGCAGGTATGGTACACATTGCTTATTTGATGTGTGTGGAGAAGAAGCCTATGGATATGTGTGAAATTCTGAGAATACAGTTGTTTGAGAATTTGGAAAAGATAAAGAAAGCTAAATACACTCACTTTAGATTTTCCTCATTGGTTACTTACATGTTCTTCCACTTTCTAAGAAGATTTCCTTACACTATTGAATGGAATGATGATGAGAATAATATGGAAAGAATCAATAAAGTTGACATGAAACATCTTATTGAGAAGGTTAATGACAATGTAAAGTTAGTGTTGAAATTTTTTTAGAACATTGTGGTAAACAGATCAAGAATTCCTCCATCCCTAGTTGAGAAATACAAAGATGATATATGTTTTATGGTTGATATTGATTTCACTTACATTGAGGCAGTAGAATCTAGACATGAATTCATAGACCCTCTTGGCTATGAAATCTCTAAAGTTGAAACAGAAGGATATGTTAGTAGATTGTTGAAAAGTAAAATTGATGCTCATGGCAACAGATTTGGAACATATGATGAAAACTTTGATTCAGCAAAGACACTTAAGGAAGAGAAACAATCAAAGAAGAGAGTGGAGTCTACAATAAAGAAAATTCTAAAAGAATCAGGTATGAGTGAGTAGGAATTTGATATTGCAAAGAAGACTGCAGAAGCAATAAGGCAAAGTGAGATAGTATCAGTCCCACCTTTGGCATCAAGTGAAAAACCTATTCAAGTTAAGGTAAAGGTTGAAGAACCTGAGAAGGAGCAAGAAATCAGTCAAATAGAGAAACCCTTTTCTTCAGCACCAAGAAAAAGAATGAAGGCAAGTGCTTCAGGACTGGGTAAAAGAAAAAAAACAATTGTTCCACCAGTACCTAGAAGAGTTGCAGAGATAAAAGATGATGAAGTGACAATGAAGAAGAAATCATGGAAACCAAGGATAGAAAGAGTTAATGAAGATATAATGCAGCATGGAGACTTTACCAAAATGAACAAATACTATGATTTATATGGATCCTCCGAAAGATTGAACCTTGAGAATGCAATGGTTATACATATGATTTTGTCAAACAAGAAATTTGATACTATTCATGGAAAGATACTAGAAGATTTGTACAACAGACTTGTGAGAAGAAAGATGAGAGCACAAGAAGAAGATACCAAAATGAGAGAGAATGTGATTAGATAGTTCTATGAGATAAGAGATGATGACCACCTTAAACAGATCCTCAAGCCACTTGAAACCCTATTAAGAACCAAAAGAAGAATTATACAAATAATGGGAGGATAGTATGAGAAAGTAAAGATAAAAAATGAATAGGCAGTTGTGCAAGTGCTAGAAAACTTGGTAGCAGGAAAAGATAGCAAAGATCAATCAGTAGTAGAACCAGTAGAGAAATAGAGTTCAGAACAAGCAGAGGCAGCAACAAAGGTAGTTGAAGCTGAAGATATTCCCTCTTCTTCTACAAACATTGGCACAAAATCTATGGACATTGAAGGAACAAAAATTACTTTAGATTCAGATGATGCGGTACTCAACAGTTTAGATAACATTGTTGACAATTTGGTTTTGGGAGAGCAAGACAAAAGAGTATTGAAACAAAGACTACACATAGCGAAGTGCAAATGGAAACAGAGGCCCATACACCTATTGAACCACAAGAAGACATTAGTCTTACTCCTAAGACTGGAAAGGAGAAAGGAATAGGAACATTGATTGAAGATTTGAACAAGGAAGTTGATGATGATGATCAAATAGAGTTGATCACCTCTTTGAACAAAATTATTTGAAAGAACAAGAAAGTTAAGAATTTGGAAGGTAGTCTGAAAGATTTGACTGAGAAACTACAAAGTGTCATATCTACAAAAGTCTTTGATTCAGATCCACTTGAAAGAGAAAAGATGGAAATTAAATATTTTGATGTTGAGTTCACTAATTTAACTGATATTGCTAAGGTTAAGGCTTAGGCAGCTTATGAAGTTGAGATGTTGCAGAATATAAGTCAAAATATCAAAAATGACATTGACAGCCTTGATAGACACATTAAAAACTTAAGGAAACATCTTGAGTCTGGAAAGTGTTTGTACATTTAGTGTACCAAATCTGAAAATATTCTAATTGAGGAAGAGAAGAAGATAAAAGAGAAGCAAGATGAAATTGCAGTAGAGACAAACTCTTTGTCCAGCATAAACATAAAGATCAGTATAGTTGAGAATAAGATCAGAAAATTATGTGATGAAATAAGGACTTTGAATGATGAGAAGAATAAGAAAATTATCAGAATAAACATCTTGAGAGAGCATGTCTCAATCAAGTTGACTATAATAGAAGAGCAGCTAAATGAATGTCTTATTGCTAAGACAACATTTCAGAAGTTCAATTTTCAATCCCTTCAAGCCTGTCAGATTACAGCATATGGATTGAGTACTTTACTCAATGTAGCAGAATCAATAAAGAAGGCATGAGAGAAAGATTTTGAGGCTTCGAAGACATATTTTGCAGATTGTATTACAAGCCTACTGGCTTTGCAATAAGATAGTAAGGTAAAAAAAAAAATTTGACACAATTTTGTATATCCCTTTCCACCCTTTATTTTGTCATTGTTGTCAAAGTGATGCAGGAGCATCCTGGGTGTAAGAGCAATCTTGCATCACCCAAAAAAAATATATATTCTGTTTTTATATTCAATAAGGGCTATTTTGTGTAGAGCTGCTATTTATGGAAAGTTACTATTTTTGGTAATTTTTGTATGTGCTTAGAATGATCTGATTTCTTTCTTGGAGGTTCATTTTGGTCATATAAGTCTGCCAGTAAAGTTTCATTGCCAGATCAAGTGTATATTGGAAGATATTGAAGATTTTCGGTATTGGCAGCAGGGTACAGAAACTTTGAACTCAGTTTTGAAGGCTTTAGAGGCCCCAAATGAGGTCAAAAATTTGGGTGACAGGCGCTTGCACTAGTCAAGCCTGTAGAGCACTTCGTGGCATTTTCAAAATGGGGTTATAATAGCCGATCGGGTCAACTGGTGATGACTTATGGTCTTCGGAAGTTGGGCCACCTGAAATGGTGGAAAATAATTTTCTTCAAAATTTCTGTTCGGGTTTCAAAGGTTATCTTGAGCCAACTATGATGTAATAAAATGTAAAATAAAATAATTCTAAGTTTGGTTGGCCTTATTGGCTAAAATTCTGGAACCTTCCCAGGCGGTAGAAAATTGCCTATATAAGGAAGGTTGTATTATTGTCTTAGGCAGTTCAAAATTGTTCTGGGTAGTAGATCTGGGTAGTAGTTCGAGGCTTTGTCCTATAGAATATTGTAAGGGAATGCCCATGTGGCTTTTCATATTGTAATTCTGAAAGTTTGTAATTCCACATTTGTGGAGATAATAAGAAGCCAATTTTCTGTTCTTGCATATTGTTGTTGTTTCTCTATTTCTGTTATGTGTTTGTGGTATTAAGGGGAGCACCCTTCACCACAAAGGGGGAGAGATACTTAGAAAATTGTCTATATATGATAAGGAAGGATACTCATAGGGGGAGTTCTATGGAGTATTATGAAGTGTTATAGAGGAGATATAAGGATAGTATACTTATTTTATACTATGGCCACAATTTTTGATACAAATTTTGAGATTTTGACTTGTACACTTAGCCAATTTTCTCATATGTTGCCACCAATGACAAAGGGGGAGATTATTGGCAATTTGGCTGAGGTATGTACATAGATGTTGTGATTATGGAAACATATGTTCCCTATGAAGAGCACATAAGCTGGAAAGTAAGTATGGAAGATCGCAGACTAAAATTGTCTAAGTATGAAACAATGATTTTGACAGAGCACCCGATACAATTTGTTTTGGTGACGTTCACTGGAGCATGATCAGAGTTTGTGTAGTTGAACATAGACTCTATGATGTCTAAGGATACCCCATCTCAGTGTGTAGAAGAGTACGGATAGTACAAACAAAGTTATGATTGTTTTACCTATGACAGAGTACAGCCGACAGAGTAGTTTTGAAGACAGAACTAGTAAATGAATTAAGGGATTATTTTGCTTGTCAAAATAATGACTTAATATTATAAAGAGATGACATCCTAGATTTTTACTCTTGGATAAAGATATGCAAGCCGACAGGAGAAAGATATTATGTTTGTATCTTGTATAAATAAAGATGTACCAAACATACTTGAAATGTAACATGCAATATATGTAACTTGTGATAGCAGTGAAAGTTGTTGATGCGAAGTTGTAAGCAGTACCATATTGTAATCAGTAAACATTTGTATTACTTTTTTGGGTAGTGAGATCATCTGCTAATCAGGTTTTGTATCTACAACTCCTAACAGGGTTGAGGCTTCTAACAAGGCCTATAGTCCCTTAACCAAGACTGATACACTATATGATTGTAACAGGATCCTAACAGGTTCAACATCCTTAACCGCATATCTTTTGATTAGTGGATCTTTGTGGGTACCATCCCCACTAGGGTTTTCCCTTGGCCAGGGTTTCCTCGAGAACATATCATGTGTTATGAGTTCTTTACATTTACTGTTATGTATGCTATTTAGTTTCTTATGCTTTGTATGCCCTAAAGTAATCTATTATATCCATAAGTGGGCAAAAGTAAAAGTTTGTGAAATACTGATTCACCCCCCCCTCTCAGTATTTCCTATTTCTAACAATACATCTACATAATAACATAAAATAAAGAGATGAGAACACCAACCTTTCTCACAAGTTATGGAAATATAGTGTTTGATGAAGAGCTCCAAGTCCTACTCCAAAGCTTCTCTAGTTTCCTTAGTTGTCTCCAAAGATGGAGAGTGGGTGAACAACTTCCAAGTCTTGGGGGATCCCACTAAAAAGGCTCTACACTTCTCCCAAAACCTCTTGGAAGAAGACAACAAGTTCTATTGGTTGGTCTTCACAATCCCTTACAAGGTTACTAAAAATGGACTCCAAAAAGGTAACTTTAAAAAAAGAACAAGTAACTTGCACTCAAATAGAGGGTCCTCTAACCAAGACCTTGCTTCTAAGAGTTGATTTTCGTTCATCGTGGAAATCCAACTTTTGGAAGGGCTCCCAAGTCAACTATGAGTTTCCCTAGGGTTAAAAATGACCCTTACCCATAGGTAAACTAAGTGGGCTTGCTAAATAAGGCCTAAACTCAACCCTAGGTGTCCATTTAACCCCTCAAAACTCCCTCTAGAGTTTACCTATGGGTTCCAAGGGATGTTACCTTACTTTAAGCTCTCTAACTAAGATGATATCATTGGGATCCTACAAGGTACTATCCTAGGTTTGGTTGCAACCAATAATCTCTTCAAATTGACATGTCATTGTCATATAATCACAACACAAGTGTCAAGTGACACCACAAAATATCCACATCACAATACACACTTGGCATGTCCATTTGTAAACTAACAATTTACAATTTACAAATGGAATTTACCAATTTATAATTTAATATACACTCAACATTTACAATTACGAATCAAAATACTTTACAACAAGGTTTTGTCTCTTTGCTAGACACAACCTTGGTTTAACTCATGCACATAGGATTGGTTCTAGTTCTCCGAATAAATTCCACGGTCAATTCCTGCACAACTCAATTCGAACATCAGTAGCTCAAGAAATCATAGGTACATATAATGTACAAACATAAAAATCATTTTGGTAATTGTCATTTACACAACATCTCACAAATCAAATTCAAAATCCAACATACCAAAAAAATGATTAAGCAACTATCCACGCATTTCCCATAAGGAAATCTATGCATATTTATTAACAATATTTATATCATCCAACATTTAACTTTTAATGAAATCACATCCCATCATAATGCAAATTCCAATTGTCATTTTTACAAATTAATTCATATATGCATATATACTCAATTGCATCATTTAATAATCATTTAACGAACATTTCTACCTACTTAATCATGACTCTTCTCAAATAAATAATTCACACCTTACCTACTGCATGCATTTACATACACATAGAAAACAACATTTAAGCACCTAACATTTAATTTCATTAGAATTTACAACTCATCTTTGTATAAATTCAATTACCCTTTTTCCAAATCAATTCACACAAAATGTACACTCAATTTCACTGTCATAATAAACAGTTCAATTAATTAAGCCTAATGCAAACATAGTGCATCGAAGAATCATCGACAAGAGTACCAAAGAAACATGAAATAGATTACATCACAAAATAGTTTGGTCAAATCTCTATCCAATAGAATATAAATCTATAATGCATCAAAATAGAATCTCCAAATATTGGGTCTATCATGAAGATAAATAAAATGCTATGACAAGCCTAGGGTAGTGTTCCTCAAAAAATACCCATCACAACCCCAATGGTAGCCTCAAAATTAGTACAAGACCAAACTAAACTAAGTACATCTCATAGAGTCATCCTAAAGCATATTATAGGAAAAGTTACTACATCACAAGATTGAATCATCCTTATCACATAGGACCAACTGAATACAACCAAGACCTCATCCAACCTCTCCTCAATGTAGGGAAACATAAATATCATATTAGATGAGATCACATGATGGAACACCCTCACATGGGTCCCACAAGACCATACACAAAAAGTGTGAAGGCTAAAGCCACACCTATCATGATGTCATGCAAACAGGCAAATGAGGGAGGCACTACATCATCTCATGATGAGGATGATGTTAGAGATTTTCCAGTAGGCCAGTACTGACTATTTGTTTGTCATTGATGATAACATATGGAAAGTAGCATGTGTGGAAGTCCTATGCAGTAAGATTTTAGTATATGTAGCATGGACATGATATCAGCATGATATCATGGGCGTAGAGGTTAACTGTTAGTATAGATAGTTATATAGTAGCTTGTGTCAGCAATGTTCCTAATAGAGTAATAGGCAGTGTTATGTGTATGGTTGTCCGTACAGTTATCATGGAGCCTTGTGCACTTAGATATATGTTGAAGACATGTTAGTGATGTTTTTGTCATGGACGCATAGTCTGTTGATTAGTAGAAGTGATTTTATGTAGTCATTATTCGCCAGTAGCAGTTTCCTGTGTTTATTCAGAAGAGCCGATAGAGATTTTATTGGTTCCAGAGTTGCGCCTATCTTTTGGGTATGCACCCTTGGAGTTAAGCTTAGAGGAGAGTTATTCATGTTTAGTTAAGAGTGCATGAAGTAATTCATCTTGAGGAGAGTTATTGATGTTCAGTTAAGAGCACATGAAGTAATTCAGCTTGAGGAGAAAGATCCAGTTGTTTTGGTTGAGCCGACAGTGTGTAGCGTACGTCTACAATTATCTTATTAAATACATCCCAGAATGTGTTGCATGCATAGTAGAGCCAAAAGAATGTTTATCTAAGTTTATTATGGTTTCTCTAATATGATTTCAAGGTGGTTCTAATAGGCTGACTTGATTATATCATTTAGAGGACATATATTTATAGGTAGTTATTTGTGATTGCTTGAGTGTGGTTCATATTTTATAGAAGAGAGCATAGCAGAGTGTGCGAAGTGTTGAGCCATCAGAAGAAGGTCTATGTGACCAAGTAAAGTATTTGTGCTATACATTGGAACTGATCCAGATAGCAGGTCAAAGCGTAGTTCACCAAGATCTAGATATAGTGTGTATATGTTATTCAGAAGGTTGTATCCTTCACCCTTTTGAGCATGAGCTCTTAGATAGTGCATCCTCTCCCCTAATAGGGACAATTGTAAAAGACTCCTAATAGGTTCTGACCCTTAACCAGGTCTACTTTACTTAAAGCATTGTAAAGCAACTCCTAACAGGGTTAAGGATCTTCTAACAAGGATCATAATACACTAGTACAAAAATATTAGTGGGTGTCAATTCCCACTGGGGTTTTTGCCTATTTGGGTTTCCTCGTAACCAAAATATTGGTGTTGTGTTCATATGTTCTTTCATTGTGTTTATGCTTTATGTTTAAGTATACTTAATTGGATAAAGAATTGAATCTTGTAGATAACTGATTCACCCCCCCCCCCCTCTCAGTTATCTCTTGGGACTATTCCGATCAATTGGTATCAGAGCCAAGTGCCTTGGAGAGAAAGTTTAACGTCTTGAGGTTGATCAGATGGCATATTTCAGAAAAGAAAGTCCTAAGTTTGAGGGAGAGAATTATCTTTATTGGAAGAACAAGATGACATATTTCAGGAAAGAAAGTCCTAAGTTTGAGGGAGAGAATTATCTTGATTAGAAGAACAAGATGGTGACTCATTTGCAGTGCATTGGTTTTGAAGTTTTTGATGTAACTATCAAAGCAGCCAAGATTTATACCCTAGAAGACCTTACAAAGGATGATGCTACTGAAAGGAAAAAATAATTGTTTCATCATAATGCTATAGCTAAAGAAGCCCTTATCAACACCCTATCTGATAGTGAATTTTCAAAGATAAAGAAAGTAGACACCGCCCACAAGATATGGAAGTACCTAGAAGACATGTTTGAAGGTGACAAACAAGCAAAGGATGCACACAGAAAAACATGGAAGAAAAGATACAATGCATTAGAGATGTTTCTTGAAGAAAACATCAGAGCTTATAATCAAAGGTTCAATGAAGCAGTTGCTAGAATCAAGAACAATGGTGGAGAGATCTCAGAGGAATATATTATGGACAAGCTGATGACTACTCTTACTCCAGAATACGAAAACAAGATCAAAATCCTTGATGAGACCATGAAGCTTACATCTAATTTCAAGAGAGAGACCTTGATCAGCAAAATCTTAGCTTTTGAGATTTCAAGATTGAAGACAGAACCAAAGAGTGAGATAGCCTTAAAAGCAACAATTCATGGTAAGAAATCTACAAACACTTCTGGTAATTTTGATGATGATGATGAAGAGAAAACTTTTGATGATTTTATTGCTATGATTTCTAAAAGAGAAAAGAAAGGAAAAGGAAAATATGAAGGTCAATTACCATTTAAGTTCTTTTCATGTAATAAGATCAGTCACTTTGCATCTAAGTGTCCTACTAGAGCTAGAAAGTTCAAAAAGGATTACAAGCCTAAGTACTCTAAGGAATGTTACTATGTTGGAGATGGAGTTTCAGATGATGAATTAGGTGAAGAAGAAATTGGATTCATTTCTATTGTAGACAAAATGAATAATAAGACAAATCATAAAGATGAGAAAGAGGAACAAGAGCTAGCATTGACTTCCCAAGCTGATATAAGGACAGACTAGATTATAGATAGTAGTTGTTCACATCACATGACAAGTGATAAAAATAGATTTTTTCATCTAGAAAAATACAATGATGGCATGGTTAGATTTGGAGACAACACTCCTAAACCTATAGTTGGTAGAGGAGCCATCACCTTGGATGGAAAGAATAGTACTGATGATGTTCTCTATGTTGATGGTTTGAAACATAACCTTCTCAGTGCTAGATAGTTACTTGGAAAAGGCTATCAGTTGGAGTTCAAATATGACAAATTCATCATTAACAACAAGGATGGTGTTATGATTGCATCTGACTCAAAGATAAGAGGTAATGTTTTCCAACTCCATTCAGAAGTAATTTGTTTTGTTGCTAAAGTTAATGATAGTTGGTTGTGGCATAAAAGACTATGTCATATCAATTTTGATAACATAGTAAAGATAAGAAATGTAAAGGCAGTAAGAGATCTACCTATCATATCAAAGCCAATTGATACTATATGCAGGGAATGTGTGATGGGAAAGCATATGTGAAATTCATTTAGGAGTAGGCACAATTCAGCAGAGAACAAGTTGGATCTGATTCATACTGATCTATGTGGTCCAACTCAAATAAGATCATACTATGGAGAAAGGTACTTCATTTTGTTTTTTGATGATTATACTAGGATGATGTGGGTTGCATTATTAAAGGATAAGTCAGAAGCATTTGAGAAGTTCAAAATATTTAAAGATAAAGTTGAGAATGAATCTGGACTAAAGATAAAATGTTTGAGATCGGATAGAGGAGGAGAATTCACCTCTGACAGATTCTATGAGTACTACCAAGAACATGGCATAAAGAGATATTTAAGTGCACCGAGAACCCCTCAGCAAAATAGAATTGTAGAGAGAAGGAATAGGATCATGCTTGATACAGTGTGCACCATCATGATTGAAGGAAAAGTTGCACACACCTATTGGAGAGATGTGGTTGATACAACAATCTACACCATCAATAGAATTCAATTGAGGCCTCGCATTGACAAAACACCATATGAGCTATGGTTTGGTAATTTCCCCATAATAAAATACTTCAGAATCTTTGGGAGCAAGTCCTACATCAAGAGGGATGAAGTAGTAGGCAAGTTTGATGCAAGAAGCAATGAAGGTATTATCCTTGGTTACTCTACTAAAAGTAAAGATTATAGATGTTTCAATTTAAGATTGAAAAAGATCATTGAAAGTGCTCATGTTAAGATTGATGATAAGTTCATGGTTCAAGAAAGATATCATGATTACTCACCCATGATTGAAGAAGAACCCAGACCCTCTTCTAGTGATACAGTTATTGAAGAAATGTTTGACAACATTGATGTGTTATTCAATGACCCTGAGATAAGTGAAGAAGAAACTCCTAAGGCTGATGAGTTGGCATCAACTAAGGTTCCAAAGTTTACATCTAGAAACCATTCCAAGAAAGAAATCATTGGAGATCAAAGCGAAAAAGTCTTAACAAGGTCAAAAGCAAAGAACTTAGCTAGTAGTGAAGTAGTATGTTTACTATCTCAGATTGAATGTTTAAGTGTTGAAGATGCTTGTAATGATTCAGATTGGCATGATGCTATGAAAGAAGAACTTGATCAGATTATTAAGAATGACACTTAAGAACTGGTCCCAAGACCTAGTGATAAGAATGTGATTGGAACAAAGTGGATATTCAGAAACAAGATGAATGAAGATGGTACAATTGTAGGAAACAAAGCAATGTTAGTATGTAAACGATATGCACAAATAGAAGGCATTGATTATTCATAAAAAATTTCACCTGTGAGAAGATTAGAAGCTATTAAGTTGTTTATAGCATATGCTACAGTCAAAAAATTCAAAGTTTATTAGATGGATGTCAAGTCAGCATTCCTAAATGGAGATTTGAAAGAAGAAGTATACATTGAACAGCCAGAAGGATTCACCTTATCAGACAGACCTGATATGGTATGCAAATTGAAGAAGGCCCTCTATGGACTTAAGCAAGCCCCTAGAGCATGGTATGAGACACTAGATGGATATCTAACAAAGATTGGATTCAAGAAAGGAGCAGCAAACTGTAATCTATTCATAAGAGAGACATTTGAAGGTTTACTACTTGTAGCCATATTTTTTGATGATATTATCTTTGGAGGTAATGACAAACTTAGTAATGAATTTGCTAAGGAGATGCAAAATGAATTTGAGATGAGTATGATTGGTCCTATCAAATACTTTTTGGGATTAAAAGTGTAGTAAACAAAGAAAGGTATTTTTATTAATCAGTCCAAGTATGTGAAAGAAATATTAAAGAAATTCAAGATGGATGACTGCCAGCCAGTAGGGACTCCTATGATTACTGGATGCAAGCTTACAAAAGAAGATGACTCACCAGTGGTAGATATAACTTTGTACAAGTCTATGATTGGAAAACTTATTTATCTTACTCAGACTAGACCTTATATTTCCAATGCAGTTGGCATACTTGGAAGATTTGTAGCAGAGCCTAAAAAAAGTCACCTCATGGTAGTAAAAAGGATATTCAGATACTTGAAAGGCACTATAGAATATCTTCTATGGTATCCTAATTAAAAAAGTGTTGAGTTTCATGTGTACACAGATGCAGATTGGGTAGGATGCATTGATGATAGAAAGAGTACATTAGGTGGAGCAGTGTTTCTTAGTGATAGACTTGTCACTTGGACAAGCAAGAAACAAAATTGTATTTCTCAGTCAATAGTAGAAGTAGAATATGTTGTAGGAGCCTTGAATTTTTCTACAATTGTTTGGATTAAGTAGATGATAAAGGATTTTGGAATTCAAATTGATTATCCTATTGTTATTCACTGTGATAACACTAGCACTATCAATATGTCAAAGAACCCTGTGATGCATGCAAAAACAAAGCACATTGAGATCAAGTATCACTTCCTAAGAGAAAAATTGGTAGAGAAAGAAGTCAAGATGGACTATGTGAGAGATCAATTGACAGACATATTCACAAAGCCCTTGCCAAAGGATACTTTTGAGTATCTCAGGGAGAAGTTGGGAGTAATTCCCTTCCCTGATTCTACTTAGAAGAAAGAAGGAAAGGCATCAGTCCTTAGGGACTGATGGAAGGTTGACTACTCTACCTCAGGAGTAGTACTGGTGCTTAAAATGAATGGTGCCATTTTCCATTGATGTCAAAGGGGGAGTAATATACAGTCATGAAAAATAAAAATAAAAAGGAGTAATATACTAAGGGGGATCAATATTCAGTTATGATAGCAGTTCAGTTAAGGAAATGGAGAATGTTGAAAATTATTGAAGTAGATGGAGAATTCATCTTTGGGGGAGTTCTGATGAGAAAATGGAGAATGTTATAAAATAAATGTTCATTTGGGTTGGTGGTGGTTTTTCATTCCACATTTTTCTATCAATGCCAAAGGGGGAGATTGTTGGGGATTTGCCAGCAGGCCACTACTGACTATATGTTTGTAATTGATGACAACATATGGAAAGTAGCATGCATGGAAGTCCTATGTAGTAAGATTTTAGTATATATAGCATCGACATGATATCAACATGATATCATGGGTGCAGAGGTTAACTGTTAGTACAGACAATTATATAGCAGCTTGTGTCAGCATTGTTCTTGACAGAGTAACAGGAAGTGTTATGTGTATGGTTGTCCGTACAGTTATCATGGAGCCTTGCACACTTAGATATATGTTAAAGACATGTTAGTGATGTTTTTTTCATGGGCGCATAGTCTATTGATCAGTAGAAGTGAAGTTATGTAGTCGTTATTTGCCAGTAGCAGTTTCCTATGTTTATTCAGAAGAACCGACAGATATTTTATTGGTTTTGTAGTTGCACCTATCTTTTGGGTATGCACCCTTGGAGTTAAGCTTAGAGGAGATTTATTGATGTTCGGTTAAGATCACATTAAGTAATTTAGCTTGAGGAGAAAGATCCAATTTTTTTGGTAGAGCCGACAGTGTGTAGCGTGCATCTACAATTATCTTATTGAATAGGTCCTAGAATATGTTGCGTGCATAGTAGATCCAACATAATGTTTCTCTAAGTTTGTTATCATTTCTCTAATATGATTGCAAGGTGGTTTTAATAGGCTAACTTGATTATATCATTTAGTGGATAGATATTTATAGGTAGTCATTTATGATTGCTTGAGTGTGGTTCATAGTTGACAGAAGAGAGTAGAGCAGAGTGTGTGAAGTGTTGAGCCATTAGAAGAAGTTCTATGTGACCAAGTAAAGTATTTGTGCTATACATTGGAACTGATCCAGACAATAGGTCAAAGCACAGTTTACCACATCCAGATATAGTGTATATCTGTTATTCAAGAAGGTTGTAGCCTTCACCCTTTTGAGCAGTGAGCTCTCAGATAGTGAGTCCTCTCCCCTAATAGGGACAATTGTAAAAGACTCCTAATAGGGTCTGACGCTTGCCAAGGTCTACTGTACTTAAATAATTGTAAAGCAACTCCTAACAGGGTTAAGGATCTTCTAACAAGGATCATAATACACTAGTATAGAATATTAGTGGGTATCAATTCCCATTGGGGTTTTTACCTATTTGGGTTTCCCCATAACCAAAATATTGGTGTTGTGTTCATGTGTTCTTTCATTATGTTTATGCTTTATGTTTAAGTATACTTAATTGGATAAAGAATTGAATCTTGTAGATAACTGATTCACCCCACCCTCTCAATTATCTCTTGGGACTATTCCTAACAGATGATGCTTTAAGAGTTCCTCTTGAACAAGTCCAAAAAATTTCAACTAAACTTGATAAAATGGGTAATTGGCTTATTCAAGAAAACCATAATCAAGATTCTATCCAGGCTATAGAGACTCTTAAGAAAGTTCTTCATGATAGTGATCAAGGTGTTAACCTCTTGTGTGGTATTACTCATCTTGTGCATTCAAATGTTAAGCTCCTTTAGCTCAAGAAGCTCAAGACTTAGGGTTGATTCCTCCTATCACTAGTGTAGAACCCTCTTCTAATCCGTTACCTAGTGTTCCTACCTATACTCCTTCTTTGGTGACTGTGACGGTTCCCTCTATTCTTATGATTTTTCCTCCTGTGTCCCTTCCTATATCACAGCCTTCATATCATAATGTTCCTTTTACTTATTCCAATTCACTTCCATCTCTAGTTCCTAGTGTTCTTGCAGTTGTATCTTCTATTCCTGAAACTTCTTACACTTGACCTAGTGTTTCTAATGTTGATATTCCTCTTATTTCATCTAATGATTCAATAATCATTAGTTTGGCTCAAACTGTGTCTTCCCTAAAACAACAACTTTCTTCCTTAACTCAAAATAAGTTTAGTGTTCCTACATGTGCCATGGGAAGTCCTTTGTCCCAAGACATTATTCATACTCCTGTTCCTCAGCAAGTTGATATGCCTCATCTTGAGAATTATTATGGAAAAGGAGAGCCAGTGCATCATGCCAAAACTTTTCAAATCCTTTGTAGTGATTATGCTCATGACCATAGGATTTTAGCCAAAATGTTTGCTAAAACTTTCTGTGACAAGGCCTTACAATGGTATTGTTCCTTGCCTCCTATGCTATTGATTCATTTGCACAACTTGCTAATGCCTTTATTCAACAATTTCAAAACAATATTGGCCCACAAGTGTCTTTGACTAATTTGATGCATTGTAAACAAAGTGCTAAAGAAAAATTGACTGAATTTATTGGTAGATTTAAGCATTTGCATACTCAGATTTCCTATCTTGTTCTTGATATTGATATTCAATGTATGTTTATTTCAAATTTACAAAAGGATATTAGAGATAAGATTCTGCTTACTGAATTTACCTCTTTTCAACAACTTTATTTAGTGCTTCATCATTATCAATTACAAGTGAGTCAATTTGAGAGAAACACTCCAATGGCTCCTGTTCCAGTTGATAAGAGTCATTCTGCTCCTAATCCAAACAAATTTAAAAAATTCAACAGCTATGTCAAGATAAACAAACAAGTGAATGTAGTTGCTGATCAAGTTGTTGTTGCATCTCACAATGCCACTTCTGCATCCACTACTTTTCGATTAAATCATACGTTCACTCCTCTTTCTAAATCTTTACATTCTGTTATGAATAGGTTGTTAACTCCTAATATGATTAATTTACCTCCTATTCAACCTCTTTTACCTGCTACAATTACATCTAAATATTTTAATCCTAAAGCTTTTTGTCAATATCATCGTCAGAATGGTCATGATACTGAGAAGTGTTATTCTGTAAAACATAATGTTCAAGACTTAATTGATTCTAATGCCTTATCTGTTGATAATCTTGATGGTAGTGGGAACAATTCTATCTCTCCTAATCAAAACCTTCAAATCTATATGAATCATTTACCTGCGCATGATACTAATACCATTGCTCATCCATCTTCTATGGAAATTGTATATGATTCAAAGATGGATGATCTCAATCATGTTGTCAATCAAGTGGAGCATGTTGGTCAATATGTATCTCTAGCTCAACCTCAACCTCAGATTCAAACTCAAGTTCAATCTCAACCTCAACCAAAACCTAAGCCTAAATTGAAAACTCGACCTAAACCTCAACAACAACCTAAGAATAAAAGACCTCAGGAACTTTTGATTACCTTTGATGACTCTAAGACTATTAAAGCTCATGATGGTCCCCTTTATATATATACTAGGATTTATCAGAAACGTACCCGTGGTTGTCTTGTTGATCCCACATCCTTAGTCAATGCTATTACTGAAGAAAATATTTTTATGAAAAGATTACAACGCGATTCTTATGATACATTGGATGTGTGGATTCAAACTTGTAATCATTTTCTTTATCTATCATTTGGTTCTATTAACTTGCTAGTTGAACTTTGTGGAAAAATTGTGAACACTACCTTTGTCATTGTTCCTACTTCTGATCAATTTCAAGTTAAGCTAGGTTTGTCGTGGTTAAATGCCATGCATGCTATTGCTTCACCTATCGATAAATGTCTTAAATTTGTTCACGATGAAGAAGTGAAGATGGTTAATTATAGTTTATATCAACCTTCTAGGCCTAGAGATTGTGTTGCTCTTGATTTCTTTTGGCCTTCTGTACCTAATTCATCTCCTCCTCGACCTGATAATCTTTTCCGTTCATATCAATCTTATAAACATTTTAAGATTCTCAAATTAAGTATACCTCCTATGGATTGTAATTATCATCTTTTGCCTGCACCTTCCATACCTCCTTTAACTATGGCTTCTAGTTCTGTTAATCTAGTTCCTCCTATTGTCGATAATCGTATTGATATTCCTAAAGAACCTATGAAGGATCCTGTGGTTGTTCCTCCTAGTTCTCAACCTATTTCAAGTAAAGAAAATGTAATCGATCTGCTAATGAAAGTCATAAGAAGTGTCATGCTCATGCTAAAGCTCATAATTCTATTCTTCAAAGATATTTATCTTCTTTGGATAAGATTATGCATGAAGTTGTTACTAATAATGATGTTAAGATGCATGATTATGATGATTCTATTCATATCTTAGATCCTATTTTTATTAATCTGGATGAAGAAGATACTCTTGATGATACTGATGATGTTAATGATGAATATGAGACTATTGACATTGATATTGATTTACCTAATATGCTTTCATCACAATTGACTCTTACACCTAGTATCGAACATGATGATTCTCAAGAGGATCCTAATTGTTTGGAACTGGCTATCCTTCCTATTGTGTTGGATGTAATCCTTCTTGTGAGTTATCCACCTTCCCTAAATGATATACAACAAGATGGGGAGAGTAGGTGGCATGCTTGATCAACTTGTCCTTCGTGGTAGCTTTGTTCTGTGTTTGCCTGTTGTATTGTGCTTCTCCTGTGATGTGTTTTCTAAATATTGTTAGATTCTTTTATACAACCCTTGTTACTCAGTTGGTACAAGTTGATAAGGGAATCAAACCTATTGTACAATTCCTCTATATGTATCTCTATGCTTCTATATGTTGTTTCATGTTATGTCATAAATGTGCTATTGTTTGTAAATGTTTCCTTGTGTAATCTTCTTGGATTCGAGACATGGTAGCACTGATTCTTTTTGGTCTCCATGTCATGGTCCAAAAATGTTCTTCTTTGTATATCTTATGTGATCTTTCCTCCTTTGTGATTGTAGTTATACTTTCTTTGGGGAATGATGTCAATTTAGTTGAAATAATATCATATATATATATATATATATATATATATATATATATATATATATATATATATATATAAATATATATAATCTTATGATCATATTGACCCCACAGTAGGTAGATCCTTTTTGTGTTCTTTCTATGTTTCTAAGATATTTCCCTTGATTTGTCTTTGTCTGTGGGCATCTCGAAGTGGAAATGTAATTAGTGGAGTTGTTTATGTTTTCATTAAAGCCATTACTCCTATTAAAGTTTTAGCAATAACTTTAAAATGGGGGCATACGCTCTGCTCACTTGTTGCACACACACTTTTCGATACAAATATATTATTTTCATGATACCATTTTCTCCCTTTTTGGATTAGTAACTAATCCCTAAAGCATGGATTTATATTTCAGGATCTCTTGATCCCTCTAGTTTCAAATATATATATATTCTATCCCTTAAGGTCAGAGGTGTCCTTAAGACTAGATCTTTTTGGTTTTTTGTTTTATTCTTATGGAATAGAATATTCCTAAGGATGAATCCTTGATGGGTTGACTAGTGAGTAACCACATTCACTAGGCAGTCCAATTCTTTCTTTCCAGTTGCACCGTTTCCTTGTGTATTTCACGATGGGACATAAGTTCTCATTGGGCAAGATAATCACACCCTCTTTCTCTCTTTCTAGAGATGTCCTTCTTATTGTGATCTTGTAGTAGATGAAGACTTGAGTCCCTAGGGGCTTGAGGTTTCTCTTTGTCCCTTTGATTACGATAAGATTATCTTTTCATTTTGATCTCCTTTACCAAGAGTTTGCATCGAGTCCATACTCTTGCTAAAGTGGGGGCTTAATGTATCATCTTAAAATGGAAGCACTTCCATGATAAGAGCATTTATCCCTTCGAGTAAGTGGTCTAGGGTCATGTTAAGTTTCTTGATTGGGTCTTTTCATGTATCTGGCTTTCTCCCCCCATTCTTGTTCTCTTTGCACCCATTTTCCACTTTATTTCTGCATTTCTTAGCACTCTAGATTGAGGTCCTGAGGTTTTTGACCTCAATTTCAAAGATGACCTTGAGGTTCAATGATGACCTCGATGCTAACCTAGGTTAGGGATGACCTCGACCTGACCTAGGGCAGGGTCTACCTCGTGCTTGACCCAGATTTCAAATTTTAGGTTCCCATGATTTTCGAATGTTGAGTTTCAAAATTATTGGTTTTCCCGCTTTCGGGTTTGCCTTTTTGGGTTTCAGAATGGTAAATATTTAAATTTCATTTAATATGGGTCCATTTCTAGGGGTTAAGGTTAATTGGGATTTAATTCCCCAATGTTAGCCTTCTCTAGAGGATTGTGCCCTAGATCACTATAAAAGGAAGCCTTCTTCTCTCATTTTCTCATCCATTCTCATCAAGCAATCTCTCAAGCTCTCAAGTGAAATCAAGTGATCAAGCAAGAAAGAAGGAGAAGGAAAGAAATAAAGTATTCATTCATCCTCAAGCTTAGCATTCAAGCATCCATTCAAGCATTCAAGGATTCATCAAGGAGATCCATTGTTAGCCATTGAAGGATTCAATCTCTTTGGAGCCCCCTTGAAGATTTCTTCATTCATATCCATCTAAGCCTCCTCATATGCAAAGATCCATTCAAGATTGGTGTTGAAGATCAAATGCCATTGATTTGAGACATCCTACATTCATTCTACATCCATTGGAGCATCCCTACTTGTGAATTCAAGGATTCAAATCCTCTATAAGGACTTCAACATAAGCAAGGTGAATTGTTTCATTTACTTGGTTTATGCACATTACAATTTAAATTCAATTTCAAGGTTAATTCCTAAATTGGGGTTTGACCAAGGCAAACCCCCCATCCAAACAACAAAAACCCTCTTTTTCTTGTAGATACAGGTGCAGAACTGCAGATCTAAATTTAGATCTGGATATCCTTTTTGGTGAACTTCCGAGATCTGCGAACAAAGTCAAGGATGACCTTCAAAATCTCAAATTAGTCTTTGAACTTTTATAGGGGTCAAAGGCTACCTGCTGTCAAAAAGATAAAAGTTTTCTGGGTTTTATTTGTCTTGGCATTTCCAGTCTGAAACAGGTTGTAGAATTTCCCGAAATTGCACACAGACATCGAAAATTAGCATTTTCCAGATCTGCCCTATTTTGAGGTTAGTATTTGCCTTTCAATTATTTCAAATTTCAAGCACATCTTCTTTATAGGGAAATATAAGGTTTTCTTCCTCCATATTTTCCATAGATTGATTCTTTTGTGTATTAATCTTTTGGTTGATCAACATGGATCTTTCCTTTGGGAATTTGGATTTAGAAGTAGATCTCATATTTACCCCATTCATTTTGGTATGATCACTATTTCATCCTATTCAGTAACATATAACTGACCTTAAACAAAAATCAGTAATTGTCATTTATATGAAGGATTTGGGTGTATAGAAACAAATCCTTGGTATGAGAATAACTAGTGATACGAAAAATCACACATTGACATTGTCTTGGAGTGATTACATAGAAAAGGTATTAACAAAAATTTAGATGTAAGATGCAAAACTAGTTAGTACACTTTTTCCTAGTCATTTTAAATTGTCTAAAGAAATGAGCCCCAAGACAAAGGTGGAGATGGATTACATGTCTAAGATTTTATACTCTTTAGTGGTTGTTAGCTTGATATATGTAATGGTGTGTACAAGGCCTGATATTGAACATGTAGTGGGAGTTGCGAGTAGTTATATGAATAGTCATATAAAAGACCATTGAAATATAGTAAAGTGGATTCTCAGGTATTTGAGAGGTACTACAACTAAGTCTTTATATTTTGGAGGCTCCCATTCCACTTTACAAGGCTATGTTGATTCATATTGAGTAAGAGATCTTGATGGCAAGAGGAGCACTACAAGGTATGTTTTTACCATTGGATGCACAATAATGAGATGGATCTCTAGAATGCAAAAAGTTATAGTTCTCTCAACCACAGAAGTAGAATATGTTGCTACTTTAGATGCTAGTAAGGAGATTATTTGGTTACATAGATTTATGGAGGAATTGGGATAGACACAAGAGAATATAAGGTTGTACAGTGATATTTAATGTGTAATTCACCCTAAAAATAACTCAACCCTTCACTCTAATACCAAAGACATTCAACTTCAGTATCATTTCATATTCTCAATTTTAGAGGATGGATAGTTCAAGCTGGAGAATATACATATTAGAAAAAATCATCTGGATATGTTGACAAAGGTAGTAACTAGAGAGAAACTGAATTCTTGCTCATTTTATATTGGTTTTAAATATTTATCAAAGTAGAAATGAGAAACAATCAATTGTAGGTGTATCAATCTAGTGGGAGCTTTCAACAGTAGCGGTTTTACTACAAGATCAGTCTCCAACTGAGAGATTGTTTAGTGTCGAGCCTAATTAGTCCCCAAGTGGGAGATTGTTGGTTTGTAGTGATTGATCCAGAAAGTACTATATAATGACCATGCATTTTGGGGATAACTCATCAAGAATTTTTTGAGCTGATTTGCCAAGCCTTTACCTAGGGTAAGTTGTCAAGCATTTTAATGGTTAACATGTTAATTGACATTGTAAACCACCTAAAGGGCCTAAAAATAAGTGATAGTGTAATGTGACATGTATCAGACAATAATTTTCTCTTCGTTGGATAATTAAATAAGTGGCTAATTATTTTTAGTGGACGTAGCCCATATTCAATGAACCACATTAAATATTTGTGTTATTTTTTTTCAATCTTCTCTATTTTTGTATTATCATAATATTGTTTATTTCCTCTAAACACCATGATACATAGAGAATGTATAGAAATTCCTTAATAAGCCTCCACTAACCAACAATCTTCCCCTTGGGGATTGCTTAGACTCCACACTAAGAAGTGATATCTTGCAAAGCTTGAGTTTCTTGAGAGTTCATTTCTCACTCTAGAAAACTAGCTCACTTCTGGGAAGTAACTAAGTGAGACATTTTTTGAATTTTTTGTCTTAAAAAAATAGCATACTATTGTTCATAGTTTATTTTTTCATTACTTTCTATGATCTCCTCTAAGCCTATTTGTGGAGGTGGTGTTGAACCAATTTTTGGATTTTGTTCTTCTCATGTGAAGGTCACTTTGACAATGAGAGAAATGTGAAAAGGATCGAAACCTGATATCTCTTTTAAAATCATTTATTAAAGGCCTTTTTCACTACCATGTGGGTTGAAAGTTTGAGGACTGCAAAATGGAGAAATTTTGCATCTATGCGAATTAGGTGAAAAATACGGGACGGGAAATGGAAAAATTTCGCAAACAAGGTATTAAGAGATTGTGAGATGGAAATTTTTTTTCCATTTCATGGGGTACATATTAAAAGATTACAAAATTGCGATGAGTGAACATTTAGTGGAAAATTGGCAGAATTGATGAAATGTTCTAACATATTTTTTGCACTTTCAAAATGTCCCATGAGGAATATTGGAATTAGTGAGCATTAAATGAAATTGATTAAAAGGAGGGAATTATCTAGCTTGAGTCGTAGAAAACATTGAAGATTGACTTGAGAAAACTAAATCAAGTGGAGCTAGCAAAGGAATTATGAGCTTGTGCCTTTTGAACTAGTAAGTAAAATCTCTTGTCTAAGATTGTAATTTCTACATTATTTTAGAATTAAAATGTCTAGAAAGAAAGAAATAAATGTAAGGAAAGAGGTCTCAAAAAAGATGAAAGTTTTCAAAGAAAAGCCTTTGCAACACACACTACTTAGTCTTCTACTAGGTTCAGTAGATACTAGGACCAAAAATGTCTTCTTGGATGAATGGAGGGAGTGCAAAGATTCAATGACTCGCATTTCTGGTAGTTCCATGTTCTAGTTCTTTTACGCAAATAAAGGTGAGAAAGAGCCGAGATGTAACCCATGGAAGCTAGATCTGGCCCAAAAGTTATCATTCCAAATGTATGTGTCGATGTGGAATTGATAAATGTCCTAGCAAAGTATTATAAGCTAGGAATCGGGATGATCAGAAGAGTTGACAGTTCACCATTTGTAAATATATCTAGGGCATGTATAGAAGAGTATTTTTATTTGAGCAAACAGGCCTTGACCAAAATTGACAGGGATAAATTGGTCATTGATTATGAGAGAATGGTGAAAGTGATAGGTTTTAGGGAAGTTTCACTTTTCATGAAGAGAGGTTCCAACAATATGGTGATTTCAATAGGTAGCAAAGGCCCACGTTTGACAAACAAATTTATGGGTTTTTTCTATAATACATACTTTACCTAGGCTCAGTTGTGTGGACAAGATGCCAAGTCAAAAAAGCCTCGTGACTTCATGTTTATGTCAATGAGAATACAAAACCCTAGTTGTTACTTGGAGTTTTATTTTTCTACTGAGATTGAAAGGTTATTGCACCTGTAGTTGGTGAATTGGAAAACTACCAAATCATTCAAAAACTATTCTTTGTTTTTACATATAATTCTATACCAAAATGTGTCAAAATTCAGGAGTTCATTGAAACTAACTACAAATGATGGGAAAAGGATTAAATTGCTAGTATAGCTATGTTGCAGAGCTTGAGATAAAAAATAGTAGAGACTGTGACTTTAACAAATTTCAAGATGTGTTTGTGACATGAAATTTTAGGTTATCGGGGCATCAAATGGAGAGGGTTCCACAAAAAATCAAAGCTCTGCCCAGACCAAAGGAATATTTACCTGAGATGAAATACCCAAATAATTTTTAGGATTGGATTTGCAAGCCTAAATATATGCTAATTAGAATCTACGGATGTAGATAGAAGCCACATAAATTACCTGTTCGTGTGTTAGAAAGGATAGGGTTTTTGGAATTTATATGGCAGATGTTATGACTTGAAAAGGATATTATGGCTCCAATAAATAAGGGAATGTATATGCCTCATAGTGTAAAATTAGTTGGATTTAATATTGACTCTAATATGTTGAATGAAGTACATGAGTATATCAGGGATAATTTCAAATTGGATAGTAAAAATTGTAGGGATTATGATCCAAAGGGGTACATCCAATTTATGATGGCCAAATACAAACACCAATTAAATAGTGACAAAGATGTCATTAGGAATTTTAATCAAGTCTCGACCATTATCCAAAGGGTCAAAAGTGGGGAACCTTGTTGAAAATTAAAATAGAGGCTAAGAAATGGAAAGCCTAGGTTTTATGATGAGGAAAAACTTGAAGTCTTAAGCATTGAGAAATGTATTCAAAATTTTAAAGAATTAAGTAAAGGTGGCCATCAATTAGAGAGACCCAAGGAAGGAGAAAAGGCTCTCTCCCCTCCTAAGAAAAGAAGGAAATTAATTTTACATGATTCAGATCTTGAATCTCCACCTCAGGTTCATCATGAAGCAAGTGTTTCTCCATTGGTTTCATATAATGACTCTGGTGATGAATGTGACTTAGCATAAGTGGCACATATCTTAAAAGAGTTGAGGGAAATTAAGGATGTTGGGCCATCATCTCCATCCCCTGTGTTCCAAGAAGAAGTTCATAGTTCTGAGGCACAAACTATTGAAAATGAAACTCAAATTGACATTAATGATGAAAGAGAAGACATCTCTCTCAGATTTTTGCAAGAATATGATTTCACAAAGACAAGGGAATTTAAAGATTTCTTGATACAATACAAGATGAAGGACTTTGAGGAGAGTAAGAGAGCTAGGCTTGAGCATTTTAAGGAATCCTAGCATGAAGCAATTATTAGAAAACTGATTAATAATCTCCATCTAGATGAGATCACATGTACTGTCTAGGAAGCCAAGGAGATTGTGAAGAATAAAAACATGTTAATTGTACCAGGACTTACTTTAAATGAATTGTTTCTATTGTATCAAGTAAGGAAGCAAGATGATCTCCTACATTTGTTTTTGAGTTTGATACTTTAGAAAAGATTGAGGGGTCTGGTTTTTATCCTAAAATAGATAATCTAGCCACATGGGTGAATTTTAAAGGAGATAACAAGCCTAAATTAGTTGATATGAAAAAAGTCTCAAAAGGAATAGCCATTGTTCATACTATCAGCTTCAAAATTAATGCATAGGGAAACATTTAATAAAGCCCAGGTAAAGCATAGGCATGAAAAGATTGAGGAATCACAAATTAGGGAAATGGAAATGAAGAGGGTAATAAATGAGTCATCTTTGAAAATGGAATTAATGGAGAGTGATATTCTTCAATTAAAATATCCAAGAGGCAGTGGGATTACAACAACCCCAAGGATTGTTTTACAAATTATAGCAAGTTCGTCAGAAGAAGATATGGAAAAATCCAAGGATACCAATGAAAAAAATATTTTTATGAACCTTGACGAGATATTGTCATTTAGATTAAAATATGTTTTCAATATGTTTGATGTGGTGCATGAGGGGTATAATAGCCTTACTCATATGATAGACACCTTTAAATAGAGAGAACCCATGCTAATAGAGTAATTGAGGAAATAGAAGCCATCCCAGTTTGAACTAAACAAATTTTATGAAGTAAGTAGGAGGGATTCAGATGCTCCACCGTAGATTAAGCATACCGTGGAAATATTGGCAACCATTTCTAATGATCTAAGTTGTATAGAGAAAGAAGAGGTCAAAATAGAACAAAATTTATCCACTTTTGTGTCAAATAAACATTGGTCTATTCCTGAAATCATTGATGAAGGGGGAAAATTAAAAGATCTTCAGACATGGAGGAATGGATACAAAGCCTTTCCTATTTAAGGATTTTATCCACATTAGAGAAGGGGATCAATTTCAAAATTGATGATTTTAATATTCTCTTGGATAGAATCATTTCCTTGGATAACAAATTTGTCAATTTTTAGGGTGAAATTTGACTTATGATAGGAAAAAAATGGTGGGAAATTCTTCAGGATATTCTTGAAATATTAGAATTTAAATGGCCATCGCATGCTGAAATTTGAAAATGGATAAATGAATATTTGAAAGTTCTAGAGGCATCGACTAAAGACATGGATAGCGAGGAAGTTGCTTTCTTTGTGGACTAGTTTGTTTTAGTTTCTTTTTGTTATTAAAAGTTGTCAGTTGTGGTTAGTTAGGCTTAGGAGTAGATGCACCAATTGGAAGCTTGTTTGCATCCCATCGATTTTGTATAAAATGGGATATGACAACCGGTGCTAGATAGATTGATAGAGCTCATAGTAGTTTCTCTTTTAAAAGGCTAATAATATATTGTAATGGAGAATAGATTAGGGATAGATGACTACAACTGAAATGCACACCAATTGTATTCACGTTTTTTATTAATACAAAGAAAACCCATTTCCTGTCCAAGGTTGAGGAAGTAAGTTCATGATGTTTGATTGAATTGGTTCTTTTCAAATTTTAGTTTCAAGGATTACTTTTCATCTATTTGATGTCAGAGAATTGAAGTTGATATCTATCTTGAATATCAAGTTTTGTATATGAATGTTTTGTCTAATTTCTTGTCTGATTGGTTTCCTGACAAGGAATTAAATTTATTTAGACTAAGATAAATATTATAATTAATTTTTCCTTGATGTCATAGAAGAAAGAACCTAAAACTGAATTGTGGAGTGTACATGAGGGTTCGACCAAGACCTCATTCTTCCCAATTAGTTGGATAAGGGACTGGGCTATGTATTTTCTAAAAGAGGGTTTTTTACATTTGGATGAGCATTGAAGTTTCTTCATCTCATTCTTATATATTTGAAGTAAGCAGTATATTATTTTTGCACTTACAGTTTATTTTCACATATATTTAATTTTTAAGTATTTATAAGTTATTAAAAAAATCAAACACAAGTAAGAATTAAGAATTCTTATTCTGATTAATCTCAAGGAATATTTTCCATCTTGAGAAATCAAAGAAGTTTAAATTCACTATAGAATAATACCTTTGTGTTTGGGGTGAGGGTTTACCCACCTAGGCTTAGCGAACCCTAAAGTGCAGAAGAATTGAATTATTCATGTTCATTGACCAAGACTGATTGAAGAAATCCAATAGGAGAATTGGTAAAACTCTCATATTTCCAATTTGTGATTTTGGGAACCAATTAGTGGGAACACCAAAATGGAGGTTCAAATGCGGAAACCTCTTAACACAATCACCGATCCTTTTTACTTTGGTGATATGTGTACAAGTCTAGGCAGAAAGGATCATATATCTTTCTTGAACTCAAACAATGTGTTTTAGCAATATATCTCTATCTCATCCACGTCATTTAATCACTTTAATCTTGTTTAATATTTCCATTTTAATAGAATGAACATTTCCATTTTATTACTTTTTATTTCTTAGACATAAACAAGATAATTTTTGTTTGTAGTTTCTTGAAGGTTTGTTTAGAGTAGAAAGTTGAAAGTGAAATCCTTAAAGTTTTATTATTTGTTAAATTGGTTCATTTTCATACTCTACATGTAAGGAAGTAAAGTAGCAAAACAACTTCCTACACTAACCCTAAGGGGACAAAAATGGAAAACCTTTATTAGATATTTTTCATAGTTACATAAACCTAATAGAAATAACATAAATAACATTCATACCAAAACAAAATGATTTACGTGGGGAAAACCCTTTCGGGAGAAAAACCTCACTACAAAAGTAGACCAATATATTATTTAGAAATCAATAAAAGATTACAATATACTTGTAGAGAAAGCTTCTCTCGGGAGTATCACTAATTAGAGATTCAAAGGTAACTCGAAAGCTATAAGGCTCTTACAAAAAAAATTCATCTCGGGCACTTACTATAGAGGAGATGTACAATACAAGAAACCGTCAAATGGTATTATAAAACCATGGGCAAAAACCACCTCAAAAGAGGTGCTCATCTTATCTCTGATAAAAAATACCCTATGTTGTCAATGCACACATCAACACATGTAACTCCTTTTTACAACTCATTTACATATTTGACACACTTTTACATTTCCTATTCTAGGAGACCCAACTTTTGGCCATAACTTTTGAACCATGTATTTGATTTTCTACTATCACCACTTCTTGAAAACCTCTCAAAATGCTCTATCGATAAGATGTTGTAGTGTTATCTTGAACAAGTTTTGACCCATTTTAGAGTGTCTAAGGCCTTTAAAATTGAGTTCAAAGTTTTAATAATATTGATTTCTTAGACGTAAACAAGATAATTTTTGTTTCTAGTTTCTTGAAGGTTTGTTTAGAATGGAAGGTTGAAAATCAAATTCGCAAGGTTTCATTATCTTTCATATTGCTTCATTTTCTTACTCTACATGTAAGGAAGTTAAGTATCAAAACAACTTCATGCACTAACCCTAAGATGAGAATAATATAAAAACTTTATCAAATATTTTTCACAATTACATAAACGTAACATAAATAATGTAAAGAACATTTCTACCAAAACACAATAATTAATGTGGGGAAAACCCATTCGAGAGAATAAACCCACATTCCAAAGGCAACCCAATATATTATTTAGCAATAAGTAAAATATTAAAATATACTTGCAAAGAAAGTTTCTCTTAGGAGTATCACCAACCAATGATCGAGAGGTAACTCGAAATATTTAAAAATATTACATAAAACATCTATCTCATACACCACTATATAGGAGATATGTAATACAAGAAATATCAAATGGTATTATAAAATCATAGGCTAAAACCACCCCAAAAGAGGCACCCATACTATCTTCAATCAACGATGCGAAGTATGATGTGTCAATACATACCAACATGTGTAACTCCCTTTTATAACTCATTTACATGTTCGAAACATTTTTTACATTTCCTATTTCAAAAGACCCAACTTCTAGGGGCCATAACTTTTGAACTGTGTATCTGGTTCTCTATCATACACTTTTCGGAAACCTCTCAAATCGCTCTACAATTAAAATTGCATAGCACCATTGCAGACAAGTTTTAACCCATTTCATAGCCTCTAAATCCTTCAAAATTGTGTTTAAATTTTTCGTACGACCTCGTCATAAAATCAAAAAATTAATATTTTCAAAACTAGACACGATCTTGCCACAAAACTTTACCGACATACTTATATATCCAAAATGAACCTCGAGAAAATAAATTGGAACTTTTTTTTTCTCAAATAAGATACTTAATAAAAATAGCTATTATATGTAACTACAAGGTTGACACATTTTCCCAACAGTAAGAATTCATATTAAACTCTTCCATAAAAATTTCACCATTACAATACATTACATATGCATAGTTTCTATAGCTCAAATTTGATACTATTGAACATGCATGACTAAACTAGATCTTAGAATTTTGACTAACTTTTTACCAATACTAACTAGGAAAACTAAGAAAACAAGATTCAATCATCTCCCATATATTTTTTATAAACTATATTAATCCATTAATCTATATGAAAATTCCACCCTTACAATACATATCTATTTAATTTATAAATAACTATATAAGTCTGTCACTGTTTTTCCATTTCAATGCATAGACACATACATATCTGCTATTTCTTAGATTCAAACCCATTGCACATCCACGTGGATACTAGATTTACTTTCTGTGAATATTAACTAACTTCTCCTATATGGAGTACTCATCTCACCCTTTAGTCTCCCAGTCCCATTTGACCAGTTATAGCCCAGAGCAGAGTTAGAAATTCGCCTCCTACAGTAAGCCGCTCTGCATGGATGGAAGCTTTGTTTTTCAGAGCATAAAATATCATCATTCCGCCCTAGTAATCTGAGATTATTTTCCACCTTACCTCTTCTGGCGTTTCCAGCAGCTGCCGAGCTAGTCTTGCACCATTTCCCAGAGTAGAATCTCTGTCATAGTTCTTCACCGTGTCGTAGCGAAAATCACCAAGACCAATGAGCTCACTGTGAACATCCATCTGCTTCACGTTTGCACTGTCTGGATGGACAGGAAGAAGGTCGGCTGTCGACACCAGTAAATACGCGCAATAACTGGACAGCGTCTTGCTAATACCAACATTCCTCTTTATTTTCTCCCAAACTCAGATCATAGGACATCAATCTCGTCCTACAGCTTTCCACATCTTCTCCTGCCGGGCATCTCTCCCTAAGTTGTTCAACTATAAATCTTTTCAGATCATCTACAGACCATCATGCTCAATAACACTACACAGATGATCAACGAATCCATCGAAATCCTCCAACCTGCAAAATCTGCTATGCTCTGTTCCACTTCCATGCTCCATGATCCATACTGCTTTCCCTCCATCATCTCTTGCAAGTCACAAAAAAGCTGTAGACAAAAGAGAAAGATTTAAATTTTCTTTAGTCTTATCATAGTATTAAACTTTTTTAAAAGTATAAAACACAACTACGGTCGTGTTGGATACAACATGTGAGAATTAACACGGAATACTCACAATTTGTAGAAATTGTCATAAATTAATTAAATTAGATGTTAACGAAACATATGGGCCCGTTCCTCGTATTAACCTGGTATACTATTTAATGCGAGAGAATAAAGTAATTGTCTCTTTGTGGCTATTTTTTGAATTTTTGAATTAGAAAATTAATCCCAGTTTTTAGGTCAATGCGTGGATTAACTAATAGTCAAGGAATTATCATCTTATTTTTTAAATAATTTTTTAATAATTATTTTATAATATTTTTTTTTAAATAATTACTTTTTTTATAATTTTTTTAATAATCTTATTTTTTTAAAGTTAATAATACATATTTAAATTTAAAAATATATAAGTTGAAAATACATATATATTTTAATTAAAAAATCAGCAACAAAAATGATAAGTTTGAAAATTAAAATTTATAAGAAAATAAATTTTTTTATAATTATAATTTTTTAATAAGTTAAAAATACATATTGTTCAAATTAATTAAAAAATAAAAAATAATCCTTATTCCAATTCTACATTATGGGATTCAAACGCAGAATAGATCAAGAATAGATCCTTATTCTAAAATAGGTCTATTCTAGATAAATTAATTTCATAGACCAAACAGACCCATACATATTGTATTCTTCACTCTGAAATTGTAATTGCTGCTTATCTTGTTCTAATTTTAATAACTGATATTAAACAATATAACGATTCCAAATCATAGAAATTAAAAATAGAATGACTCCGAATGCAAAAGTACTTTTCCACTAATTTTACCCATTTCAAAAGAATTTAATTTTGATGATTTGAACTGTTTTATCTCTGAGACCTTGCCTTCACTCGAATTCCGTGTATCCGAGTGTAATTATTCAAAGCGCAGATGCTAAGATGGATGCTGCCACTAAAGGAAAAGGTGGGTGAAAAGAAAGCATTATTATTAATAGACTTTATCTTTCTACAGTACACCATAATTGGCAAGTGTTTTTCATGTCGATGCTTTCAATAATTTATAATAATAAGAAAAGTACAAGTTTGAGTTTAACTTATTAAAAGACAACAATTTGCTTGCAGTATTAAACCAGGTTTAAATAAGAAGAAATTTCAATTAGTGTTTTTTTCTCAATTTTCATCATTAAAGAGATTTCAGAATCTATTAGGTAATGAAATTTATTTTATATTAAATTTTTTTTCACACTTTTTAATAAATAGAAGTGATTGAATTTTTCGAATGTAATATAGAAATGATATATTCATTATATTTTAATTAATTTTTTTAATTATAAAATCAATTACTTTATCTTTGATTTAGTTTTATTTTTTCTTTTCAATTTCTCATCATAAATAGATTGTCTCCACAATGTAGAGAGATTTATTTCTTATTAACTTTTCTTTTTTTTATTCTTCTTACTTTCTCATGAGTGGACATGTTTGAATTTTTAAAGATAATATGTAAAATATTCTTTATATTTTAATTATAAAATCAATTACTTTATCTTGGATTTAGCTTTATTTTTTCCTCTCAACTTCTCATCATAAATATATTGAGTCCCACAATGTAGAGAGATTTATTTCCCACTAACTTTTATTTTTTTTATTCCTCTCACATTCTCATGAGTGAACATATTTGAATTTTTAAAGATAATATGCAAAAGAGGATTGTGTTCTATTTATTTGAAGTACTTTAACTATGAAATGCATAAATTTACTTTCAATTTGCTTAAACTTTTTCTTGTTAACTTTTATTACGCTCAAGATCTGAATCCCCATTGTGTAGAGAGACTTATTCCTACCTAAATTTTACCTTAGCTTATTCTTCTCATGTTCATGAATGAATTAGATTGAAGTGTTTCAAGGTAATACATAAAAATATTAGATATAACATCCTTTATATTTTGAAAAAAAACTATAACTATAAGCATTTTGAATTATTAGGGTGTTATACAATATATATTCAACACAAATATTTTCTTTTTGAATTTTAATAAAATATAAGTCAATGAACATTGCTAGATATCTTGTGACCCTTCATATAATGTAGTGACTAGAAAATATATATGTACATATATAATTATGGATAAGAATATTGATATTTGAAGGTTTCAAAAGAAATTAGTTTTTAATAAATTTTTGGGTAATATGCATGGGTGTTTTATTTTAAATAGGGTGATTAAGGTTATTAAATTACAATAACTATTAGAATGGAATGGATTATATTAAGTAATACCAAATGTTAAGTATCATTTTAAAAATAATAATAAATGAAGAGACATGATAACAATAGGGATTTATGCACCTCAAAGTTTAGATATGTTCTAGACAATCATGTGTGTGAATTAAGATAAAATTACTTTTCTTTACTTTAGGCTAGATCAAGAATTCTAGATGTATTTTGCACCTACAAACTCACTCTATTATTCTAAACATGATCCAGAAAATCTCCAAATTCTATCATAAGAACTCTTGAAAAATAGATTCTTGAAAATTAATAGTCTTTATCACACTCAAGACTTCCCATAAAGCTTGTAGCACCTAAAATTACCTCCACATTAAGAAAGCTTCAACTATGCATATGGAATCTAGAATGATTTCTAGGATGATCCACATTCTATAGGATGAGTAAATATGAATTATTATTTTTGAATGTTCTTGTATTATGAAATGTGTGTTATGGATTCTAAATAATATTAATAGGTATTCTATCTTGTTTAGAATGAATGTAATAACATATTTTTTATACAAAAGATAACACAAATTTACTTATATTTATGCAAAGTCAAAAACCTGTAAGATGAGGATAGTTGGTTAAATATTTAATTTTGAATTTTCTTTTAAAAAGATCATGATTATGGATGTAAGGAAGACAATAATATTTCTTATTCATCCTAGTTTAAAATACGAAAACTATAGCCTTTTATTTTACAATGTGAATATGAGCTAAATTTATCCATATTTGTGATGCAGGAGCATCTTCTGTTTATGGCAATCCAGGATCAACCAAAAATATGTTAGAGCTTGTTTGGCTACTTGGTAGCTTGTTTGGTTTTCTCGGCAACTACTTTTGAGTTCTTGGTGAAGTGTTTCTGTTAGTCATTGACGCGCTTAGTTACCATTTTGTTGTTCTTTACTGAGTGGGTTCGGTAGTGCTCTTTACGGAGTTGGTTTGGAGTGTTTGGTATTGCTCAATTCCTGAGTTCACTGACTAGTGGAATTTAACTGTTTGATGCTAGCCGACATGTGCAGATGATTTTGGTCATGTTATTAATGTTGGGATGACTCATTGGGAAATGTGTAGGCCTAAATTTGGGTCATTTCTTTCTCCAATGTTGGATCTAAGGGATCTTTAGAGATGACTTGTTCGATGGCCTTTTGCATAAAAAAGTAGATCTATTCTAGAGTTAGGAGGTAGGTGGATGAAGAAGATAGAGTCCAGAGTTTTGAATCCTTGAATGTATGAGGATTGTCCTGTAATTGAATTTCATTATATTGGCTGTAACCGGGAAAACCTTACAACCAGAAATGTATGAGTTTTGATGAATAAATGAAAGTTATATGTATTTCTTGACTCCTTCTCTGTGTTTTTGCTTCTAACTTGTATCTATGCAAGTAGGTTTGGTATTGGGAGTGCCTTAGGCCCCTGTATCATACCCTTCCTTGCGTTAGGTGGTATCGGAGTGAAGGTTAGATCTGGAGGTTCGTTCTTATAAGCCCTAGTTGATGATATTGTTATGGGGTGGAAGTTTTCTATCTAACCTACAATTATAGAGGGTTTCAAGATGGTTTGAGGGAGGTGAGATGCAGATCTAGGCTTAGTTGATATGCTAAAGAAAATTGTTGCTAGATTACAAGCTGTTGAGATAGCCCAACACTGAGGAAGACATCTTAATAATGTTAGTGATGATGAAGCAGAAGAAATGCAAGAAGAATTCACACCTGTACCTATAATGAATCAAGGAGAGGAAATATTACTTAAGGCATTGACTAGTTTGAATGCTATAACGCGTTTTAATCCTCTCGAGTATAGTGGGAAATTGGATTCAAATGAATTGATGGATTGGATCACCGAGATGGAGAAATACTTTGAATATGAGAACATATCATAGGAGAATAAAGTGAAAATTGCAAGTACAAAATTTAAAGGTCATGCATCCTTATGGTTGGAGCATCTGTAGTTAGACCGAAAGAAGAAATGTAAAGACAAAATCAAGATATGGGAAAAGATGGTAAATAAGTTGAAAGGAAAGTTTCTACCTTATGATTATCAGATTAACCTAGTTAGGAGAATACAAAGTTTGAGGCAGAAAGATAGATCAATAAAAGATTACATCGAGGAATTTTATAGGCTAGATATCAGAGTTTCTACTCCAAGTAGCTAACATGCAATCAACAAGAACCTCCTTCCCAGAAAGTCTAATAAGAATCACTAGTGTTAAAAGGAAGCAATGTATGTGGAAACATTTCCTAAACTAACTTTACGGTAGAATATTATGCAAATTCATGATCTTTATAAGCACAAAAAAGAATACACATAAGACATATAAATAGGACACTAAAATGCAAAGGTTTCAATGAGGAAAACTCTTTTGAGTGAAAAAGCACACATACAAGTAAAACCACTTATATTAATAATGTTTAACAATAGTTAAAATACAATTGATACAGATGCTTCTTGCACAAATATCATTGACATACAATTTTAAAACAACTTTAACAACGTAATTATACATGCAAATATACTAAAAGTAATGCTCTACTCCATGACGGAAAAAAAAACCCACACAACCATCACATGATTTTAAAAATTATGTAAAAATTGTATACAATCAATAAAATAATAAGGAATAAAGTTAAGTTTACAATTAATAGATAGTTATATTAGAGTATTCCATGAAAATTTCACCATTCATATACATATATGCTATGGCTCACATTCAAGGACATTGTATGACTGGAAAAAACTAGATTTACTATTTATACAACTTAATCGACTTCTTCTCACCAACGCTAATTAGGAAAACTAAGGAGATAGGATAAAATCATCTTCCATGTGCATTGCTCATCTCACTGGTCTCCCACTCCCATATGACCGACTATAGCCCAAAGCAAAGTTAGAAATTCACCTCCTACAGTAAGTCGCTCTGCATGGGTGGAAGCTTTGTTTTTTAGCGCATAAAATATAATCACACCAGTCCAGTAATCTGAGATTATTTTCCACCTTAGTTGTTCTGGCTTCTGCTGCAGCTCCCGAGCTAGTTTTGCACCATGTCCCAAAGTAGAATAGTTTTCGTAGCTTTTCCTTCTGTTGTAGCCAAGGTCAGGAAGACTAATGAGCTCATTGTGAACATCCATGTGCTTCACATTTGCAATGTCTGGATGGAGAGGAAGAAGCTTGGGTGTGGACACAAGTAAATACGCACAATACTTCGAAAGCGTCCCGCTTATACGAACATTCCTCTTTATTTCATCATCCTGCATACTTGAACTGGGGTCTGCCTCTCTCTGCATCTCACAGATTGTGGTGGCGATGTGCCAATGCAGAATTAAATGCTCTTGGTCCTGCGCTGAAGCCCATTTCAGATCTTCACAGTTGTTTGCTTCCAAAATTGAATCATAGGACATCAATTGTGTTCTACACTTTTCCACATCTTCTTTCACTGCTGAGCATCTCTCTTTGAGTTGGTCAACAATAATGTTTTTGAGATCATTTACGTCGGTCTCTGTCTGAGTGTACCAGCCCGTAACAAAGCTTGTGAGGCGAAGGAATTTAGTGAGCTTCCAGATGCAAGGATAGATATGTGAGCAGGTGTCGATAATAGAGTATTGTGAAATCTGGTTTTTCCAGTATCCACCCGGGCAGCACTTGCGGAAGCAGCTGGATACCTGAATCGCAATCTTCATTACCTCGGCCATGCACGAATCCATTCCATTCCTTCTGTGTGCAATTGAGAGTAATCCTAAATTAGTATGCAAATCCACAGTATATTGCTAGATCAAATAATAACAAACATTCAAGAATATTATAAGATTAAAACAATAGCAATCATCAAATGATGTCAAGCATATGTAATAGCTCGTAATATTATTTTTGAAAACATCAATAATAATTTTTTATGTCATAAATTATCTAGTATTATTAAGTTAGACATGAAGAGTTTATCCATCCATGCATCTAATCAAATGAAGTAGGCATATACCCATAAAAGAAAGACATATGCTGTAGCTAGAGACCTGTATCAGATTTCTGAAATCTCATTAACATTACACTTCCCTATTCGACATCAATTTCTTAATTTTTTAGTCCTGCTATAAGTGATCTTCCTATTGATAAACAAAATGTTTGTACTTAATTTGAAGCACATAAAGTTATTTGAATTCAAAGACTCTCCAATTAATTGTCATTGTTGTGGTAAAGTAGGTCATGCCAAAGTTAGTTGTCTGACCATTAAAAAACACCAATTCTTTCGAAGGAAAAAGGAACTGGAGCCTGCTTTTGTTGAAGAGTGCACTAACTTTCTGAGGTTATGCAGAAGGATGAAAATAGAGGGAATACTCCCATAGACATTGCTGATACATACTTCACTTTATTGGTTTTACGTTTGGACAAAGATTCTGCCAGTGAGGATACTTATCTAGGGTTATTTGAAATTCAAATTGGGCTCAGCTGACCACAGGTCCACTCTATTAATTTATAATCATTTTTTATCAATTTATAATCATTTTTTTATCAATAGAAAAATCTGGAGATTGGAAGAATATCCCACCTCCAATACAAACTATTTTCACTTTGATGCAATCACATCTAACTTTTACAACTAATATCTATAACTCTAGGTACTCACACAATTGATTATATGCCTCATCTAGCACATAGATATGAAAAAAAACTCAGACTATATTTGTCACCAAACTTTTCCTTTGACTGCCAATACCTCTTATTGGCTACAAACAACAATCAGCAGCTTAGCACTCTTCCTTATTGGCCCGATCTATCGTTCACAGTAGCAGCTTTAATACATACAGGCTTGATAAATTAGCAATCTCCTTTTTGTTCTGCAAACAGCATGCTTGGAGTTGACATAGCTAAGCTAACTACTCCGTGATCTGGCAGTTCCCCCTTGATGTCTCAGATTCTTGTAACAGAGCTTCAGCTCTTTCTAAACACAATAGATGCACAATTTCATCTCAGAATCTTCAGATTTTTAGACCGAAACACTAGACAACACTCAAACTTCAATATAATTGCAGACATTGTATACGAAGCCGGGTATAAAAGTTGTGGAATCACTTCTCGCTGGGCGACATATATCCACTGTGATGTGAGTAAGGAGAAAGACGTAAGAGCGGCTGTGGATCTGGCCATGGAAAAGCACAAAGTTGGACATAATGTTTAACAACGCAGGAATCACCAATACCCAGAAGGGGAGCGTGGCAGAATATGTGATGGAGCAATACGAGCAAGTGATGAACACGAATGCAAAAGGTGTACTGCACAGCATTAAGCACGTGACCTGCGTTATGATCCCAAATAGAAAGGACTGCATTATTTCTACAGCCAGTATTGCAGGTGTAATGGGAGGAATTGGAAAAACAAGGCATAGAGGAGAAGCCCATAAAGGAGCTCTTCAAGCTACTGATAAACCTTAAGTCCTTAAAGGATCTGCCATCAGCTCTGATATCATGTTGGAAACATAAATTTGGCTAAATTGCTGACTTTCTTTATTTATTTGGAAGCTTCTTTGGTCAGTGTTCAGGTCAGTGGTCAAAGTTGCTAGAATGTTCTTTTATGAATATTAGTGATATAATTAATTTACTTTCCAAAAGGGTGAAGCAAAACTCATTGAAACTATTCGACTTCAAATCATTCCGACATAAGATTTATAGGTTGTAACGTTATGTTGTGTCCTATTTCTTCTGTGCCCGTGTTTCTCGTAGATTCTTTCTATAGTGTTTAATACATATCTTTTCTTACTTTTTCTAAGAATATCTATTCTCTTCAAAATCGCTGCTTACTCTATTAAAAACATAATGTTGAAAATGAAAATAAAGATAACTCATGAAATATAAATGACCAATTTAGAAACAATGACAGACAAAATATAAATTGCAGACGTGTGCACCTTCCACGGGAATGCTGAATGCGTGCGCAGATTAGCCAGACCATGGTCCAATCCGACGCCAAAATTCTGCAGAATTGCACAATCTCTGAAAGAAGAGCAACAGATAGGAGCACATACCATGCGTTGTGCAGAAAGAGTTTCCTCCAACACTCTCTGCGTACTCAATTCACTGTAGAGCAGATAACGTGTGATTCCCAGCAGACAAATGTTCACCAAGCGCATTACTGTACCCACTTTACTGAACGCCGTACCGCTTGATTTGGAGAACAAAAGATCGTACAGAAATTTCAGCTCCATCTCCGCGACTGCAAATATCTTCTGTGGGGAAGCGATATGAGATAATTCCTCGGCAAAGTAGAAGTCCCTCGTTGTGTTGCAAAATCTTTCGTGAAGATAAAGATTCACATATCTGCGCTTATTCATTTTGAACAAGGCATGAGACAAGCAGAGCAGGTAATTTTCTGTGGCTACTTTTCCCTCGGAATTCCAAACATCATTAATAGTCACCATTACATTCCCGCTCTTTCTCCATTTTTGGAGTCCCATGACCAGATAATTACATCTTCTGCCCTCCTGTTGCATTAAGACGTTCATGGGATCAGCAGAGCTGACAATCTGTGAGAGGCTGGAGGATCTCAAGGCCATGGTCCTCTCAGCATACTTGGAAATACCAACAATTAACAAGAGCAGCGCCGCAGCTAACAGATACCCTCCCAACTGTACTAAATACACAACATAAGCCGCCACTGAGATCTGGTACAACATGGTGAGCAGATGTCTTAACCAGAGCTCATTGTCTTGGCTGGAATATGCGGAGATGGTATCAGGTCCTCCCAAATGCGAGAGCAATATGGGAGCCCATATTCCGAACAATGCACGACTCTGAGTGTGCGCCATCACACCAAGTGCATAGATGGCCACGGCGTCCGCAGACATATAACCCAACCATATGACTAACTGCAATACCGAACTTCCACTGCGGTATCTGAGTGCACCGCCAAAAGCGAGCAGAAGCTGCACCATCATGCTTACCAACACTACGAGGTTTATCATCCAATCATTTGAAATCTGATAAACAAAATCTCCTACGCTGTGTTCCACTTCCACCCGCAAAGTGCTCCATTTTCCCTCCATCGTTTCTTCTGAGTCTCAAAGAGTCTTGCAAATTGAAGGCGCCTAATGATGCAAACTTAAGCTACAACCATAACAACAAGATTTAAATTTTCTGGACTCATAATAACAATCAATCCCTTCCACTAAAATGAACCATCCTATAGTGTTAATCTTGTAACCAAGCTTTAACTTTAATCCGATGCCACGATACGCTTTGCACAGGTCATTCTCATTTGATTGGATGCTCCATGATAGGTCAAGTCATCTTCGAATCGAAATCCTTAACAAGGATAGCATATTTCAAAGAGAAATTCTTTGTGAGGGTAGAAAAAAGCAAAATGTAGAAATATAGTAATAATGCCGTGGAAACATCGTAATAGAATCTAGGAAAGCCAAAGAGTATACGACGCTTCTGTTCACGCCATGATAACAACATGAGCCAATATGCAAACAGATCGATTCCCCACTATGGAAAGAGATTTATTCTCCACTATTAAAGAGATTTATTCCCGCTTAACTTTTAGTTTTGTTTGTTCTTTCTTACTCTCTCGTGAATAGATCACTTTAATTTGTTTATTAAACTATAATTGTATTCTTTATTATTTATGTTTTTTAAATGATTGTATTCATTATATATGCACACTTAAAATGAAAAAAATATAAAGTGTTTTTGAATTGATGGTGTTGTACAATCTACATTCAATTTGAATTATTCATTATTTTTTATTAAATTTTAGCAATGTTGAAAAAGATATATAATGTAGTAATTGTTGGATTATTTAGAGAGGGGTAATTTTGTTTTCTAAAATTTTAAAGGAAAAATTATGGGATTGTTTTAATATTTTGTTATGTATTCGAGAAATGATTTTTTAAGGTTTGTTTTTTATTGGGGCTATTTAGGCTAATAAAAAATGTAAACAATTAAGCATAATTAACTTAAGTTATGGGATCTTGTAGAAGCACAAAATTTGGGGAGGATAGTTGGATCAGCCATGAAAATTTTTGCAATATCCTTGTTTTCAAGCCCTTCATGAACGATTGTATTTCAATATTCAAATATATGGTTGTTGATTATAGTATTAATGGTAACTCGATGAATCCTCTCATTAGCAGTAATGATCTCTCCCCTTTCAAATTTCTTTGAATTCTATTGTGATCAAGCAATAGGAGGTGGAGGACTAGTTACTTTGGAAGGCTTCCTCATGAGGTCCTTTCTCTATAGCTTTTGTTGTCTCTATATTGGCTTCTTCACACTCTCCCCTCCTCTATGGGCTAGAGTTCGGTCTAATGTCACCGCTAAGGTCAATTTCTTTTTTTGGATCATGCTTTAGGGAAAGATTCCTACTCTTGATAATCTTTCTAAGAGAGGATTTTACTTACCTAATAGATGTTGTCTCTATCACTTTGATGCTGAATCTAGTTTACATTTATTTCTTAATTGTTCCTATGCCCACGAGGTTTAGGGTCTTCTCCTTTGACATCAGAATTTGGATTGGATGTTTCCGTCTTGTATTCTGGATTTCCTTTTCTATTGAAAGAATCCCACTATTTATCAAGCTCTGAATCTTTTGTGGTCTCTAAATTTTTGTCATATGCCATGGAGGTTATGGAAAGATAGAAATAACAGAGTTTTCACAGAGGCCACTCTACCACTTGATGTATTTACTAAGATCATTAGATCTATTTTGAGAAATGTCTACTTTTCCAGCACTAAGTTCATCTATAGGGCTAAGCAATCTTGTTCTCAATATCATTATAGGGCGGCTTCCACTTGGAACAGTAAAGGTGATATCTCAATAGATTATAGACCTATTAAGGCCCCCAGTGAAAATATTCATTGGAATCTTCCCCCTTATTGATGGGTGAAAAATGATTTTGATGGTGTGGCTAAGGGAAATCTTAGGTGGGCTATGTGTAGCAGAGTGGTTAGAGATCATAATGGCACATTCCTTTCAGTGGAGGCACTTCCATTGGGAAGTCAAACTAACTACCTTGTTGAAGTAGGTGCTCCTTACCATGGTATAAGATTGGCTCAAAGACTAAGTTTCACAATGGTCTAGTTAAAAGGAGACTCAAAAATATCATCCAGTTCCTAAAGGGTCTCCACAAACCCTATTAGACTATTGATAAGTTGATTAATAATTCATTGGGTATTACAAAATTCTTTGGAAAAGTTTATATTTCCCATTCCTTTTGGGAAGCTAATAGAGTGACAGAATTTTTTCTAATGAGAGGGTTCATGCTTGCAAATAAATAACTTGGCACCTTGGAGATCATGTTTCTAAAGATGTTAGCTCATTGATGGAATATGAAAGACTCATACAGGGAGTGTTCTGTCCTCTGTGGATTACTGATGACAAAGTCGGTATGAAATTTATTTCTTCATTAAGTGGAGTGAGATGGAATCTAGGGGGTGTTCTATTTATCATTTCCAAAACCCTTCTCATGCTTTTTATGTGTTGTGTGAGGTTGTTTGTGCTCCAGTATTATGGGTTTTATTATCTTACCTAGTTTTCTTTCGATTTTGTGAAGATGGGTGGAGACCAAACAACGATCAAACTTTATACACTAAAATATGACCTAGGAAAATTAATTAAATAATTATTATTTAATTACTAGTCTTTTCTACTATTAATCTATAAATTATTTAATATATTTAGCTAACACTTTATCTGAGTCCTCTAAAAACAAGTCTTCCAATTTACCTTTATTAAGAGATTTTCTAAAAATTACCTAATTACACTCTCATCACATGACTACGTCTTCCTATTCTACCTCATATGCCACCTCACCCTAGGCTAATGAAATTAATTTCTTTTATTTTTAATTAGCCTAATTATCTTCAACTATGTGTCCTTATTCCTAAGGGGTGCAAAGGGGTATGTGTTGGCAAGTTGACTATACTGGTGTATATGACTTATTATAGTGTTGTCATTATGGCAACAAAGTCATATGATGTTTTGGAGTCAGCACTCATGATAAGAAGATTAGAAATTGGCTAAGTGTTGAAGACTGGATAGTGTATAGAGTACCTGAAGATCAGAGTGTCAGCGCATGTGCATACGAAAAAATTATGGTATGATCCCTAGAAGTTAAGTTGGTAAGACCATATTCATGCTAAGTCTAAGAGCACATGATCGGAAGATTTAGTATGAGGAAGATTCAGAGAGTTTAAGTTGCACAGACAGTGTATGCCAGAGAAGAACAAAGCAAGCAACCGACTATTGATATTTTGGTTAGCGGTTATATTATTGTGTTGTAAAGGCTATACGCCTATTGTAATTAGGTTGTAGACAAATAATTATGTTTTTTTGTAAATAGGCTTGAGCCAATTCAATTGGAAGCGTTGTATGTAATCGGTTAAAGGGCCGACCTAGTTAATTATTTTATATGCGCATATAAATATTAGATGTGCCCTTTGTAATAGGTATGAGAGTGGAAGTAGAGTTGAGATAAGTAGAGAAGAAGTGTGCAAAGAGTTGATAATATGTATTAGATCTTTGCAAGAGGTCAAAGCATCAACGCATCAAAGGGACTGATCAGACAAGTAGTGTGACAGTGACAGTTCATCCAGCATATATAGTTTGTAGCTGAGATCAGAAGGTTGTAGCCTTCACCACTTGAGCAGTGAGATCTAGGACAGTGTGTCCACACCCCTAACAGGGTTATTGTAAAAGACTCCTAACAGGGTCTGACCCTTAACAAGGTCACTGTACTAAATACATTATAAAGAAACTCCTAACAGGGTTAAGGATCTTCTAACAAGGATCATAAAACACTCGTATAGATTATTAGTGGGTGTCAATTCCCACCAGTGTTTTTACCTATTTGGGTTTCCCCATAACCACATTGGTGTTATGTGTTGAGTTCATGTTTCTTATTTATGTTGATGTTCATTTCAGTACTTAAGCATTCAAGTTAAGTTTAAGAAGTAAAGAAAAAGATTAAATTAAGTGAACCCTAATTCACCCCCCCCCACCCCTCTCAGTGTTCCCATTCCTAACAATTGGTATCAGAGCTCTGGTCCTCAGCATAGAAGTTTAACCACTTGAGGAGATCATGGACAAAGCAAAAATGAAACATCTGAAAAGAAATCTTGAAGCTACTCTTGAAGACCTGGACAGATCAGAAAAATAAATTGAAGAACTAAAAGAAAAAGTCAGTGATGCTCAAGTAGTCATCAAAAGGCTAAGAAAAGATTTGAAAGAATGCTCTACCAGTGATTTAGGGATAATGATCAAGAAGCTGAATGAAGAAAATTCATCCCTGATAGAATAGATTGAAGAATTGGATGATAAGCTAACCAACAATCAAGATGTCTATGATGAACAGATCAAAGAGAACTTTCAACTGAATGAAGAATTGAGGCAAGAAAACATGGAAATTTTGGAGCTAAGAAACAACAAAGAAAGCTTGGAATCTGAATTGAAAGAGGCTAAGAATCACATTGATAAATTACACACAAATAAGGATATGATTGAATCTCAGTTATATGCTCGAAAGCTTAAAGGAGATACTAGCGGCATTGGATTCAATGAAGCACAGAATCAGATTGACAAAATGTGAGCAAGAATGAAAGCACTAGAAGAGACCTCAGATGCTAAGGAGACTGGAAGTCAGACTAAAAATCATGTTGAACCATCCAAGGATGAGTGCAAGCCAGTAGATTGAACTTTTCATGCATGTAACAAGCATGGACATATAGCAAGGAACTATACATAGGTAAGACCTTTCAATGGTTACTGTTATTCATGCAATAAATTTGGTCATAGAGCTATGAATTGTAAGACAAGTCAAAAGAACAAGACTCAACATAATTAGAGAAATCAAAATCAGCCAAATGTAAGAAGTTCTCCAGAATGTTACATGTCAGATATGTAAATATAATGGTCACTCAGCTAGACAGTGTAAAATGGTAACCCATGTCAATGCATCGAGGAATATAACACCTCCAATTATTTTTCACTCATGTAACAAAGCTTGACACATCTCAAAGTTCTATAGATAAAGGACGCAAAGTCAAGAAAGCCCTAAAAAGCCAAAAGAATCAATACTAGATACCGAAGGAGAAGTCAAGTTTGTGAAAGCTTCAGAAGATGCGAGCATGATTTGGTTAGAGGTGAAGAAGGATAAGGTTGATGAGCATGTATTGGATGCACCCATAGTGGATGCACCGTCTACATCTAGATGAATGGTCCCCAGGGTCATAGGGGGAGCTAATTTAGCTCTAAACCCCTGCGCGGTTAGTATACTCACCCTCAGAGTATGCATCTTTGGACTTAACCTTTGGAGACTAGTAGAACCTATGTGCAAGAGCACATTAACTGATTGATTATAGAATGAAAGTTGGAAATTATCAGTGACAACCTAGTTTACGCGACGAGCATTAATGGAGGAATTTTTACTTTAAAGTACACAGAAGATTTTAGATCTCTCATTGCATTTGAACTTAGAGTGATTGGAGAGTAGAAGAGCCCTAGCATTTGATAGTAAAGGATTGCAGATTGATTCACCAGTGATTAGTAGTGCATTTGATCGGTTGCAAAAGCCCTAATTCGTCACACTGATTCAAAAGTCTTTGAGATCATTTGGAAAGTGATATACAAGTAAGTAATGGCTATTCCCATTGTATTTGATGTGGTGGAGAAGAAGAGATATGTGTTTAAGAGGCATCCATTCAAGTCTACACTAGATGACCCAGAAGGTGCATTCTCCCACACTCCCATGGGTGTTATGCATGTGGAAGATATTAGGGCATACATTTACTGCAAGAAGGAACTAGTAGGTTTGGATAGAATAAGAGTGCATATGGAAACAATGATGAAACCTGATAAAACCTTCATGGATGAGTATGTGCAGTTGGATAATCATCCTATAGTGGAATATGCTATGACATATGAGTTTTATGAGTTGGAATGGATCAAGATCCTACTCAATAGGATCCATGATGACCTATTTTGGATAGGTGAAGTACCAGTTAGGATAATAGGAGATCTAATTGATGAGATGATAGGACTCTCAAGGACAGGCGTCGTTCTTCCAACAGGCAAGGATGTCAGGAAACTTGTAGAATATGCTTGCAAATCAAGAAGTGATAGGTGCGGAATGAAAATAGAGCCTATAGAGGAGAAAGACATCAAATTGATGTCCATGATACTGGGATATAGGTTCCAGCACATCAACAGAGTAAACAGTGTGTCAGCAGTCACCATTCTAGCAGCAGTAAGGTTCGTAAGAGAGAATGGAGAATTTAATTTTTGTGAGATCTTGCGTGCACAGCTAATAGACAACATAAGAGCCATCAAGCATGACAATCAGGTTTGGGTCTTTAATAATCTATATGTACTTCCATATTCTTGGAAATGTGTCTGATTTGTATCTAGACAAATCTATTCCCACTATGCCACAGATATCCCTTAAGACATCCATAGAAAGTACCCTTAAGGATTACATGGAATTGGAGTTGAAAAAATTCAAAGTGAGAATGCAGATGAGGTATAGGATACCTGAAAAGATAGTTGAAAAATACAAGGATAGTATTTGTTTCATGGTAGAGACTGATACAACATGCATGGAGGTTGTTGAACCAAGAACAAATTGGATTCATCCACTGAGATATGAAGTTGAAGAACCTATTCTAGAGGCTTATGCTCAAGTTCTATTGTTAGCAACTAAGGACCTCAATGAACCTATATGGGGGACTTATGAAGAGAAAACAAGAGAAGTAGATGATGTATTGAACAGTGCAGAAACAAAAAGAAAAGTTGCCAAGGTTACTTCAAAATTTTTGAAAATTCATGCAGTATCTCAAGACGACCTAGAAAAAGCAAGGTAAGAGAAGATTTCTTTGGAAATAGAGAGTGCAGCTACAACAAAGATAGAATCTGATGATCCAAAAATGAAGAAGGTGAAAATTGAGAAATTTGTTGATCTGAAGGGTAAAACAGATGATACCCCTTCTACGCCCAAGGAAACCATTGACCTTCCTGCTCCTCTTGAGTATAAGGCAATTCCTAAGAGGAAGAAAGAGATTAGCACCGATCATCCATCCTCGCGAGTAACAAGAAACAAGAAGAATATTCGAGCACCTCCAGAAGTAAGTTTCAAACCTAGCCTTAGTGTGTTAAGTACAAGGATCATTGATGAAGGAAGGATAGATCAAGTAGGGAAATTCTATGAGAAGTATAGTGAAATTGACAAATCAAAAATCCATGGAATGATTATCAAACACATGTTGAAGTTTAAAAGGATAGTCCTAGAACTAGAAAAATGATTCCAGATAATGTGTGGAACATATTAGAATTCCTAAAGAGACAGGCCATTGAAGAGGATCTAAGGATAAGGGAAAAGACTTTAGATGAAACCCTCCTAGTATGCTCACTAGAAGAGAAGACTTTATTGTTAGATCTGGTGAAGCCACATCTTAGAACCAAGTCAAGGACTTTTCCTATAATGGACAAGAACTATGAATTGGTGGCTAAGGAAACAAAGAAATCATTTGAGAAGGTTTTCATGAACAAGCACATGTACCCACCAACTGTGCCCATAGCTCAAGTACCCTCCAAGGAAGTCAAGATGGTAGAGCCCACTTATGCACCAATGAAAGGTCCTCAAGACTTAGTGCTTGTATTTGTAGCACCCACAGAGGTAGAGAAGCATGTGCCTATGGCAGAAGCACACAAGGATGAAACAATTTTCATTGACAATGTTGAAATTGCAATGGCGGCCTCAGATATTGATCTGAACAAGTTTGAAGAAACTTTTGTAAGCACTCAAGAGGATGATAATTTATGTGGTAACACTCCTAATCAACAAGAAATATTGATTGAGGATATGACATAAGTTGAAGCAGAAAAAGAAGAAGAAAAAGAAATAGAAATAGAAAAAGAAGAAGAAAGAGAAAAGGATAAAGGAGAAGTAGAGGTAAAAGATAGTGAGAAAACTGATAAGTCATTTGGTATGAAAATAAGAGTTAAACAAGAAGTGGTGGATAGCACTCCTATCACTCCACTACCTCCGCCATCATTGTTGTCAAGTTTGACACCTGACACAACTAGTTTCCATTCATGGGGAGAAGAAGACCTGATCAAGTTCAGTGTCTTAGTTATGGAGAAGGCCAAGGAGAAATAGGTAATGAGGAATCCCCTCCTTGTATAATCAGTAAATATCCTGAAAAAATTGTTACCAATAGATAAGAAAGTGTCCAAGGTACACTCCATTGATGATGTAAGTGCAATTCTTTCACAGTTTAAGAGTAATTTCTCTAACCTGGAAGAATCAACATCATTAGTTGCTGAGGAGAAGTATATGAAGAAAAGACTAAATGAGTTGGTGAGTAACTTCTCGCTAGACCTTAGTTCACTCAAAGTTGGACAAGCAACTTTGAAAGAGTTTGCAACAAAAGGAAGGAGAATTATTGTTGACTATATGAATCAAGATAAGTTGACAGTCGATCACTACAAGAAGATTCAAGAAGCAGAGGCCATGATTGAAATGGTGAGGTAGTTAGTAGAAGATCCCTCTACTGATGTAAAAATGTGTAATAATGTATATCAGGGACAGATTGACAAAATTGAGAAGGCAAAAAGGGAGATGTCAAAGATAAGTGCTAGGTAGACTCAACTTAGAAATGCTCTTGTGCCCTCCCTAGATGTATTGAATCAGAATATCAAGGAGATCGATGCCACCATGGTGACATATGATCAAGGTCCTAGTTCAGACTTGGAGAAGATGGAGAAGCTACAGTATGCATTATGCGCCCATCTCCAAACAATCAATACATTGATTGCATTTTGGAAGCAAGAGATCCAAAATTTATAGATTGCATACCCAGATGTACTTTCAGTGTAAGTACTTGTACAGATTTAGTTTTGTAACACCTTTGTCATTAATGTCAAAGGGGGAGTATGTATAGAATATGGAGCTATAGCTATGTAAAGAAAATTTATAGTAAGAAGATATAAGGGAGATATAAGATAGAGTATGATTAAGTGTTTTTTGTATTAAGGGACAATTAGTAAACTTTGCCATATTCCTTTGTTGCCATCAATGAAAAAGGGGGAGATTGTTGGAAAGTTGACTATACTAGTGTATATGACTTATTATAGTGTTTTCATTATGGCAACAAAGTCATATGATGTTTTGGAGTCAGCGCTCATGATAAGAAGATCAGAAATTGGCTAAGTGTTGAAGACTGGACAGTGTATAGAGTACCTGAAGATCAGAGCGTCAGTGCACGTGCATACAACATAATTATGGTATGCTTCCTAGAAGTTAAGCTGGTAAGACCATATTAATGCTAATTATAGGAGTGCATGATTGGAAGATTCAGTATGAGGAAGATTCAGAGAGTTTAAGTTGTATAGACAGTGTATGCCAGAGAAGAACAGAGCAAGCAGATGACTATTGATATTTTGGTTAGTGGTTATATTATTATGTTGTAAAGGCTATGCACCTATTGTAATTATGTTGTAGACAAATAATTATGTCTTTTTTTAAACACACTTGAGCCAAATCAATTGGAAGCATTGTATGTAATCGGTTAAAGGGCCGACCTAGTTAATTATTTTATATGCACATATAAATATTAGATGCACACTTTGTAATAGGTATGAGAGTGGAAGTAGACTTGAGATAAGCAGAGTAGAAGTGTGTGAAGAGTTGATAAGATGTATTAGAGCTTTGAAAGAGGTCAAAGCATCAACACATCAAAGGGACTGATCAGAAAAGCAGTGTCACAATGACAGTTCATCTAGTAGATATAGTGTGTATCTGAGATTAGATTGTTGTAACCTTCACCACTTGAGCAGTGAGCTCTAGGACAATGTGTCCACACCCCTAAAAGGGTTATTATAAAAGACTCCTAATAGGGTCTGACCCTTGACAAGGTCACCATACTAAATACATTGTAAAGAAACTCCTAACAGGGTTAAGGATCTTCTAATAAGGATCATAAAACACTAGTACAGATTATTAGTGGGTGTTAATTCCCACCAGGGTTTTTACCTATTTGGGTTTCCCCGTAACCACATTGGTGTTATGTGTTGAGTTCATGTTTCTTATTTATGTTGATGTTCATTTCAGTACTTAAGCATTCAAGTTAAGTTTAAGAAGTAAAGAAAAAGATTAAATTAAGTGAACACAGATTCACCCCCCCCTCTTAGTGTTCCCATTCCTAACTATATGTATCCTAAGGAGACTTAGTCTTGTGGCTTTCATACAAAGAATTGGATTATCTCTCCATCTCACTTGGTCAATGGAAACTCACATGGACACTTATGTACAAAGAGTCCTATATTGAAAATTATCTTTCCTTCTTCCTCTCAGGAGTCATGGAGAGACACTTGACAAGTGTCTCTCTTTCTCATATGACCCTACACCTTGCCATTGTAAAAGTAAAATTTCTCCTATTTCCTATTATTCCTCAACCCCTTTAACCAATTCAACGCAAAGCATTGATTTCTCCAACTTTGAATCTGATCAACCATTAGATCTTTACCACAAAGGATTATAGGTTGCAAAAGCCTATAAAAGGTGTATTGGAATCTTCATTTGAAGCTAATTAGCATCCAAATTAGCATCTTATTAGAATTAGAATTCTTGTGTTTTATGTGAATTTAGAATTTTAAGAGCAATCTAACAACTATCATAGCATTAGCATTTAGAAGCATATCATCTTTAGGCCACTTAGAATCATCATCATAGCTATCATTAATCATTTAGCATATATTATCATAGTTGCAAGCATTGTAGGAATACATCCTATTTGCATTTACATACAACTATTTCCAAAATTTGAAGACATATTGGGGAGTGGATTTAAAGTTCTAAGATCTCATCCAAATACTAAGAATTTAAGGAAGAGTCCAACACAATGGAACCAAGCTATAGGAAGTATGTATAAATGTAATTGCTGATTTTGAATACTTCTTTATGTTTCATTGTGTATGTTCAAGTAGAAAAATAGGATTTTTATATTATTCAGTTGTATAGAAGATAAATCATGTTTATTGACATTCTAATTGAATACATTTTTGGCACCCACCATGGGGTTTAATTCCCCGCCAAGGAACCATTGAAAACATATGGTCGATTATGCACTTAACAATTTTTATTTTTTAAAATATTAAGATATGATATCATCAACAAGTATAATAATAACCAAGATGCATAGAATTTTATGTGTTGTGTTGTTTAAAGTTTTATATTTTGCAAGTCGATTACCTTTGGAAAGTGGATTGCAAGTTTTATGTTACTGATATATTCTATAGAGACCGAGTGAATTATTGAATTGATCTAAGTTGGTTGAAGTGTTGAAAATTTGAATTGATCATATGCCACCTGACCCTAGGCTAATGAAAATAATTTCTTTTATTTTTAATTAGGCTAATTATCCTCAACTATGTGTCTCTATTCCTAAGGGGTGCAAAGGGGTATGTAGCCTAAGGAGACTTAGCGTCATGGTTTTCATAAAAATTATTAGCTTATATGTCCATCTCACTTGATCAATGGCAACTCACATGGACACTTCTGTAAAAAGATTCCTATCTTGGAAATTATCTTTGCTTCTTTCTCTCAGGAGTCATGGAGAGACACTTGACAAGTGCCTCTTGTTCCCATATGACACTCCACCTTTCCATTTTAAGATGAATATTTCCCCTATTTCCTATTCTTCCTCAACCCCTTTAACCAATTCAACCTTAACCATTGATTTCTCCAACTTTTAATCTAAACCATTAGATCTTTGCCACATGGGATTATAGGTTGAAAAAGCCTATAAAAGTTGCAGTTGGTTCTTCATTTGAAGCTAATTATCATCCAAATTAGTATCTTGCAAGAATTAGAATTCTTGTGTTTTGTGTGAATTTAGAATTTTGAGATAAATTTAGCAACTATCATAGCATTAGCATTTAGAAGCATATTATCTTTAGGCCACTTAGAATCATGATCATAACTATCATGACTCATTTAGCATCCATTATCATAGTTGCAAGCATTGTAGGAATACATCCTAGTTGCATTTATATAACATTATTTCCAAACTTTGAAGTCATATTGGAGAGTTGATTTAAAGTTCTAAGATCTCATCAACAAACTAAGAATTCAACAAAGAGGAACATAGTGTAACCAAGCTATAGGGAGTAAGTATAAAGGTAATTGCCGATTTTGAATACTTCTTTATGTTTAATTATGCATGTTTATAGAAAACTTGAATTTTAATATTATTCAGTGGTATAGAAGATAGATTATGTTGATTGTCATTCTAATTGTATACATTTTTGGCACCCACTATGGGGATTAGTGCCTCACAAAGTAACCATTGAAAACATGGGGTCAAATATGCACTTAAATTTTTGTATTTTTGAAATATTAAGATATAATATCATCAAAAAGTATAATAATAACCAAGATGCATAAGAAAAGATAATAAAAATGATCCTCAAATAATCATGAACAAGTGTCAGACTGGAAAATACAACCAAAAGATCCCAGATAATCCAAAATACAAGCATGAATGGTTAATTCATGTTCAAGAAACCACATAAGAGTCTTGAATTTGTCCATGAACCTCATGAGCTATGATTGGACCATTTTCAATGGTCAAAAATTGAGGAGACAAGTTCATCCTCAATGTAATGCAATTACTAGACAAATTTTATACACAAAATAAAAAAAATTCTTACAAGTATGTCTTACTAAACTAGAAAACTAACAGTGAATATATGAAAAGAATCCTAAGGAAAAAGGGTATCCAAATATAAAATTACATTATTGACAGACCCCTAGGAAGTACCCACTATCTTAGATGCGCTAAAACATGTGTGATGAAATAGGAAATAGATGTGCTACTTTGAGTGTCACATGCACTATTATGGTGAACATATGTGCTAAAGTAGAGGGAAGATGCACTATTATGCACTACATATGCATTAATCTACACTATATATGCTATTTTCTAGGAGGTAGATGCACTACACTACTACCCAGATTCACAACCAAGGATTAAAAGCTAAATTATAAAGGTCATCTCAGTCTAACACCTAGGTAGGTTTTCCAAGCCCAATGTATGATTGAAATAACAAGGCTTTCTCCATACGAAGGAGTACCATATACACTAGTAAAGGTAATACTCACTTGATAACAATATCAATACTTAAAAGAAGCCGATCTAAGAACATAACCATCAATACATACATATATACATGTATGTATGTATGTATGTATGTATGTATATGTATGTATATATCTATGTATGTGTGTATGTATATATCTATCTATGTATGTCAATGAACTAGAGATGTAAGGGATAGCTTGGAGCACTCAATGGTCATAATCTCTATCTTTGGAAGAATCTACCATTTGTACATTGGTCCCCAGTAGTGGTATAGAACAACACTACCATACCATGTGGAAGATGTAAACTCAATTGGTGTCAAACCAAGAGTACATGTCCCTTGAGATTCCGACATGGCACACTCAATGTTCTCATAATGCGATCTCGCACACTGATATGACTAACCCAAGATGCAATCTCAAATCAAGCATCTAGAAAAATCCACAAAGGAGTAAAATATAATTACACATGCACATGACACACTCAACTAGGCACTTTGTCATGAGTATGTATTCAAACAAAAATCTAATACACATAATGTTCACCAACACAAAGTACACAAATCATGCCAATCAAAAAATCTAAGAAGCACACAAATTAAGGCAATCCCAAAAATCCCCAAAAATAAAACTTTAAATTGAAGTGAAAAGATGAAAACCCAGTTTCCCTTAGGAACCCAACAACATAGTTATGCAAGAAAATTCTTGTTCCCGGAACTCATAGAAAAATAAGAAACATAACATTACTAAAATTGTAATTTTCAAAACTACAAATTGGAAATAAACATATATACCTAATCAGGAAATGAAAGAACCATTAGAAGGTGCGGGAATTCTACTTCTCAACCCACAAATCTATTGCATCTTATTTCAATTAAAAATATGAATCAATACAAAAATGGTTGGATGTCCTACCTCACATCGAATCAGAAATATGAAAAGGAAGAGAAGAAAAATAATTTTCCACACAAATACAAATTGCTCCATAGGAAGTTGAGAAATCCTGGAATGAATCCAATGAGACACTACCCACAAAAATATAATGCACAAATCAAACACAACATGAAGAAATTGATTTTCTCTAATGCGAATTGGAGAAAATTCCTAATTTCCACATAAGACAAGAATAAGAAAATAACCATTTTTCCTTAATATTAAATCACTTTGGCCAAAAAGGGATTTTATAAAATCGATAAAACAATTTAAATAAAACAAAAGAATTCCTAGAAATCACTCAAGAATAAATAAATCAATTCCAAGTAAATGGAATTTGACTATGGAAAATTAGCCAACAAATAAAACTAAATGCTCAAAAATTAAATCATCATTTAATAAATGGAGAATGAGGGTTCCTTTATGTGGTATAATCTCACTTGTTGGCATCTAGATATTGGAATGATGTCTATTTGGTTTATCCTTTAGTGTGTCTTCATCTCTACTACTCCTATGGAGGTGGGCTCCCTTAATTTGTAGATGGAGAGGAGTAATGTGGTTGATTTTGTATTGTGCTATTGAGAGAGCCTTGCTAATAGTGGTTGGCTACTTTTGGCTGCCAAGTCTAAGTCTTTATGGAGAGGCTTGGAATCTTTGAAAAAATTCCTACTATTGGTGCTTCTGATTTACAAGATATGCACTGGTTGGATGATTTAACTGTTATCCATGATCTTTATGTCTAGTATTTTCTGGAGTGAAGGTCTTGGGTCCTTTTGAAAACCGAAGAAGGTTGGGGGTCCTTTTAAAAACCCTCATTGTTGTTCGGGTTTTGGCAATGTTCTCCAGTCTTTGTGTCTATTCATTTCCCTGGTTGTTTCTTTTTTTTATATCTAATGGCTTATATTTTGATGTAAACGAGATTAGGGCCCTTTCAATCCTTGCCAACCTAATAAAAATTATTTAATAAATCTCATTCATGAAAATTATGGAACTCTAAATATATAGAGACGTTCACTGGTCTAAAAAAGTATGCATATTAAATTTAGGTTCACCAACATGCACTAGAGGGATAGTCTAATAATCATGGGTACATTGTCCATATAAAAATTGTATCATCCTAAATTGTACAACTTATGTGCTCTATAATTTAGTAATTTTTTAGCTCCCACTTTACTGTATTTACATTATAGATTTCATTCTAGGACTTCATAATTGTACTAAATGCATACCTAATTTAAATATGCATCCTCTAATCCCTTCAAAATTGTGCAAAATCAAGGTAGGATCTTATTTCTAGGTGTCCTCCTATATTTCCCTCCAATCTAAAATTTTTATTTTATCTCATAGGTCCTATATCACCTTTTTATGGCCTTGGAATTCAATCTTGGCATCATAATCAACTAACTATCTTGATCTTGCACATGTGGACTAACTGTGACCCACCAATATAATCTCAAAAAATTCTAGGTGGGACAAGTCAACTAGTCAACTTGTCTTTGGGATATTGTGACCAAATTTGGGGACAAGGTCTACCATGAAGCATCTATGGGGTTTCCAGATCTAAAGTCATCCTTCTTAATTCTGTCTCTCAATTTAACTATAAAAGAAACCTTCACACCTTTTTTTAGGATCATGAAATCGATTACAACGTGAAATCCCCAATTTGATGACAACAAGCAAGTGCAAGGTGGAGGCCCAAATTTAGTGAGATTATTTGAAGTGAGGTTTTTCTACATCCATCTACATCAAGAATCTACATTCTCTTTCAAGTATTAAAGATAATCAATAGATCATTTACATCATCATGGAGTTTCAAATGGATCATGAGGATAGCTAGGAGTTCTCTCTCCACTTTTGGTTACATATGATGTCCTTGTTATTTTCATATCTATGCATTGGTTCTTCATGTTTATATATTTATTTGCATGCAACCAATTATACTTTGATTTCATTTACATGCTACGGTTTTACTCTATAAAACATATAATTAGATCTAAGAATTTTCTTATGCATTTAAGCTCATTAGCAATTTAGACATTATTTAGATTCACAAGCACTACACATTTTATCTATCCTAATAGCTATTCATGGAGGTGGGAATCACCAATACAAGGGGTTGACCAAGAAAACCACCTATATAGATACACTTACACACACCATTTCTCATATCTATAGGTAGAGATAGTCCATATTTAGCTACAAATTTAGAGATACCTTACAAGCATAGAGACACTTATACATAGGAATTTTGGGAAAAAAAGTTCGGGAACAAGTCAAGAAGTTGACTTGTTCCTGGATAAAAGTTGAGAACCAAATTTTCCCTCCTAATTTTATGAGAAAATTTAGGAGGACACTGCCACAAGTCTCAGGATTCTAGTTCCAAAGTTACAACAGGATCTGAGGTTCTGAAGATAGTGAAATTAAAATTCAAAGTTCCACTTCCCCAATTCAATTACAGGTGCACTTGTTCTCTCTTTTCTCTCCTTGTACTTACTTTCACATATGAGATATTTTATTTATGTTCACATTTCTTTGTTATTATCTATTAGGAATCTGACAAAATAACCTTTCAAGGCATCGATCCAGTACTGGCATCCTAACTCCCTTGGTTGTGCTAATTGGATAATATCTTGAAAGGGAGTTTTTGTATTCCAATGTACAACATAATTTGGGATGTAATCAACTCATAAAATTTCATCCCATTTTCCATTATACATTTTGGTGAACCCATCCCTTTCATGTATAATACCCTTTTGTTGTGGATAGTTAGATCTTGCATATTTTTTTCAATTCTTAAAAGAACAAAAAAGAAAAAACTATTGTGATTTGGTGTTGAGATTTTCTTTTTATGCATTTACCTTTTGTGAAGTTAGTTTATTTTAATAGTCTTTTATATTTGAAAATCATAAGAATAAAAATAAATAGTTTTCTTCTTATTTCTCTAGGTGCATTACATTCATATTTTGAAAAAATACAAAAGAAATTACATTCATAGATTGTTTATAACATGTATGATTTCTTTATTCAACAGTTTAGATCCTTTGATGATTCATTTAGTTGTTAAAATATTGAGGCCCTTAATGATCCGTATAGTAGTAAAGATTTTTCTATGTTAGATGAAGCTCTTGATGACTTCATCTCTCCTCTATATTTCTCTGTGTCTCCTAAATAGACCTTTTTCCAAAATTTTCTTAGTTTCCATCCTTTTAGTAGCTTAATTTGCAATATTGACAAACACAATGTGATTGTTCATCTTTCTTAGGACAAATCTATAGTAACCAACAAACTTGTGATAACTGTTAAAAAGGATGTACATAATCAAATTCTCCCCAAACCCCTAACAAGTTTGTGATTACTGTTAAGGGATCTAATCAACAAAGTTCTCAAACTTTCAACACACCTGTGATTATGGTCAAAGGATATAATCAGCCAAGTACTTTGAAAACTCCAAATAAGCCAATTATAACAATAAAATGATAATCTAGGAGTCCTTTGGAGTTTATTCAAGATTATCATGCAATGGCTCACACTTATTGCACAAGAAATAATCCTCAACCTACTAATCTGATTGTTCCTACTTTTCTTCCACCTTCTCAACTTATGCTTCCTCCTACACCATGTTTATATCCTAATCTTGGAAAGGAGTATGATGAATAAAGAAATTTCATGCTAATCCTGCTAAGATTTCTCTTTTGGTACTTCTTCAAACCTCTCCTACCTACTAAAAAGTATTAAAAAAATATCTATATACTATTGCAACTCCACCACCTTCATAGGACAACATCAATTCCTTCTTGGATTGTATGCATCTTACTCTTGTTCTAGATCAAATTATGTTTACTCACTTACCTTTTAAAGAAGTTCAAGATCAACATGGGGTAAGTGAACAAAGATAGGGGACCAAAAAGGGGTATAAGATGCCACTTTTTTTTTAAATCAGAAACTCTGAACTTCAACGAGAAATTAAAGATAGTTAGACTCAAAATTTTAAGATGTGACAAGAACAAGAGTTTTAATACTCTGAATCTAGTTTCTAAAATACTAATTTATTTTTAAAATGGTGTAGATTAAGGCCCTCAAAAAGGGGGAGCACAAAAAGTGGTCCTATTTTTTGTGAAAAAACATAATATAGCGTCTGGTGTGCTCCCCCTAAAATGTTAACCTTTTTTTAAAAAAATTTAATCACTCCAGTGAAAAGTTAGCTAACAACATGTAGTTTATCCCAAATTTTTCTGCTAATTTTTTTATGAATGTATAAGTTTTTATGAATTTCTGAAGTGCACACATCTTGAAAACATGAAATTTTTGTGTGCTCCCCCTATAAATCATTGAAAAATAATCGAAAATCAAATTATTTTTTTAAAGTGTGTATAATGGATTCTAGTTTTTTATTGCAAGAAAAAATAGGTTTTAAAGGGGACCTGAAACCCCGTACAAGTTAAGATCAAATGATTACATCATTAAGCATATTGAAAAGAAATAGGACTGGGAACCGGTCCACCAGAACCAAGGCCAACAGAAAAACCAAAAAACCCAGAAACCAATAAAACCACAAGAAACCAAGGAAACCTAATAACAAAACAACACCAGGACCCAGGAGAACCTAAGAAAACTCCTTGCGAGTTTCCTTCGTTTCCTTCTTTGCCTTCGAGATCTTCTTGATGGAAGCATTGAAGTGAGATAGCTGGAGGATCCTTTCCTGAATATTTTTCCTTTTAGCAGATTGAGTGCATTTACCAGGACCCTCTTTGCCCACATCCTCATTGTCCTCCTTAGGTTTCTTGCTAGGGGAACCAGCATCCAGCTCTGCTTTGATAGACATAAGACACTCCATGGCCACGCCCATGAACAGGTTGTTATCCTGTATATGCTTCTTCACCACATTCTCCAGATTATCAACTTTAACTTGCATTTCATGCATTTTCTTTTCCCTATCATTGTCCTTATTTCCATCCAATCTCTTCGAACCAGTCTCCAAAATCTCCTGCAGGGAGTCAAACTTAGCAGAGATAGAGCGGTATTTTAAATTAAGATTTTTAATTTCCTGAAAAACCCATTTCAACAAGAGAAATGAGTACATAGACGCCACCTTCGTAGTCTAAAGGACCCCAAAAGGGGGGTCAATTTTTCCATCCATGTCATCTTTGATCAGTTGCACATTTCATTCTTGCAAATCATTAGTTTTGACAAAGGGGATGTTCCGAGAGGAGGAGGGAACATTCTCCTTCTTAGCAATAGGGTAATCCTTCTGGTTATCCAAATGGACCTCCATAATCACATCCAATTTTGGGGAAATAGCAACATTATGTTCCCTTGAGCTATCATAATCAACCAAAATGGGGACCTACTGACCACCCACATCCTCCTCTTTGTTGTCATCCTCATTGTTATCCTTGACAACAGGGTTTTTCCCCTCATCCCTAGTTTCAATGGCCACCTCCTCCTTGATCTCATTATCCTCTGAGATAGTATTTGACATCAACATAGAAGCTTCAATATCATCCTTGGATGAATTAGCCATGGCATCATAACCCTTAGCACTTTCACTAGTAGAATTCATCTCCATACCAGCATCCTTATCCAATTTAATTTTTTTACCAAAAGAAATTTCCTCTTTACAAACTGTTTCCCTAATACATTTCTTAGTCAAGCCAGAGGCTTTAGGCAAGGAGATGATAGGGCTGGAAATATCCTTCTGCTTGATATGTTCCATGATGAGGAGAATAAGCCTCTCATGTAGAATGGCCTTGTTCTCTTTCCTCCTATGGTCAATGATACTAAGGTGGAGAGACTGGAGGAGAAAAAAAGGCAAAGAAACACTAATCTTGTGACAGAAGTGGCAGAGCAACACAAAATGGTAAGAGTGGGCTCATTTATACCTACCATCTAGGGTGATGTACTCCATGATCATAGTCATGACCATCACCCAGATTTCCTTGAAGGCATCAACGTCATAGCAGCCACTGGAATCTTTCATCAAACTCTGTGCCTCAACAGCAGTAGCAGAGAACAAGAAAATGTAGACGATGAATGCAGCTTTGAAATACATGCAAATGAACTCGTGACTACTTTCAGTAATCTCAGGAAAGGAAACGCTTTTTGTAGTCATTTTAACTAGTTTAACAATTTGGTGTCTTTTCATCATAACTTCTTGAGATACTCCAAATCTACTTTTTTGCTATGAATCCTGTCAAAATCCAACTTGGCTTTCGATTCAACGGTGAGATTGTTGCCATTGTGCTAAGTCACAATGTCCTTCTCCCTAACAAAAAAGTTGGCTAGCTCGTCAGCCGTACCATTCACTTCTTGGAAGACATGGGAAATGATGACATGCTTAAATGAATTAATGATAATTTGGACCTCCTCAATAATCATCTTAATTGACCATGATGGTTTAGTGATATTTTTTATGTAATTTAAGATATTCATTGAATCGCCTTTGATCCACACATTCGGAGACATATCTTATTTAATAATTTTAAGGGTTTGGAGAAGAGCCATAACCTCTACAACATGATTGGTTTTCACCCCAATGAAAAGTGCTATGATAGCAAGACAATTTTTTGTGTCATCTCTTATAATCCCACCACATCCCGTAGGACCCAGGTTTCCCTTCGCAGCGCCATCAAAATTGATTTTGATCCATCCCAGAGGGGGGGTTAACCATATGGAATTCTCCCATTGGGTAGATGGCTTGTTTTTGGAACCAGCACCATAATCTCCAATAGTGAAATTAAGCTTCAAACCAATCAATGAGTTGTAGTTCTCCTTGAGGCTTCTCTTAATCTTTTTGACAACCTCCACCGGCGGGAGAGCAGTATTCCTGAAAACTCTGTCATTACGTGTTCTCCACAATCTCCAGATAATATGAGGTGCAATAATATTCCACAACTTCTTGTCCATAGGGACCTCCACTTTTCTCCATTGGGTACTGAAATTATCCATTTTATTAGGAAAAATCTAGTTGATCTTCCAGCACTGTAAGGTAAGACATCAGACTTCCCAAGAATATCTGCAGTCAATGGCCAAATGGAAGACCGATTCCTCCACCTCCTTACAAAGAAAGCATCTATTGGTCAAAATCAGACCACGCTTCTGGAGGTTGTCAATGGTAAGAATCTTGTTCTATAAAACCATCCACAAGAAAATATTAATTTTAGGAATTAATCTTTTATCCCAAACCTGGGCCCAAAAGGGTGGAGGATCTGGCTACTTCAATAAAAGCTCAAAGGTAGAGGCAACAATGAAGAGACTAGAAGGGAGGATTCCCCAAATCAACTCATCAGCTCTAGATGAATAAACTTTCCAGATCTTCAGGTCCAATAGCAAAGGCTTAAGGGCCTCATCAACTATAGAAAGATCAATCCATGATCTATTCCTCCAGTAGTCCCTGACCCAAGGACCAAATCTCTAAATGCATGAATTAATAAAAGGTTGGAAAGTAGTAACAGAGCTCAGAGGAAAATCTTTGAGCCAACAGCCATCCCAAAACTTAATTCTTTAGCCATTTCCCAGATACCATTTAGCCCCTTTAAAGGTTGTCTCCTTAACTTGCTAGATGCAATTCCAAATAAAGGATCCTTGCACCTTCACTTCTGTCATCATAAAATCAGAGATGTGGGGAAAGGAATAGAGATATTTATTGTGGATAATCTCATTCCACTCCTCCCCAAATATTCTCCAAATTTGTGTATAATGGAGTCTAGTTTCTAAAAAACTAACTTGTTGCAAAATTCGACAAACGAGCCAAAATCTATGCCCAAAATACTACACATTGGTTTTTGACAAAATTTGGACATACATACAAAAAAATTAGAAATGAAAAGCTTAACATAATCAGAATTCAAAATAAATTATATGGTTAGATAGCTAATAGAGAGATCTACAATATCACATCTTATTTTAATGTTATTGAACCACAAGTAAACTTGACGAGGAGCACACAAAAAAATATGTTAATTTTTTGTATGTTAGCTAGAAAACACATCTTAGGCTTATTTCAATCCTCCAAGCCTTTGGGTTGGATCTCCAAAGAAAATCCAAGCCTTAGGCTTGGTGGATTGCAATGTATTACAAAGCATGCTAGCACTAAAGTGCACTAGTGCTATTCAAATTTATGACTTGAATAGCATGCACACACTATTCAAATTTATGACTTGAATAGTGCACACACACAATGTAACATCTAAAAAAGGCTTGAGTGAGAGAGAGAGTGAGAAGGTGCTAGGGGCTGAGAGAGGAAGAGAGAGAGTGAGAAGGTGAGAAGGATAGTTGTTGGATTCTCTCTCTCTACCATTTTTATAGCCTCTCTCTCTCTCTCTCTCTCTCTCTCTCCCTTTACCACTTTTATAGGGTTTACATAGCACGTGCATGCTATAGTGTGCATGTGGTATGTTTTAAATTCAAACCATAGCGCTAGTGCACTATAGTGTGTGCACGCTATGGTTTGAATTGAAAAATCCTAAGGCTTGGGAAACCCAAGCCATAGTGTGTGCATGCTATAGTGCACATGTGGTTTAGTGCGTACGCACTATGGTCATTGGGGGCCCAAAAAGGAATGTGGCATCTTTTTGGTCCCCCATCTTTGTGCATACACCCCATGATGCCCTTATGATGGTTGTCCTTATCAATGGTAATATAATTCATGGGACCTTAATTGACAATGGCTACAGAACAAATGTTTGTAGCATTGACATGTTGCATGAAATCAAAAATGATATTTCAACCATTAAGCCTAATTTTATTCATATTTGTGGCTTTGATAATGTTGCTAAGACAAAATTAAGTATTATCACATTACCTATTAAGTTAGGTTCAGTTATTTTATCTACTCCTATTCATGTGATGCACGGGCCCCTTAATTACAATCTTCTTATAGGAAAACCTTGGTTGCATGCTATGCATGTATTTACTTCAACTCATCATTGTAAATTAAAGTTTGTCTATAAAAACTTGATGTACACAATTGTTGCAGATTATAGAGAAAATAGTTATTTTCAAGATGAATCAAACAATAAACCAGTGTCTATTGAAAAACAAAAAATCCTAAACGTTGGATGAATATTACAGATCCTTAGATTTCACACCAACTTATGTTGAAGAATACAATGTTCCAACAAAAAAATCTAAACAACCTAAATCTAATCAAGAATCCATTATAAAAAATTCTCTTTCTATTGAGCTTAGTAAAAAATAAATTCTACTTCTAATCCTAATGAGTCCTTAGAAACTATTAAGCCTCATTGTTATGACATAGTGACTTATGAGACACTATTAACTCTTTATAATATGGCTTCTCATTATGGTCCTAGTTATCATTTACTAGAAAAACAAGGATTCAATGGGAATGGATGTGAAAAACATGAACATGGAGTTCAAGTACCCTTAAGAAATGAGGGCCATGAATGCCCTTATGGATTAGGATTTAACCCTTATAAGAAACCATAATAAGTTACTCTTAATGTCAATACTATATCTTTAGGACCTTTGAAACTTGTCAGTCCTCACCTTATTGATTTTTATACTAAGCCTTCATTCAATACCCTTACTAATGATGATGCTTTAATAGAATTTTTGGGAACATATGATGATCCCCCTTGATAGTCCTAAAAGTTATTTTCTTTTCATTAGTTATGAGGAAGTTATATTGTTTGTCAAAGTCATTTGGTAATGAAGAAAAGACAAGTCGGTAAATAAGAGAATGTCATTCGGTAACAGAAATAAGAAGAAAGATAATTTTGATAAAGAAGAAGAAAGCGGGTAACTGCACCAAGATGGTGAACAAAAAGGGGGGCATAAGTGGCCACTTTTTTTTTAAATAAGGGAAACTTGAACTTCATAGAGAGATTTGAGGGTCATGCAGTCAAAACTAGGAGTTGTGTAAAGAATAAGAATTGTAGTACTCTAAATCTAGTTTCTAAACTACTAAAGTTTTAAAAAAATGGATAATATTAAGAGGATCAAACCTCTCGTGCATGAAAAATTGTGGATAATATTAAGAGGGTCAAACCTCTCATGCATGAAAAATTGTTACTGATTTTTTCAGAATAACATAACATAGTTGTTTCTGTGCACTTCACAAAATCTATAGTTAGATTTAGTATTTTGAAAAATCCTTTGGTAAGATGATAGGTAAGAGTGAGATCTAGAAGTTTTTTTTTTTTTGTAATTTTCTGTTGAGTATTTTATTTTAATGATATTTTGAAGTGACCGCATCCTAAAAATTTGGTAATTGTTCGTGCACTTGGCATAACTTGCATCAAAATAATCCAAATTGCAAACTTTTTTTTGAAGTGTATAGAATCTTGTGTAGAACACTAATATGTAATTTGTTTTGAATTTGTTCAAGTAGATCAAAAGTGATTAAAAAAATGGTAGATATATGTCTATGAGGACTGTGAAGACACTGGTAAATAAAATTAAAATTTACTATGCTAATGTTGTACAAAAATAGAAAAAATTGTATGGTCAGAAAGATGAGAAGATGTGTGAGATGATGGTAGTAATTTTAGAGATACCCACTTGATCATTTGTAAAGTTGATGATAACAAAGTCAATAAATCATGTTTAAAGAAGAAAGAATGTGTAAATGGACAATTTATTGGAGGGAAAATGGGCTTGCAAGCCTTAGGGTCATACTCCAAACCTTTTACTAAGCCATAACTCGTATGGGTTATGGTGTACAAAATAACCCTCTTAGGTTTTGAAAACCAAAAACCACAATTTCAAGTTCTACATAACCCGTATGGGTTATGAAGACATAAAACAACATTTTTTAGTTTCACATAGCCCATACGGGTTATGAAGACATTAAGAAACTTACTTATAAATGTGTAATACAATACACATTTTTATAGATTTACATATATGATATGTTAATATGTAGGTATATATATATATATATATATATATATATATATATATATATATATATATATATATATATATATATATATATATATATATATATATATATATATATATATTTACATGCATGACTCTTCTTATTTCGCCTCTCTCTCTCTCTCTCTCTCTCTCTCTCTCTCTCTCTCTATCTCTCTCTAGTTTTATATTACCCATAAAGGTTATGAGAATTTGTGAACATTTTCATAAGTTTACATAACCCGTACGGGTTATGACCAGAAATTGTGAACATTTTCTTTACTTTACATAACCCATATAGGTTATGAGGAAATATTTATATTTGAGTCCCAACAACCTAAAATCTATTAGTGAAAGTTCTTTGACCCCAATACTGTTGCACATAGTTTTCTAGGACAATAACAGTCAAGTTTTGTTTATTTTATTGTCATTGTTTCTTTGAAATGATTGATTTGTCTTATTTTTTGGATTCATTTTAAAATTATTTTATCATGCTTACTTTAGCTTATAATAAAATGATTCTCATTTGTTATTTTTATGCTATTTAATTGTGGATTGTCCTCATGATGTTATGTGTAGGACAATCAATATCAACATTAGGAAAGAACAAGAGAGGAATGATTGAACAACAAGAGGCAGCAAAGGAAAGACAAAGGGAGCGTATGAGGAGATTACATGAAGGTATGTCATCTAATGCACCTAATGAAAATGATAAACATTCAATAATTGAAATTGATATGATGGATTCACCAAATCAAAATGATCAACATACACCAATTCAAATGCATGAGATGAATCCACCTAATGAATGTGATGAACATAGACCATTTGAAAATGATGTAATGAATGCACACATGTTAATTAAATTCAAGAAGATTTACCATTTGAATTTGATGTGATTAATGCACATAATTCACCAATCTTAACACCTCCTAGAATAATTTCTAGAAAACCAAAGTTTCTAGTAGACATTGATGAAAATATTTTGAGGCCAATGAATGATTAAATTTTTTAGAGAACTTATAGAAGAATGGTTATAAGAATTTGGAATAAATATTTTGAAAACTTAAATTAAAGTGGAAGATGCCAATTAGTTGTTGAAATGATTAAATATCTAAAATTTAGAGAGACAATGAAAATTTTGGGGTTAAGAACATCTGAAAATAATAGTGAAAGAACCATTGTGAGAAATATTTTTGATGCATACCAATCCATTGGTTCAAAATCACACTCTAAAGATGCTAATGTTACTCATCATGTCCTCACATCAACCATAATGAGAAAGGAAATAAAAAAATCTCATTTAATAAGAAAAACAAGCAAGTCATTAAGGATAAGTAGAACCACATTACACTATGCTTTAGATAGGCGAGAGAAAATTGAGGATCCTAACAATAATTCTCTTTGGGCATTCTTGGGTAGACTCTCAAGCAAGGACAATGTTGTTGTTGTTGCACTAAGTGTTAGAGTAATAGGTTATTTTTACCTTTTATTCCTCTATAAAGATTCACTTAGGTTTTTTAATTCTCCTATTTAAGGATGAATATTGGAATTTTAAAAAAAAATTTCTCTAATTCAATTTTACTTTTGAGACCTATTACAGTTTGTCTCCATTCTTCTCTTCTAACAGGTTATTCCAATTTGTAGATATTTGTAGGTTGTGAAGATTTGTAGTCTCAAATATTTCATGGTATTAGAGCTCAAATCTGCTGCTACTTGTTCTTGAGCTATGGAGCTTTAGGGTTTTTTTTATTGAATCTGGGGGGACCTCTCTTTTTGGTCATCTCAGGCTCAAACTAACCTCACGACTGCATTCAAAGCATCCAAGAACCCTTAGATCCATATAAAATTTGTCCAATTTGGACAAAGTTGGAATCTGTGAGAAAAAAACTTTGCAATCGGCCTTGACATAGATCCTGAGGTGGTCACTGGTCTTTTCGTGCACTTTGGGCTCAAACAGACCTCACCATTGAGCTCACAACACTCAAAAACCTCCATTTCCATATGAAACATGTCAATTTTTCCCAATATTGTCCTCTGAGGCAAAAAATTTTTGCCTATAGGCCGTACAACCTAACACAATTCAAAAAATAAAAATAAAAAATAAAAATTTGCATTGGGGGACACACAACCCAGCGGTCACCACTGAGGGAGGCCCCACCAACCACAGTGGCTCTACGACACAATCACCGCCTGTAGTTTCCCAGCAGTGTCACCGCAATGATCACCACCGTTGTAACCATCGGTGTCACCGGCTGGTGCCACCACGTGGTTAGTCGTTGGTGTCACTGTCATTTGACACACAGACATGGAAGGGTCTGCCAGATGGTGCCTTCACCATTGATGCCATTCTTGTATGATGATGACATCATCAGCTTGAAGCACTTTGCGTTATCTTCTTCCTGCATGCTTTTTTGATAGACACTTGGTTTTTTGCCAATATCTTGGGCATCTAGGATCGAAATTGTATATACAATATATCGATGGAATGCTCGTTCAAAGTATGATCCAAATTTTCTAGTGTGGTTTCCTTATTTTACCATTTTTCTACAATTTTTGTTGTCAAAGATAGTGGTTTCTCTATTCTCTTGGGTTTCAAACCTCTTGCGCTTTGAGATCAATAACTCTTGCATCTGGGCTCTGTTTTCTACAAACAAGATATCACTAGAAATCCTGTTCATAGCTTCATTTAGATTTCAAGGTTTTAAATTGTTATTTCATCATTTTTATGCTCATTTATTCTATCAAAGGCTGTGGTACCTCTGTGCACTCTAAGAGCCATAACTTTTGCATCTGTGCTCTATTTTTCAAAAATGAAATATTGTTGGAAAGCTATTTTAGAACTGGCATTTATTTTTAGAAAATTTCTTTGGTACAGATCAATTTTTCTAAAACATTTCTTTCTTACTTTCTTGCATTTAGAATGTACTAGGGTTTGGGTTCTTTATTTGTGGGGGGTGTTTTTTCTCTCGCTTTCTATCATTTATTTAAAAAAACTAAAACACCAAAAACACAAACCCTTCTACAAATTTTGTCTAGTTCTAAAAGAAAACCCATAATAATAAAAAAGAAATAGGTGATTAGATCAGTTATTAGCATGAAAAATTTAGCTTTAGTTCAGCTTCTCACTTCACAAAATTATCACATCTAGAAAACTCACATGATGAGGCTTCTCAGATCATGCAGATTATGGTCCTATCTAGACGAGGAAAAGAATCATCTAACGCGCCCCTATGAGATTACATAGCATAAGAAAAAAATGGATGAGGCTATGGGTGTGTTGTCTTTGCATGTTTCAAACAATCTTCTTTTCCATCTTGATGATTGTCTTACTCCTAGGGCTATGTGCACATATTTTTAGACTCTCTTTGGCACAGTTAATGAGATCAGGGCACTTTAGATTGATTCATAATTAACGTCCATTGTACCTAATTCCTTTCCCTCTATTGAGGATTATTTGATTAACTTCAAATCCATTAGATCTATTTGACAGGGTTTTGGCAAGATCAAGACTGATACATAATGTATTTACCTAATTCTTTCTAAGATTCAAGGAAAATTTCAGATTTTCTCTTCTACTTTCTATTCTACGATGGATTCTTTGCGACCTAGATTTGTTATGCCCTTTTTTAAGGTATTCTATGATCATTTGACTCAAGAGAAATCTAAGCTTAAATAGTTGAATTCTCTCTCAGGATTAAAGAACCAAGCATTGGTTTCTCAGCCACCTACAAACAACAAGAAGCCCAAATCGAATCCCAAGAAAGATTCAGCTAGTAGTGAGAGTCCCTCTAAGCCATCTCAAAAATTAGATTCCAAAACAAATCCCAATTTCAAATAGGGAAATTCTTCAACATCTGGTGAGTCTTCCTCGAAGACAAAGAAGAAATAAGAAGAATCTTGTAGCTTTTGCGGCAAGGATGGGCATCCAGTTTTGAAGTGTTGGACATAACTAGAGGCTTTAGAGGCATCCATGCAACAACATAATATCACCTCTCCTCATCCTCCTTCCTCTACCACCAGTAAAGGTCATACTCTTTCTACATGAGCTATACCTACATATTCTCCTTGGATCATTGATTCAAGTGCTTTGCACCATATGTCACAATCACCTAGATTGGGTACCTCACTTTATCAGAGTGCTATTACACAAATTTCAGTTGTTGATTCAGTATAAATTTTAGTTAAAGGTTTTGGAACTATTTCATTGGATGGTGGTTCTCTAAGGGATGTTCTTTTGGATCTGGCTATCTCTAAGAACCTCCTATCTGTTTATCAGATCTATCATTCTGGATCTGGTAAGATAGTTGAGTTCTCACCATATGATATGGTTATTCAAGACCTCCATGATCATGATTTGGATGTTGCTACTGGGAGTGTTGCTTTAGATTCTCACTTATACAAGTTTGATGGCTTTGAGAGATCCAAATCTACATGTGTTTCTCTTGTTTCTCATGTAGACATAGTGAGAAAACTTTGGCATGAGCATTTTGGCCATGTCAACTACAAATATCTATAGAAAATGAGTACACAGGAGCTATTAATCGGGCTACCTTAGATTTCTTGTACCAATGGTGTTTTTTGTGGTTGTGCCCTTGGAAAACATCACAAAGATCCTTTTCTGATAGGTACATCCTCACATGCTATTGCACCTTTGGATTTGATACACAGTGATCTTATGTCATTTTCCACTCTATCTTTTTCTGGTGCCTGATATGTACTCACCTTCATAGATGATTTCTCTAAATACACATGGGTGTACTTCTTGAAGTACAAGTCTGATGTCTTTGATTCCTTTTGAATCTATAAGACATTTGTATATAAAAAATGTGGTCTTTTTGTTAGGCGTATACACATTGACAATGGGGGGGAATATGTGAATAATTCTTTTAGAGATTTCTACACTAAGCATGGCTTACAACATCAGTTCATAGTTCCACATACTCCACAACGGAATGGGATTGCTGAGAGAAATAACATGACATTATGGGATATGGTCAAATGTATGCTACAGTCTTGAGATATGAGTCCTTCCTTTTGGAATGAGGCTATCAATTGTGCCACCTATATTCAGAATCAGATGCCTCACAAGGCATTATGACATATGACTCTTGAGGAGGCTTAGACTCATTTCAAGACTGATGTTTCTTCATTTAGATTTTTTGATAGTGAGGCTTGGGAATTTATTCCAGATGCTTAGAGGAAAGCCATGGAGAGGAAGAGTTAACCACTCATATTTGTTGGCTACTATGAGGATGTGAAGGTGTACAGGTTGTTTGATCCTGATTCAAGAGAGGTCTTCTTTTAGTGAGATGTTTAGTTTGATGAACACTATCATCAGATGAATCCTCCATTTTTATCTTCTACCTCATTGCCTAGTACTTCCTCTTCACCTCTGCAGGATTCCATAGCCTCTAAGGAATATTTTAATGGAGATCCACCTTCCCCACCACCACCACATGTTCCACAAGTGCCCAAGTGGGCTCGTGATACTATTGATGTAGTAGGACCATTGGTAGGTGATCCTTTAGATACTTGTCACACTCATGCATAGACATCAAGTTCTAGTCTTCTGAGTTAGGCCATTTCTACTGACCCTCAAATTTTTTCACAGGTGACATGACACTTAGAGTGGGATAGGTCCATGGATGAGGAGTATTCTTCTTTGATGAAGATTCATACTTGGGATTTATGTTCTCTTCCAAAAGGGAGAAATTTGGTTTGATGCAAGTGGGCGTATCATACCAAATATGTTGTAGATGGTTCAATTGATAAGTACAAGGCACATCTTGTTGCGAAGGATTTTTCACAGGTGGAGGGTATTGATTACTCTAAGACCTTTTCTCCTATTTCCAAGATGAAATTTATTTGCCTTGTACTATCTCTTGCAACTTCATAGGGATGGATAGTATTTCAGATGGATGTGAAGACTACTTTCTTGCAAGGACACCTGCATGATTCCTCTTTGGTTTTCAGACTTTGGCGATCATAATATGGTCTCAAACAATCCCATAGGGCTTGGTCTGATAAGATGGGCTCTTTTCTGCTTTCTTCACATTTCACTCACTATCATTTTGATCCTATAGTGTACATTCAGTGTCCTGAGGGTGACATTTTGATTCTTGTGCTACATGTTGATGATCTTCTTCTCACAGGTAGGTGATCCTGTATTATTCAGAGTGTTCAAAGAGCATTGATGGAGTAATTTGAGATGATAGATCTTGGTCTTCTGCACTATTTTTTAGGCCTACAGGTTATTCAATCTTCAGATGGGATCTCCATACTTCAGAAGAAGTATGCTCTTGATATGCTCTAGTGATTTGGCATGTTTGATAGTAAGCCTATCCCTACACCTTTTCATTTAGGTATTGATTTGTCACCATCATTTCCTACTCCTTCAGTAGACTCTACTTTGTACAGATATTTGGTTGATAGTTTTTTGTAACTAAAACAAACACGTCTAGATCTTTCCTTTGTGGTTATCCTTGTCTTTCAATTCTTGCAAGATCCGCATGAGAGTCATTGGAAAGCTTCCAAACTTATCTTGAGGTACATTTGGGGTACTACTTTGTATGGCATTACCTAAAAGTCATGAGATCCTCACATTGTTGGCTTTACTAACTCTGATTGGGATGGTGATGCCACTGATCAGAAGTATACTTCTGGCTTCATTTTTTGTCTTGGTTCTGGTCCTATCACATGGTCTTGTAAGAAGAAAACCGCTCATGCATTATCATCTATTGAGGCACAATACTGAGAAGTTGTGCTAGCGAGTCTGGAGGCACAATACTAATAATTAGGGCGTTAATCATATTTCTTGGAACCCAGTAGAGCATCGGTGAACCAAACATATTGAGATCCACATGCACTTCATTCAACAGTTGATCCACGATGGTGTTCTCATCTTGGAGTATATTCCTATAGCTGATCAGGTTTCTACCACCTTCATGAAATATTTTGCCTTAGCATGCTACCTTCAGTTCTGCTCGATGCTTGGGATGAAGGAAGTTGTCCTTGGGGGGTCTCTGTGAGGCCTTCCTTCCTTCATGTTTTTTTTTAGCATAATGTTTCATCTCTTTTTGGAGTAGAGTTTTTCCCATGTGGTTTTCTCTATTTCTCCACCTTACAAATATTTGGTTATGATTGGGTACCTGATCAAGATTTTTTTGTTGAGACCCAAATTTTCTTTTTAGCTTGTTTTTCTTTAGCTTCTAGTTTGCAACTTTTCCCTAAGCTTATATTAAGGGGGGTGTTAGAGTAACAGGTTATTTTTAACTTTTATTCCTCTCTAAAGATTCACTTAGGTTTTCTCATTCTCCTACTTAAGGATGAATCTTGTAAATGTTTTCTTTAATTTCTCTAATGCAATTTTACTTTTGAGAGCTAATGCAATTTGTCTCCATTCTTCTCTTGTAACAGGTTATTCCAATTTGTAGATATTCATGGGTTGTGAAGATTTGTATTCTCAAATCTTTTACTAAGAATATTAATAGAGAAATATTGGTATGAAAACATAAGGGTTTCACCCAACCAAAGAGATGTTAGAAGGAGAATTGGAATTAGAAATCATGAGCCACTTCCAAAACACTACTTAGATATGACACAAACACAATTGTATGAAAGGTTTCTTCAAAGATTTCCTCAGATTAAAATTAGTCAAAGATTTTTTGAGATAACAAACCATTTTATGTTAAGATTAATCATCCACGTACTACATGTTGTTGTAGGGTTCATATTGAGTTTTCCATGCATTATGAGATTTATCGCTATATATGTGGTACTTTGCATGCTAAGAATGTTTTGTAGGAATGCGGTCTACAAGAACCTCCTAAGTCATTGAGAGACTTCATTTCAAGTGTACTCTGTAAACAAGATGATGGGTGCATTTATTATAAGATGATGTGTTTGAAATGATTTTGTCCTACATGTGGTGGCTTGCAAAAGTTCCATAGATTCTTACATCTCGATAACACACATGAAATTGGGAAAGAACCAATTTCTTTTGGAAAATAGAAGTCAATCAAATATGGTGTTAAAGATGGGAAATAATTAAAGAGGTGTGAGTTAGTGAAAAGGGATATACACATAGCTGATTTTATGAAGATGTTTCAAGACAAACTAGTTTATGAGTACATAGGTCACACACATAGAGCTAGGTGGCTCGATGAGAAATTCAAGTTGTGTAAGGACACTTTCGCACTCGATACTATTTTCTCTATCATTGATTTTGCAAAGAATTATACACTAAAACCTCAAAATGAAGTACAACCTATGTATTATCACTCTACACAAGTTACAATTTTTGTACACATAGTATTCATGCATGCACATGATACCACAAAGGAGGACAGAAAGGTTATAAGAGAGTATCACTTCTATATTAATGATGATCGTACAAATTCCTCAAAGTTTGTACAAGGATGATTTAAATTTTTCTATGACAATTTAAGGGAAAGAGATATAAGATACAACCAACACTTAATATAGTCAGACAATTGCACCTCACAATTCAATAATGCAAGGAGGTTCTACTCGTTGACTAGGATGCATGTGACAAGTGGTGTGCAATATTTTTGGAATTTCACTAAGGTAGGCCATGGAAAGGGAGAGCATGATGGTGTAGGAGAATGTGTCAAAAAAGCTCTTATTGGAGAGGAAATAAAGTATAAAGGTGGTGCAGTGTTAATGCACATAATGCACCAATCAAAAGAGTGGGTCAACCAATGGTCTTGTAGACCTTTGCAAACCCTAGATACATATCAACTTCCTCAAGCACTACAATTGAACAAGATGGAAGCATCAATGGATTTTGACCATGTATCTGACCTAGTTGAACTAGGTAATTTATCAATTTATTACTTAGTGAATTCTTTTTCTCACCTTGTATGCATTTTAAGGTCAATTTATTAGTTCTTTATGTTGATTTTGGTATTAGCTTATAGCCTTCTACTAAATACAATTTATGTATACATAGTCATTTAAGAACAATGAAGAAAGAACAAATTGCTTTTTGTGTCATTGTATTGAGGCCAAAAAGAAATTGACAACTACAATCATTGATGGAGAGAGTATTGAGTACCCAATAGGTTTCATTATTGTGATAGGAACATGGCTTAGAAGGTACCGTTGTTGTGTCAAGTTGTATTGAGACCTCTTAAACTCAATCTATTACACTTTGTATTGATATTGGAATTAACTTATTTTTATAATAAAATGTAGGTACCCTATAAAGAATTATAATGCCTGGTTGTTTGAGGACTTTGAGACACATAGACATATTCTTCATTACTCGAACCTTGTTTTCCCAATAAATATTCAATTGATTAAATATTATGGTGGACCTCTTAACAAGAATTTTTGGAAATTTCATGAATCTAACCATGATGAAATACTTGACACAATAAGGGTTAGAGCTGATCTAGAAGGTTCACTTGATTGATTTTAGGCCATAAAGATGAATGATTCTATAATATGGTAGCATGATTTTGACAATTTGTATAGGATTCTATGTGCATATGAGCTATAATGTGCATATTTAGATGCCAAATTTTGTATATAAAAACAACAATCAACTATAATGTGCATATTTAGATACCAAATTTTGTATATAAAAACAATAATCAACTGTAATGTGCATAATTAGATGCAAGATTTTGTATATATAAATAATAATGAGCTTCATCATGCATATTAGATGCAAAATTTGAAATATAAAAGTGCCCATGGGGCTGATTTGCAAATATTAAGAGCCCACATTTTTTATATCCTAATTTGTACCATTTGATTATAAATACATATTTAATTTTGTGTCCTTACATTTGTATCATCTTAATGCCATGTAAAGTGAAAAAATTGTGATTCATTACTATAAATTTTGTATCCTTATATTTGTATCATCTTAATTTTGTATCCTTACATTTGTATTGTCTTAATTTCATGTACATTTGTATCTTCAAATGATGTAATAGTTGGAGTCATTCAGTCAAAATTGGTCAAATGTGTCCAAAGTAAAATGGAGATTCCCTAGGGAGAAGGGATAATGTTGAAAGATTACATCCTAGCACCAAATGGTCTACACCATTGTCATGTCCCCTTTTCAAATAATTAAAAATAATAACCTTGCTAAGGCTGGCTAATCTTTGGAAACCAATGGATTAATAAATAAAAATTATTATTAAAATATGTATTATTTACCCCTCTTGGTTGTGAGTTAGGGTTATGCCCTCTTTTAAAGGGGTTTGGAGGCATTTCGGGCTCATTCTAGAACTTGATTTTTGCTCATTGCTTTGTTGTTCTTCAGAGGCTGCCAAACCTGTGGAGAAGAAGACCCAAGGATGGGAGTTTGTAGGTTTCTAGGAAGGCTAAGGATGGGATTTTGAGTCCATTCCATGTGCAAGCTCATGCAGAGTTTTCCCTTGTGCTGAACAGTGCAAATTTGTGAGTTTTCGGGTGTGTTTCTTGTAAGAGTTTGATGTTTCCTGTTGAGTATTTCATATCAGTTTGGTTTTCTGCTGTATTTCAGACATTTTGATGTTAAAATAGAGCTGAATATATGTATTGGGTCATGGTTATACTTCTGTGATAGATTATTAGTGTCTTGTGGTGTTTCTGGGCTATTTTGTGTTGTTTTCGAGAGCCCGATGAGCATTGTTTTTGTCCTCCGTTTGGGAGATATTGTGTAAACTCTATATAGATCTGGAAATTTCATTTTGTAGGACATTATTTTGGTGAAATTTCTGTAAAAAATTCTACTTTCAGATTTATCAATAATATGTGAAGCTGTGAAGTTTTTGGCACTATTTCGGGCATACCCGATTTGGGTTTTATTGAGAAATTGGTTGATCTTTTGAAATATTGGTTGTTTGATTTTAAAATCTGATTAGAGGCTTTAAATATCATATAAATTCATAAAGGGGACATTTCAGTGGTATCAGAGCTATGATCTTGCCAGCCTGAGGGTTTGTAGAAGTTTGTATGCAACTAAGTGAAAGAGAAAAGAGATATTTGCAGTGAGAAAAGAATAAAGAAATTTTGATCAAACCTACAGTTGAAAATAAAAGTACAAAATCCAAGGAAGGAAAAATTATGGCTGACCCAAATGAGATGGCAAAGAAATTCTTCCAGGACATCCAGAATACTCAGAAGCAAACAATGGATAGTTTGGCAGAAACTAGAGAGGCTTTGTAGATATTGACAGAAAAACTGCAAGGAGTTGTATCTACTAATGAGAAAGGGAGCACTTTAGAGGAGCCAAGAAATCTGAAAGCCACACCCTCTAAATCAAAAAAAACTATTTTCTTGCTTGTAGATGAGCCACCAGTACCAAATCCAGCCCTTAGTCCTATGGAAGAGGTTACAGGTAACTTGATTGCATTAAGAGCTACTTATAATGGCTTAGATGATGACTTTCACAGTTTGGTTCCTTTTAGAGAATATGTGGCTATGATGAACACTTTGATGCCCAAGAAAGAGTATAGGAGGGAGCATGACATAAGTGGAAGAGACCTCAAAAATAAAATAAGCAAGTTTATAGCACCTACTTTTGATGGAACAAATAAAATTTTAGCTAGAGCATAGCTACAAAAATTACAGACCTTTTTCACACTTAGCCCCATGAAGGAGAGTGATGTCATTCAATTCACAAGTCTACACTTGGAAGATGCAGCCTATGATTGGTGGTATCATGGAATGACTACTCAAGGTCATGATTAGGTAACTACATTTGATGATTTCAGTCAAAGAGTGATAGATAGATTTGATCTCAAGGATGATGAAGAGTATTTTAAAGAATTGTCAAAGTTGAAGCAAACCAAATCAGTTAATGAGTATATAGAAGAGTTTCAAAAGGTGGTTGTTATCATACCTGATATGAGTGAAAAGAGGATTGTTTATCTTTTTCTTGATGGTTTGGAAGATTCTGCTAAGGGTTTGGTTAAGGCTTTCTCACCCTCAACCTTACAAGAAGCTATCAAAAGAAGCTTGCAACTTGAAACTTGTGTGCCTATGAAACCAGTCACTAATAAAAAACCCCCAAATCTTTGGCAACATAAGGAGAATTTTCAGAAAAAAACTTTTCCAGCACCACCACCAAAGAATGTGATAAATGTAGAAAAAAAGAAGGTAGATGAAGAGACTAGGGGTGAATTACGAAGGAAAAATCTTTGTTTCACTTGTAGAGAACCATGGGTTCCAAGACACAGATGTTTGGGGAAAGGTCAAGTGCACTATATTGAATTTTCTTCAGAATTTGATTCAGATGAGCATGAGGAATTTCATGAAACTAAGGAGGAGGAAGAAGAAGAGAAATAAAAAGAAATCAGCAAGGATGGCACTCTAGCAGTATTATCAGGAGTCCCAAGATACCATCCCTTTCAAATTCGAGGGGTACTAGTAGGGAAAAGGTTGATAGTTCTTCTTGATAGTGGGGCAACTCGCAATTTTATTGATGAGGGATTTGTCATGAAAAGAGAGCTTAAAGGAGAAGATTTTGAGGGATTCAATGTTACTGTAGCTGATTGATTCACTATGCCTAGCACACGGGCGGTGAAAGAACTCAAGATGACCTTAGGAGATTATGAGTTATGTGATGACTTCTATGTTGTTGGCATTGGGGAGACAGATCTTGTATTGGGTGTTCAATGGTTGCACTCTATTGGAGGCTATTACATGAACCATCAAACTATGGAGTTTAAATTTCATTTCAATGGGAAAGAAGTCTTATTGAGAGGCTTATCGAATGGAGCACCTAAGGTGGTCACTGCAAAGAGGATGGAGAGGACTTTTTGAAGAGGACAAGTAGCATGGGCAGTAGGAGTCATAATCCATCCAACAAGATCTCCAAAGAATCAAGGTAATTTCCATTTTGAAATTCAAAATATTCTTGATAAGTGTTATACACTGAATTTGCGCCTCTAATCTCAAGCTCTCGTAGTCTTGATAATCCAGTATAATAAGGGAATCATCTCAAGGTTGTGGGACCTTTTGCTAACCGAGATGAGACCTCCAGATTCTAGGCTAGTTCCTCTTGGATAATCACCTTGATTTGCTTTTAAACAGGAAAGTAAAACTTTGAGGGGAAAGGGTTAGAAGGAGTACATGGAAAGGGAAATGACTAAAATCAAATCTATCCTACTAGGTGATGCACCGAAACTAGGGTTTGGATCTCAGTATAGAGGGATGAGATCAATGGAGGAATTAGGTCTAATAAGTCACCACTCACTAGATAGGTTTGCATATGTATTTTGTAGGAAGGCTTGAACAGAAGACTCAACCTATGACCTGCAAACAAACATCCTCCTCTACAACTAGGTGTAGGAATGAGACAAGACTACTAGGGGCTGTAGCATACCCACAAAACATCTAAATCAAATTAGACACAATAACACACAAAATCATAGAAAGTGAGAGGGACCAGGAACCCCAATTTCTATTGATAGCATTCATAAACTTCAATCCAATAAGAGATAACTCACATAAGAAGCCATGAGGATAGGAAAAATGTCATAGAATGCTTTGCAATATCTGAACAATCAATGAAAATTTTACAATTACAAAAATTTAAGGGGCAGAAAGAATGCCTTCAATAACCTTTGGGAAAGAAACTTTCCTTTTTTACAATTGCCAGATTCTAAGCTCAAAAAGCTCCAAAAAAAAATATATACAACTTTGCATGCAGGTAGGAATCAAAATATCTAAATTAGGGTTACAAAAATCTATATAAAATAATCCAACCCTAAACCAGTCGTGTCTAATCATAAATGCTTTTCTAAAAATATCACAACAGATCAGATATATCTTTCTTGCGTGCCCATGCCTGTACTGATCCTGCTCGCAGACAAAAGCCTTGACTTGACAACCTCTCTGCAAGCCCACTAAGCCATGAATGCTCAAATTTGATTTTAGATCCTCGAAAGGACCCAAAAATGGTAGTCTAAATCTTCTACAAATTCTCCCAACTACAACCACCTCTGAAATCATCAATTTCTAGCAACTCACACTTGCAACATCTCCCTTAGAAGAAAGGCCATGAGAAAAGGTCGCACTGCTTTGAAAAAGTCAATGGTCACATGATCGCATGAGCCTGAAAGGCTTCATGCGATCATGCGACAAGCCTTTGAGAATCTACCTCCACTTGAAAATACCACTGGTCGCATGATCACCACCCAGTCACGCAAGATACCTCGGGCTCACTCTCCCTTTGGTCGCCAGGTCGCTTTAACTTTTCTTAACCCTGGGCCCCACTCAGTGACCATGTGAAACATGTTAACCACACAACCATGCTCTTGCCAAGTCTGGAGGCCTGCTAAACCATATCCGCAAACATGCAAACAAAGAAACCCTTTATCGGACACCGCCAAGTTAGAAGAGAAAAGAATGACCTCCTCTAAACTTCTGCCATTAAAATCTGGCCCACAAAAAAAAGTAGTTGCACCACTTTGAAAATAACACTGGTCACATGATTGCACGAGCTAAAAAATCCTCATGCGATCATGTGACAAGCCTCTTTGAATCCACCATTTCCACGCAAGACACATGGCCCTACCAAAACTAAACTGCCAACCACGCAGACCAACAAGAACCAGACACCTTGGCTGGACCCACGACCACACCATAGGAAATGCCCCTTAGAATACAATGGTGGTCGCATGATCACATGGGATCAGAAGATCCCATGCAAACATGCGACCATCGTAGATCTTGCATCTATGGGGCCACATGCTACCGGGCCCGCAATGACCTTATGTTAACCTTAACTCGACCTTCACCTTGGGTTCACCACCGATCCTTGCTGATACTGCATCAATGGTTGTCGTACGATTTCATGGGATCGGAAGATCCCATGTGATCATGCGACAGTCATTGGATCTTCACTGCACTGGCATGAATTTTGAGGATCTGGGACCTGCCTGGTCAGAGTTGTGCACTTGAAGGTTGAAAACATAGAAGGTTTTCAAATAGGAGGTCGAAAACACAGAGAATTTTTTGGACCGAAAGTTAAAAACATCTCGAGCCTTCAAAGAGAAGGTTGAAAATACACTGGGTTTTTGGGCCAAAAGGCAAAAACACACTGGAATTTCAACACTAAAAGGTATAAAACATAGAGGGTTTTGACACTTGAGCACTTCTTTGGAAAAAATAGGACCGTGGCCAAAAATGAATGATAGAGAATTTTTGGGTAACATTTTGGCGACCTCTGCGGGATGCCAGCCTGCTAGAATTTTAGACCAGTTGCCTTGAAGCAATCCATTGGGCATAGGAGTCATCTTTTGAACACAAAAACTTTCTTACAGGGAGAGGGACAAAAAACTGTGCTCGAGCACTTCTTGGAAAATAGGAAAAAGACTAAACTAGAAAGCTGGAAGAAAGCAAGAAAAACTAACCTACCCTAAATTAACTAGTGTAGAGACCTGCTCAAACAAAACCATTCACTAGATTTTTGAAATAACTACCCTTTCTCCTTAGGGTATTGCACTTTTCATGCAGGAGGATAGTTAACAAGGAAGGAAATACACACAGTTGTATGAAGAACTGATGTACTACCTCTTGAAGGACATAAACAAATTGACTCACCTTTACCAAAAGATTTTTATCTCCATTATCTAGGGGTAGATAAGTGATTTGAGCTTGCCTTTGCTGAACTGCAAGTTCACCCTCAGCCTCAGCTTCATTTGAACACTCATGTTTGGACACAAACATGACTGGATCTTTTTTACTGTTGGCCTCCATTCTTGCTAAGTACGTTATGGGGCAACCCCTAGAAAGAATGAACTTGGGGCTCCTTTCACTGTTGTCAAGATCTTCAACTACTAATTCATGCAGAGGAGCTTCTTCTTCCACATCATTTCTCTTGTCAACATTCTTAGCAGCAGACTTCTTTTTAGGAGAACATTCCCTCCTTTGTGCTTCGGCAGCTGAGATGAGTGGCACATTAGAAGCATTGTCATCTTCAGCAAAACAAGGCAGCTCTTCAAATAAATCAGCCTCCAATTCGATGGTCTGGCTAGCAACATTATAAGATTCATCAGATAACTGTGATATAGCCTCTTTCTCTTCTATACAAAGAGCTTCTTCAAGTTGTATCCGATGAGTCTCTTTATCATTTGCACCCTTTAGAATCAAGAGCCCTATTATTACTTTGTGCTCTTGTATTTCTTTATCATAAAACTCCTTATGGGTTGCCAACTCCTGCTCTTTCTCAAGCTAAAACTCATTGCCTCTATCAAACATGGCTTCCATCAAAAAAATTTGGTCTTGAACCACCCTTTCACAGTTATTATTATGAACTTCCAACTCTTCATAAGCATCCTTTTGAGCTGCTAATGTTCTTTGGAAATCTTTCTCTTTTTCAGCCATAGCATCACTAACCTTAATTAAATTTTCTTTGTAAACTTTGTTCAGTGTGGCCAGATTACTTGCAAGGGCTACTTGACTTTTTTGATATCCTGCAATGACTTCTTCACACTGCTTCCACCTAGCATCAAACTTCTCCTTCGCTTGTGCCTACATACTCCTTTTCTGTGTTTCCAACACCTCCTCATAGTGTCTCTTTTATATTTCCAACCCTTCAACAAGCTTGGCTTCATTTCTCTTGTATTGTGCTGCCAGATACCTCCTATAACCTTGATCCTGCTGAGCCAAAGCTTGTTGTTGTTGGATCTGGGCACGATGAGCATGTTCTTTCAAAGAAAGCATCTCCTCTTGAGGTTGCTGGTATGAGTAATTCTACTGCCATGATACTGGAAGCTAGGTGGGTGGGGGGAAAGCATGAGGTGTATGTTGGTTCATTGCTGCAACTGGGTAGTTCTGCATGAAATTAGAAGTACCACTATTTTGATAAAGCTGACCTCCATGAAATGAAGGGTTGTCCTCATGAAAGAAGGATGGTAATCCATGTTAGGTACTAAATCTTCTTGAAACCAGTGGATGTGAACTTGGAGTCGCCAGATATGCCAAATAATGACCTCTCAAAGGTCTGCAACCTGCTGGATGCATATCAAAACCAGCAAGAACTATAGAAACTTATGACCTCTTGGTCCCACCGGGCATGCCAAAAATGTTATACACTAAATTTGTGCCTCTAATATCAAGCTCTCGTAGGCTTGATAATCCAGTATAACAAGGGAATCATCTCAAGGTTGTGGGACCTTTTGCTAACAAAGATGAGACCTCCAGATTCTAAGCTGGTTCCTCTTGGATAATCACCTTGATTTTCTTTTAAATAGGAAAGTAAAACTTTGAAGGGAAAGGGTTAGAAGGAGTACATAGAAAGGGAAATAACTGAAAGCAAATCTATCCTACTAGGTGATGCACCGAAACTAGGGTTTGGATCTCAGTATAGAAGGATGAGATCAATGGAGGATTCAGGTCTAATAAGTCACCACTCACTAGATAGGTTTGCATAAGTATTTCATAGGAAGGCTTGAACAGAAGACTCAACCTATGACCTACAAACAAACATCCTCCTCTGCAACTAAATGTAGGAATGAGACAAGACTGCTAGGGGCTGTAGCATACCCACAAAACATCTAAATCAGATCAGACACAGTTACACACAAAATCATAGAAAGTGAGAGGGACCAGGAACCCCAATTTCTATTGACAGCATTCATAAACTTTAATCCAATAAGAGATAACTCACATAAGAAGGCATGAGGATAGGAAAAATGTCATAGAATGCTTTGCAATATCTAAACAATCAATGAAAAATTTACAATTGCAGAAAGTTAATGGGCAAAAAGAATGCCTTCAATAACCTTTGGGAAAGAAACTTTCCTTTTTTACAATTGCCAGATTCTGAGCTCAAAAAGCTCCAAAAAAAAATATATACAACTCTGCATGCAGGAAAGAATCAAAATATCTTAATTAGGGTTACAAAAATCTGTATAAAATAATCCAACCCTAAACTAGTCGTGTCTGATCATAAATGCTTTTCTAAAAATATCACCACGGATCAGATATATCTTTCTTGCATGCCCATGCCTGTATTGATCCTGCACACAGACAAAAGCCTTGACCTGACAACCTCTCTGCAAGCCCACTAAGCCATGAATGCTCAAATCTGATTTCAAATCCTCAAAAGGACCCAAAAATGGCAGTCTAAATCTTTTGCAAATTCTCCCAACTACAACCGCCCCTGAAATCATCAATTTCTAGCTACCCACACTTGCACCATCTCCCTCCGAAGAAAGCCCATGAAAATAGGCCACACTACTTTGAAAAAGTCAACGGTTGCATGATCACATGAGCTTAAAAGGTTTCATGCGATCATGCGACAAGCCTTTGAGAATCTGCCTCTGCTTGAAAATACCACTGGTCGCATGATTGCCACCCGATCATGCAAGACACCTCGGGCTCACTCTCCCTTTGGTCGCCAGGTCGCTTTAACTTTTCTTAACCCCAGGCCCCACTCAGCAACCATGAAAAACATGTTAACCATGCAACCACACTCTTGCCAAGTTTGGAGGCCTGCTAAACCATATCCGTGAACATGCAAACAAAGAAACCCTTTATCGGACATCGCCAAGTTAGAAGAGAAAAGAATGACCTCCTCTAAACTTCCACCATTAAAATCCGGCCCATGAAAAAAGTAGTTGCACCGCTTTGAAAATAACACTGGTTGCATGATCGCATGAGCTAAAAAAGCCTCATGTGATCATGTGACAAGCCTCTTTGAATCCACCATCACCACGCAAGACACATGGCCCCACCAAAACTAAACTACCAACCACACGGACCAACAAGAACTGGACACCTCGGCTGGACCCACGACCACACCACAGGAAATGCCCCTTAGAATCCAACGATGGTCACATGATCGTATGGGATCGGAAGATACCATGCTAACATGTGACCACCGTAGATCTTGCATCTATGGTGCCACATGCTACTGGGCCTGCAATGACCTTATTTTAACCTTAACTCGACCTTCACCATGGGTTCACCACCGATCCTTGCTGATACCACATCAACAGTTGTCGTATGATCTCATGGGATCAAAAGATCCCATGCGATCATGCAATAGTCATCAGATCTTCACTACACTGGCATGGCTTTTGAGGAACTGGGACCCACCTGGTTGAAGTTGCACACTTGAAGGTTGAAAACACAGAAGGTTTTCAAACTGGAGGTTGAAAACACAGAGAATTTTTTGGACCGAAAGTTAAAAACATCTGGAGCCTTCAGAGAGAAGGTCAAAAGAACACTAGGTTTTTAGGCCAAAAGGCAGAAAACAAACTGAAATTTCAACACTAAAAGGCAGAAAACACAAAGGGTTTTGACACTTGAGCACTTCTTTGGAAAAAATAGGATCGTGGCCAAAAATGAATGATAGGGAATTTTTGGGTAACAATAAGCATAGTATAGTTTTCAATTATTTGCCTCTGGGATTACCACTAGATAGAGGTTTTGAGCATGTTATAGAGTTAGAACAGGGTACCAAACCAGTTATAACAACTCCATAGCACCATCCAAGAGGTTATAAGGAAGAAATAGAAAAAACTATTAAGGAACTCCTGGACATGGGATTCATAAGGCCTAGCTCTAGTCCATTTGCATTGTCTGTGGTACTTGTCAAGAAAAAGGATGGTACAATGAGAATGTGTATAGACTATAGGGCTCTAAACAAGAAGACCATAAAAAATAGGTATCCCATACCACACATAGATGAACTTGTTGATGAGTTACATGGTGCAGTATACTTCTCAAAAATTGACTTAAGATCAGGGTACCATCAAATCCGCATGGGGAGGGAAGATGTGGAAAAGACTACTTTCAGATGTCACTATGGGCACTTTGAATTTCTTGTTATGCCATTTGGCCTCACTAATGCACCAACAACATTCCAATCTTGTATGAATAAGGTATTCAGTAAGCATCTTCAAAAATTTGTTTTGGTATTTTTTTATGATATCTTGATTTACTGTAAAACATGGGAAGAGCATCTAAATTACATAGACACTATTTTGGGAATCTTGGAGAAAAAATCCTTCTATGCTAAGCTATCTAAATGTGAGTTTGGTTTGACAGAGATCCTATATTTGGGACATATTATAAGTTCTAAAGGAGTATAGGTTGATCAACAAAAAATCTAGGCAATTTTGGATTGGCCTCCACCCACTAATATTACAAAGTTGAGAGGTTTCTTCGGGTTGTGTAGCTACTATATGAGATTTGTCAAGGGATTTTCTCAGCTTGCTGCCCCCTTGACTGATTTGACAAAGAAAAGAACTTTTATTTGGACAGAAGAGGCACAAAAAACATTTGATAAGCTTAAGGAGGTAATGAGCTCATGCCCTGTGCTTGCAATTCCAGATTTCTCTTTACATTTAGTTTTTGAATGTGATGCTTCTAGAGAAGGTATAGGGGCTGTCCTAACTCAAAGGGGACATCGAATAGCATTTGAGAGTAGAAAATTAAATCAATCAGAGAAAGGTTACTCCATCTATGATAAGGAAATGTTGGCAATCATGCATGCACTTCATAAGTTTAGACAATATTTGGTATGTGGGAGATTCATTGTAAAGACATACCATAATAGCCTCAGGTTCTTCTTGAACCAAAGTGATTTGAATGATAATCAACAAAAATGGGTAAGAAAATTGCAAGCTTATGATTTTGATATTGAATACATGAAAGGAAAGAATGTGATTGCTGATGCTCTCTCAAGAAAGCCACTTTGTGTTCCTTAACATCTATCTCTGCTAATTGGAAAGTCTCCATACTTTTAGAGTATGCTAAAGATTCCTTTGCCACCAAGATTTTGGATAAGTTAGTGGATAATAATAGGTACAAGGTTGTTGATGAATTGATTTATTACAAGAACATGATCTTCTTAGTGCCAGGATCAAAAACTAAGGAGAGGATATTAAGGGTCTTTCATGACACACCTTTGGTTGGTCATCAAGGATACTTCAAAACATACATGCAACTTCGAGAGTGGTTTTCATAGAAGGGTATGAAGGAGGATGTCCTTAAACACATTAAGGAATGTATGATATGCCAACAAAACAAGAGTGAGAAAATTTTTCCTGCAGGGTTGTTGCAGCCACTTCCTATTCCTGAACAAAAATGGGAAAGTATTTCCATAGAATTCATCACTGGGTTGCCCAAGGTTCAAGGTAAGGATTGCATATATGCAGTGGTAGATAGACTAACTAAGTATGCACATTTCTTTCCCATCACATCTGATTTCAAAGCCTCATAAGTGGCAGAATTGTTCTTCAAGGAAATTTTCAGGTTACATGGCTTGCCTAGAAACATTGTCAATGACTGGGATAGTAGATTGCTCAGCTCTTTTTGGAAGGAGCTCTTTCATTTGGTAGGAACTGAACTCACTCCTAGTACTAGCTATCACCCTCAAACAGATGGACAAAAAAAGATAGTTAATAAATGGATAGAGGGATATTTGAGGAACTATGTTTCAAATCAACAACATGCTTGGGTGAAATGGTTGCACCTAGGGGATTATTGTTACAATACATCTCATCACATGTCTATTGGTATGCCTCCTTTTCATGCTCTTTATGGTTATGATTCCCTTTCCTTTGTTGATCTAGTACTTTCAGATAACAGAGTACCTGCAACAAGTGATTTCATTAAGCAAAGCCAAGACATAATAAGGTCCCTCAAGGATAATCTACAACATGCATAGAACCAACAAAAGTTGTATGCTAATAGGAAAAGGACTAAAAGATATTTTGAGGTGGGAGATTTGGTATTTGTCAGGTTGCAGCCATATAAGCAAAGTACCTTGAAGATGAGTGGGGCAGAGAAGCTCAAGCCAAGGTTCTATGGGCCTTATAAGATCATCAGGAAGCTAGTAGAGGTAGCTTATGAATTGGAGCTCCCACCAAATAGAAAAATACATAATGTTTTCCATGTCTCTTGCCTAAAGAAGGTTCTAGGCCAGAAAACCATAGTATCTACAAAATTACCACCTCTTGATGATGAAGGGAAATTAGTTTTGATACCAGAAGAGGTTTTGGATACAAGAGAGAAAAGATTGAGAAATAGGAGTATCACAAAGCATTTGGTCAAATGGAAAGTATTACCATTGGAGGATGCAACTTGGGAAGGAGCACATATTCTTGAGCATCCCAACCTTCATTTCTTAAGGACAAGCAATATTTGGGAGGGAGGACTTGTCATGTCCCCTTTTCAAATAATTTAAAATAATAACTTTGCTAAGGCTGGCAGGCTCAAAAAGTGAAGTTTCAGGAAAAGGGGCTAATCTTTGGAAACCAATGGATTAATAAATGAAAATTATTGTTAAAATATGCATTATTTACCCCTCTTGGTTGTGAGTTAGGGTTATGCCCTCTTTTAAAGGGGTTTGGAGGCATTTTGGGCTCATTCTAGAACTTGATTTTGGCTCATTGCTTTGTTGTTCTTCAGAGGCTGCCAAACCTATGGAGAAGGAGACCCAAGGATGGGAGTTTTTAGGTTTCTAGAAAGACTAAGGATGGGAGTTTGAGGCCATTCCATGTGCAAGCTCATGCAGAGTTTTCCCTTTTGCTGAACAGTGAAAATTTGTGAGTTTTCAGGTGTGTTTCTTGTAAGAGTTTGATGTTTCCGGTTGAGTATTTCATATGAGTTTGGTTTTCTGCTATATTGTAGACATTTTGATATTAAAATAGAGCTTAATATAAGTATTGGGTCATGGTTATACTTATGTGATAGATTATTAGTGTCTTGTGGTGTTTCCGGGCTATTTTGTGTTGTTTTCGAGAGCCCGATGAGCATTGTTTTTGTCCTCCATTTGGGAGTTGTTGTGTAAACTCTATATAGATCTGCAAATGTCATTTTATAGGCCATTATTCTGGAAAATTTTTTGTAAAAATGTCTACTTTCAGATTTATCAATAATATGTGATGCTGTGAAGTTTTTGGCACTATTTCGGGCATACCTATTTGGGTTTTATTGAGAAATTGGTTGATCTTTTGAAATATTGGTTGTTTGATTTTAAAATCTGATTAGAGGCTTTAAATATCATATAAATTTAGAAAGGGGACATTTCAACCATTAGCTCTAGTTGGGTGGTTAAATGCTATTGACAACCCCATTCCACCCACGGAGTCACTAGAACATTCATGCCCATGCCAGACTAAAGTGTCCCCAAGGTGCACTAAGCACGATTGGGTAGTGATATTTTAAGGCTTGTATCTTGGACCCCATGAGAGGTATCTAAAATTTTTGAGATGCTATAGGACTATGTTTCTAAGGTCTACAATAACCTCTCTCCATTCTGGAGATTCAAATTTATTTGAATTTGGCATGGCAATCCCACTTGATGCCAAAACTTGTAGTGAGGGTCTATTGAAAGTTGCACCACTGTGTTTCATCAAAACCATTTGTCATGGCACTAAATAGTCTATGTCATTAATTTTGGTTAGGTGTTTAAATGCTAGTGAAAACCCCATTTTGACCATGGAGTCACTAGAACATTCGCGACCATGCCAAACCAAAGTGTCCCCAAGGTGCACTAAGCATGTTTGGGAAACAATCTTTCGAGGATTGTATCTCGTACCTCATGAGAGGTATTGGTGAACCATGAGATGCTATAGGACTATGTTTTTGAGGCCTATAATAACCTCTCTCCATTCTCGGAGATTCAATTTTTTTTTAATTTCGCATGCCAATCTTTCTTGATGCCAAAACTTGTAGTGAGAGTCAGTTGAAAGTTGGAGCATTGGGTTTCTTCCAAACCATTCATCCTGGCATCTAACCCTTTGCACCATTAGCTCTAGTTGGGTGGGTAAATGCTACTGACAAACCCACTTTGACGATGGAGTCACTAGAACGTTCATGACCATGCCGGACCAAAGTGTCCCCAAGGTGCACTAAGCACAATTGGACAATGATCTTTTGAGGCTTGTATCTTAGAACCCGTGAGAGGTATCGAAAAAATGTGAGATTCTATAGGACTATGTTTTTGAGTTCTACAATAACCTCTCTCCATTCTGGGAGATTTGAATTCATTTGAATTTTTCATGCCAATCTCGCTTGATGTCAAAACTTGCACTGAGGATCAGTTGAAAGTTACACCACTAGGTTTCTTCCAAACAATTCATCTAGGCACCAAATGATCTACACCATTAGCTCTGGTTGGGTGTGTAAGTACTAGTGACAACCCTATTTTGACCATGAAGTCACTAGAACATTCATGACCATGTCGGACCAAAGAGTCCCTAAGGTGCACTAAGAACAATTGGGTAGTGATCTTTCAAAGCTTGTATGTCGTATCCCATGAGAGGTATTGGAAAACTGTGAGATGATACAAGACCATGTTTTCGAGGCCTATAATAAAATCTCTCCTTTCTAAGAGATTCAATTATTTTTGAATTTGCATGCCAATCTCGCTTGATGCCAAAACTTGTAGTGAGCGTCAATTAAAAGTTACACCAGTGGGTTTCTTCCTAACCGTTTGTCCTAGCACCGAATGGTCTATGCCATTAGCTCTGGTTGGGTGGGTAAATGCTAGTGACAATCCCATTTCAACCATAGAGTCACTAGAACATTTGTAACCATGATAGACCAAAGTGTCCCCAAGGTTCACTAAGCACGATTGCACAATGATATTTTGAGGCTCGTATCGCAGACCCCATGAGAGGTATTGGAAAACCATGAGATGCTACAAGACTATATTTTTGAGGCCTACAATAACCTCTCTCTTTTATTGGTGATTCATTTTTTTTGAATTTGGCATGCCAATCACATTTGATGCCAAAACTTGCAATCAAGGTCAGTTAAAAGTTGCACCACTGGGTTTCTTCCAAACCATTCATCCTAGCACCGAATGGTATTTTCTATTAGCTTTGATTGGGTAAGTAAACACTATTTAAAACCCCATTTTGACCACTTAGTCACTAGAAAATTCACAACCATGCCAGACCAAAGTGTCTCCAAGGTGCACTAAGCATGATTGGGAAGCGATCTTTCAAGGAACATATCTCAAACCTCGTGAGAGGTATCAATGAACAATGAGATTCTAAAGGACCATGTTCCTTAGGCCTACAAGAACCTCTCTCCATTTTAGGAGATTCAAATTTGTTTGATTTCGCATACCAATGTCACTTGACACCAAAACTATTGGGATTGGAAAGATAAAGTACTGAGAGGGGAGGGGTGAATCAGTACCCTCAAAACTTTTAACACTTAACACTTTGCAATAGTAGATCTTAACTAACAGACTGATTCCATTGTTTCTAACATACACTCATATAACTAAAAATGTAAAGTGCATGTAAAAAAAATAATAAATCATCCATGAAAGTAAATACTCATGACACAGATATTTTGGTTACACATAAACCCTTGTTAGAAGGTAAAAACTACGGTGGGGATGACACCCAAAAATTCTTCACTACTAGATTAAATAAAGTATGCCGGTTGAGGCTACAATTGTTGATCACTTCTGATGATCTTACCCTGTTATAAGTTACAAAAGATCGACTAGATCTACCTGGTTAAAGGATTTAAACAACACAATGTATGTGTGTACTCGGTTAAGAGATTTAAACAAGAACTGTTAAATCCACTCTATTAAGGGATTTTGATCTACTACAATGGTTAAATTGATAAAATTAAAGTATTTGTAAAATGACAACTTATACTTTTCTAATTCAGATATGTGAAGTATCAAATAGATATCTACTCAATGTGATGTATATGCTCTTATGTTCTTCTCGGTAGCCTTGTATGTTGTTCTAAAAATTGATTGCCTCTATCATAAACCTCCTGTTATAAAACCCTATGTCTAATCTCCTAATGTCCTTAGTGTAGCTATTGCTTCATGATCCATGATCATAATGACATCTTTACAATTATATATCAAACTGAGTTGACCTAATTAGGGTTTACATCATGTTAGAAAACCTAAGATCTATGGTATACAAAAATAACCTAGATCTACCACTACATAGGAATCATCACAAAAGTTAATGATTACATGCATATTAAATATGTCTCGATCCTGGTAAACCATTTATATGATCGGTGTAAACCATTTTCATAGATATATGTGTCATCCCTGCTTACTATGTCATTTCTTGTTTTACTTGGTAATCACAGCATTCGCTATTCGGTAAATTAATGATGCTCAGTGTGTATGAATGCTTGGTGATCACTAGCTCAGTACTCGATAATTTCTTGATGCTCAGTAAGTGTACACAATCAAACCTATATTTAGTTAGCTTGAATAACATGTCTCCTTATTTCAACCTTTACCAACTGAATAATTTGATTGATACTAATGACAATCCATTAATGCTCAAATAGAGATAAAAATATCCTTCTTTGGCATTAGTATTAAAACCTTATGTATATGTACCGACTAACTCAAAAATATACTAAATCCATATATGTACAAATTATATATATAAATAGAATCTTTTCTTTACAAACTCCCCCTTTGTGCATGCTCTTGGCGGTGTGAAGTACATAGTGGCATATACATGATTTTCCCCCTTTTTGATATTAATACCAACAAATAGAAAGATGTACTTACAAGTTATCAAAAATTTGCTTGTGGGTTTTCTGCAGTGATGTCAAGATGTTTTCCCATTCCTTTTTCAAGTTGTCAAGAGCAATGTGCTCTAGACCGAATTGTGCATGCATATCAAAAATGTTTTCTAATACTAAAATCTCGAGGGTGGAAACTAAAACTTTTTCCTTCTCTACATGTCTCCATTATTTTTAGATGGGGAAGCATCTCGACTAGTATCTTGGTGACTTGGTCACTTATGTTATCTTCCTTCTTCCTCAATACTCATCTCATCCACCTAAGTTCTTGAAATTTTAATATATGCTTATGAAAAGTATTTGGCTCGGTTAGAGAACAATTAGCACTAACCTTGATTTCTTCATCCAACATCTTTATCTTTTCACTGACCTCAGTAGTGAATTGGTCAACAGTGCATAATTTGAACAAAATTTGAATATTTTTTTGAGTAATAGATTAAAGCTCGGTTATTACCTTAGATAGCTTAACCTTGTTAACTGCCACTTCTTTGCCGATCTTCCCTGCTAGTTTCAATTGAATATTTGCCTCTTCCCTTTCCTCTATTCTCTTTTTTGCATCTATCTCCGAGGCATTTATGTGACTAGTTAGAGAAGCAAGTTGATCAAGTATGGGAATATCATCATTTATGTTGATCTTAGAAACTACTTGCTTTAGGATATCTCTAACATCCTCTAGAATTTGTTTACTTTTTCTCTCCTTTTTCTTTTCTTGTGCAGCCTTCCTTGTGCAAAATTCCCCATATTTTCTAAGTTCCTCAGGGTCTAAAGTCCTAGGGTCACATTCTAGTATCTCAATTATTTCATCTAGTGTAACTATTCCTTTACCATGTTTCTTTTTCTTCTTCTTCTCTAGTGTTGGTGCTTTGATAAATGAAACTAGAGCTTTAGTACCCATATTTGTCTTCTTAGGCTTGGTAGACACACTTTCTTCTTTAGGTTTCCTAATGACCGGTGTCTCAGTGGTTTGTCCTTGGGCATCGGTTGTGTCTATTGTAGATTCTACCAATTTAGATTCTTCCAGTTCTTGTGATGTTGCCTCTGTTTGCTCAGGTTGATGGGAAGTATCCTGCTTTGTTGTTCCATGTTTTTTTCTCCCCTATTCCTCTGTTGTATCTTTTTGTTTCTCAGGGGTTGAGCCTTCAGGTTCCTTTTGTGATATGATCTCAATAGATTGTACCAAAATTGGTAAGTCCCCTAGTATCTCACTAGTTGTTGCCTCAGTGGGTATAGTTTCTTCATTTGTATCTATAGAAATATTAACATCTTCATCAATTTTGATATCATCAGGATCTCCATGTGTGATGTCTTCAATAAGTACATCATTTTTTCCTGTTATTACCAATTTTTTGGGAGGATCCTTGTACTCTTCTCTATAGCCTGTTGGATAAAAATAAATAGAAATGGCAGTGTCTAGTACCTCGGTGTCAGATAGATCAATTTTTTCCTTAGTAGCTATATCTACATCATTAGAGTATATTCATTTTCCTTTCCTTTGTTTTTCTTCTTGGGTATGATTACCAGTGCTAATTTATTTGCTTCTACTCAAGAAGTAAGAATTGTAGTCCACAAGAGTTGACTATTCTCATCAACATCCTTGAGTTTACCTGCCATAATATTTAGTGCTCTACTTTTCACTAAAAATCTCTTTGAATATTGTGTCATCGATTCTTCAATCTTGGGAACTAATAATGTAGGCATAACTAATATCAGTGAATGTTCCCTCATCTTTTTCTCAGTGTGCAAGGCATAAGTCCATCTTGCTGACGCTTTATCATACAAACTCTTAGGTACATGTTTTTTAAATTCAACTAGTACCTATTTAAATTTGATCATCATTTGTATGATAGCCTCTTCTATCTTTTGTTGATCCTCAGTACACATTTGTACATATCGACTCATCTTTGGGTTGCTAAGACCGCCAATTTCCTTTATTGCCTTTACTAATTTATCAAGTGATTGATTTTTATTTACAACTACTTTAAATTTATCTTGGTCTTCCTCTTCATCTTCTTCATCAATTTCATCCTTTTCCCTTATCAACTTCCTCCTCTTCTTTGGTAGCTCAGAGGTGGCTTGGGCACCTTTCTTTTTCTTTTGATATGTCTTTGAAGGAGTAGGCCTAGAAATTTTCACAACTCCTTTCATCAGAGGTGGATAAGAAACTATTGTAGACCTTGTCCTTTCTCTTGTCTATACTTCTTCTTGCTTCCTCTTTCTTGTGGCCTTGACCGGTGTAGACTGAATGTCTTTATCTATCTCGGTCACCTCCTTGTCATGCTCACTATTACCTATCAGTAATTGTTCCTTGGTTGCCACTTCAACTAGAATATCCTCAAATGCCTTGTCCTCTTTCACATCATCTCCAAACTATTTTAGTAATGTGTCCATTATTTTCTTAGACTTCTTAGTCACCTTGACTCCAACTAGATCCATTTTAATTCTTTGTTTCGCCTCTTCATAGGTTCCAAACCTAGTTTCCTAAGGATATTTGGGCTCGACTAGTAAATCCTTTATTGACCTAGAAGCCCGGTCAATGTCAAGTTCATAGCCCATCGATGCCAACCATACTTTTCTTGGTTCAACCTCCTTGATTAGAGTGGTGTTGGTATCCACTAAGAAACATATATCATCCTTATATTCCTCAACCATATGTCTTGTTATTCTTCTTCTTTGATGCATTTGGTCCTTGAATCTCTCAAAATATAAATCCATAATGCTAATAAAAACTTGTCCCAAACTTTAAATAAAATCATTTATTTGTAAAGTGACTGGTCGGTCAGTATTCCAATCAACATTACTAACTAAGGGGAAAAAATTTTGCACATAGAAAAATATGCAAAGTATTAGTGAACCAAACTTACATGTGTTAGACTTTGTCAACCTAATGGTTCTCATGTTATCTTCTAACTATTTTAATAAGAGCTCAGTGAGGTCCAATTGAAAAGCTTTCTTCACCATCTTATAAGCTATGTCCACAGCTCCAGATGGCACGTTGTTACATCTTCTAGATTAAAATATTTAATAGCCAATTATGTATGCACTGAACCTAGTCTCAGGATCAATAATGGTGTTTATTCTCATGCCTCTACCATCCCATTTAGCTCCTATATCTTTTTAAATCTTGGTTCTCAGTGCAATCCTTGGTACTTTAGCCTTGTCGGTTATGGGGTAACCGGTGACTGTGCAATGTATTATATACCTTCTGATTTTAATCGGTTCATCTAGCCATATCTTTCCCTCATGCACACGACTCAATACAATCATGATTTATTCCTTCTTGAAAACCCTTGGAAAATATAGGGTGTTAACTAAACCTTTCACCTCCAAATGTGTGTGCTCATCCTTGAGCTTTCCATTGACACTTAGCTCTTGGAAGGTGTATTGGAGCTCAAAATCACCTATTTCACCAATCTTACAGTGGATATACGCATGGGTATCTTCAACTAGCAAAACCCTAGGTGTGCTAAAAAATGCTCTGGTTTTATCAATTTGCGATACAACATCAGGATGTAGTTTATACTTAGGCTCATTACAGATTGTGGACTTGATTAAATTAACATTCTTATCAGTTATACTCTTAGATTTCTCAAATTTTGATGAGGGCACCATTGTTCTTCAAATTAGGGCTTCGAGAGATAACAATGAAATAGCTTGGTGTAAATGAAACTTACTTCAATCGTGAATTCTCATCTTGAAAATCCTTCAAATCTGTGCTCAAATCACTCTTGAATATTTCTACTTAGTTATCACTTGAAATCGCCTATTCTTTGTGTTCACAATGTGAGAAAATGATTAAGTCCATGGTGTATTTATACCCAAAATTCAAATTCCTGCTCAAAATTTAGCATTAAATGCTTCACCTAATGTAACTCGGTAAGAGTAGTTTCTCTTTCTCTATACTCCAAAAGATCATACACTCAGTTAACACTAAGATATAACTTGGTTAATACTACAACTTGGTTAACCTTGCCAATAGTTGCCAACTAGAAAATACATACTCAGTGTTTCTTATACTGATTGTGCACATTTAAAGCTCAAAACATATAAAACCATAGTGCATCTTGTTTCATGTAGGTTTGGTATTCAAACACTAGATATAAGGAACTATTTGTTAGATATAACTAACTTCAAATTCAGTTCCATACATACCTTTATCACTTAGGTGGAGGTAGTGATGTCACCCAATCCAATGGATGTGGTGTCACTGACTGCATTTCTTGATTCAACTTTATCACTTGATGCTTTTCTCCACATTGTGTTTCTTATCCTCATGATTTCCTTAATTGTATTTCCATTTTCATATGTTTGTGTCTCTGGTGCTCGATCTTTGCAATCCTTACTTAAGTGACCAACTTTGTGACAATGTAAATATCCCATACCAGTGCTTCTCTAGTTGCAAGATCTACCTCTCTAGTTCTTTCTCATGCAATCTTCTCCTATATGTCCATACCTTCCACAAGTTGTGAAATTAACCCATGTGTTGTAATCCCAAGTATATGCATTACCTTGCCTTCTCAGTTGATAAGTTTTTTTTTGTTCTTTCAGTGTCCAGACTTGCTTCATCTTTGTCATGCATTCTTGTGATATGTGTCCATGCATGTTGAAAGTGCAAAAATGTTTCTCCATGTAGGGTTTCTTAGGAGTCATGTTCAACTTAGATTTTCACTCATGTGCTTGATGTCCAAACTTGTTACAGTTATAGAAATAAGCATTAAACTTAGGAGTGGATTTAGGAATCCCTTTTTCTTTTCTCCTACAAACATTTGTTGTGTGGCCTAGTTTTCCAAAATGATAACATGATAGGTTCTTTAGCTTTTGGTTAGTGTAGACATTGTTCTTTTAAGCTTGTCTTGATGACTCTCCCTGCTCAGTGTAGCCTAAACCAGTATTGCTGCCAAGTCCTCTTTGACTAATAAAAAATTTATCTATTTTCTTAGAATTTTCTTCATCTTTCTTGATCATTTAATTATTTTTTATTGCATTTTGACCTCATTCTTCAATCTTTCATTTTCCTCTCTTAGTTCACAGATGTCTTCTAGTTTCCTTGTAAGCTCACTGTTTACTCAATTGACTTCTTGACTTATAGACAACCATCTGATTGGAGATTTCAAAGTGATGCTCAATGAGTCTTAGTATGTCAGATTCCTTCTCTTGAAGCTTCTTAGTCATTTGTCTCCTATCTTCAATAGCCAAGTTTATTTCTTGTTATACTTGCCTAGCATTGTTCATGACATCAATCATCCTAACCATTTGTGTCTCTTGATCGATCTATTGAGCTTTGACTTGTTGATTAAGATGTAGGTTCTTTTCAGACAAATCAGATATTGCTCCTTCAGATGCATTATATATACTGCCAGATGTAGATCTAGGTGTCTCAAATGGGTCATCTATCTCTTCTTCATGATAATCAGTTTCACTGTACCGAATTTCCATATCCTTCCTTTGAATCAATAATTTCTTCAGTTCATCTTTGTCTTTCTTGAATTTTTCAATGAAGATTTGCATCTATATCCTTTGATTCTCAATAGTCTTGTCCAACCTATATCTTTCCATCCTTAGATCTTTTCTCTTCAGTGGTTAAACTGCCTTAACAAGAGATCTAGCTCTGATACCAATTGTTGGGATTGGAAAGATAAAGTACTAAGAGGGGAGGGGTGAATTAGTACCCTCAAAACTTTTAACACTTAACGCTTTGCAATAGTAGATCTTAAGTAACCGACTGATTCCATTGTTTGTAACATACATTCATATAACTCAAAATGTAAAGTGCATATAAAAAAATAATAAATCATACATGAAAGTAAATACTCATGACACAAATATATTGGTTACACACAAACCCTTGTTATAAGGTAAAAATTGTGGTGGGGATGACACCCACAAATTCTTCACTACTGGATTAAATAAAGTATTCCGGTTAAGGCTACCATTGTTGATCACTTATGATGACCTTACCCTATTAGGAGTAACAAAAGATCGACTAGATCTACCTAGTTAAAATATTTAAACAACACATTGTATGTTATATTGATAAAAATAAAGTATCTGTACAATGACAACTTATACTTTTTTGATTCGGATCTGTGAAGTATATGTTCAAATAGATATCACCTTAATGTGATGTATATGTTCTATTTTTCTCGGTATCCTTGTATGTTGTTCTGAAAATTGATTGCCTCTATCATAAACCTTCTATTATAAAACCTTTTGTCTAATCTCTTGATGTCCTTAGTATAGCTACTGATTTATAATTATATATCAAACTAACTTGACCTAATTAGGGTTTACATCATCTTAGAAAACCTAAGATCAATAGTATACAAAAATAACCTAGATCTACCATTACGTAGGAATCATCACAAAATTTAATGATTACATCCATATTAAATGTCTTGATCCTGGTAAACCATTTATATGATTAATATAAACCATTTTCATAGATATATGTGTCATGCCTGATTACTATGTCATTTCTTGTTTTAATCAGTAATTATTGCATTTGTTGTTCGGTAAATTACTGATGCTCAGTGTGTATGAATGCTCAGTGATCACTAGCTCGGTACTCAGTAATTTCCTAATGCTTGATAAGTGTGCTCGGTCAAACCTTTATTTGGTTATCTTGAATAACCCATCTCCTTATTCCAACATGTACCAATTGAATAATCTAATTGATACTAATGACAATCCATTAATGCTCAAATAGAGATAACACAAACTTGCAGTGAGGGTTAGTTGAAATTTGCACCACTGGGTTTCTTCCAAACATTTTTTCTTGGCACTGAATGGTATGCGCCATTAGCTCCTGTTGGGTAGGTAAATGTTAGTGACAACCTTGTTTTGACCACAAAGTTAGTAGAACATTCAAGACCATGCCAAACCAAAGTGTCCCCAAGGTGCAGCAAGCACCATTGAGTATGTCAATGAGCATTCTGGTGTGTCAAGAGGAAAAGTGGGACCATTCCTAGGGTAAACCTACCCATTAGACATGATGGAAGCATCGATTTGTGCCCGCAATGAACATATATTTCTACTCCAAGGGAGATGGGGACATGACCATAAAGGGTAATTTGGAAATGTAAAGAGACCAAGGATGGTCATTTAAATATGTTTTAAACATGTTTTTAATGTTTTGATAATTATTATGTAACATTGATAAAGACCTTGAAGGTCAACATTTATTGTAATGTGTCTAATAGAGCCATTGAAATTATTTAAATGCACTTAATGTGGTAAAATGGTGTAATAGTGCCTTATTGGAAAAATAATCCTTAAGGGTCACTATGAGATCTAGATGACCTTAGGGGAATATTTGGTTTGAAATAGAGTGTTTAAGTGTTAGAGGAGGATCTAAGAAAATATATGTCTTGTGAGGGTTGAGTTGACAAAGGCAGTTGTTAACTTGATAACTTTTTTAAAAAACTTATAGTTGTTAACAATTGGTTTGTGATTGTTGTAGATATTTTTAGAGTTAGTTGCTATTGATTTTAAAGTGTTTGCGGATCTATTAGAGGAGATCCATGTGAGTATGGTTTAGTATGTAGAGTGGTGTGATAGAGAGCCAATGTAAATGGTTCCAAATCAATAAACAAATTTATAGTCTTGCAAACTAGTTCACTGGCCTATGGGTATAGTCATCAATCTAGGGCATTTGAATGCATTTTGGAATGTGTATGTGATTTAAAATGGAGTAAATTGATTTTCTATTGTCTCTTTATCAATTCCATGTTTTTATTGCATCATTTCATTGGCATTTGAAGGCAAGGAATTAACTGGTGTATTGACTATTCCTAGATTTGTTTGTAATCAACACTTTATGTCTTGAAGTCTCCTTGAATGGATGGACTCTCCCACCCCCTATGGTCAATTTTATTGGTGGGAGGAGTCATAATATGTACTATATCCTTGTACAATAGTGTTTGGTTGTAGGGATATGTAGGATATGGTGGTGGATAGACCACAAATGGTGGTAAATGTTGATTGAAGGTGCATGAAGCAACACCAGTCATTGTTACGAGCATATAATACAAAGGATGAGTATATTTTGTGATGTATCTATGCTATTGGGGTCTATAGGGATGTGTTAGATCCATTGTGGTGATCTAGAGAGATTTGCAAGAGTCTTTGTGAACAAGCCCTAGCTTAGAGACCCTAGAAAGGAGGGTTTGGTACCTAGAATGATGGGCAAGTGTTGGTGACCCAAAAAATTGATAATCCTTTGTTTTTAGTAATGAAATAATACTTTTTCATGGTTTGGGGTCAAGAGAGAAAGTCCATGTATTGGTTGATTTGTAAATGGGTGCACTTTAGGTTTATTTCTCTACTGCAGGGGTATTAGATTTGATTACTAGTCCAAAAGAACCTACCTTGAGGTTTAGGAATATTTTGTAGCACCTAAGAGGGTATTTTAAATAATCAATTTTTTTCCTAGTTGTTTGGGAATGTTGTGAGTAAAGGGAAGATTAGTGGTTTGATAGGGCTGTAAGGAAAGAGGGCTCTTGGAGTGAGTTGTGAAGAAAAAATCTTAACCATAATTGGAGGGTTGGTAGAAAATGGTACATTGGACATTATGATATTATAGGGTTTTAGAACAAGTGGAGGAAACTTGCTTGAATATTTGGGCAAGTTGGTGGCTCTAGGTGCATGTGAATGGCCTAGAAAGTGAATCCTTGCTTGGGATTTGATGTGTGAAGTTGCGTCTCACATGATTTCTAATTGATATCCTTATGATCAGGGTATGGGATCAAAAATAATATCATACCCCTCTACATCAATAACCTTGAAACCTTATTGAATGCTCTAAAATTTATATGGTTTAGTTTTCAATCCTTTTATATTGACTTATTGCATTTTGTCACTATTTTCTCAATAATAGTTTGACAAAATCTTGATGTAGAAGCATCATTCCATGAATGTGATTAATTATTATCATGGAATGATATGTTTTTTACATGTATAATAGATTTATAACATGATACATTGTAGAAGATTTAATTTGACAAGGTGATCATCGTATTTGTGAAGTGAACTTTGTAGGATTTTCTTGGTTGAGAGCACCAAATACACATGAATACTGTTAGGAATGAATGATGAATATATCCTATGGGGGAGTATTCATAGCCATTATATATAATTTTTTGTTGCATTCATGACTGTGATTGTCATTGATGTCAACACAGTGATCTACTGAAGATTAGCAGAGAAGCAGACAGTGTTTGAGTTAGCACACATGGAATATTGAAGATCAAGCTATGAGGAGTTGAGGAATTACTCTATGATGTTCTATAAGATTTTGGTTAAGATTTCATATGTAAATTCATTTATTTATGATATTTGTGTGTAATTCAGTGGAAGCAGTATTCAGGCAGTGTTCCTAAGTAGCGGTTTTTGGAAATTGGATGATATCTCCTAATCGGGATAGAATCTGAGCATGTGAAGTTGAAAAGATAATGAAGACATGATAATTGTGATGTGGACATGGTAGCAAGGTCAGAGGTCACATGAGTGAAGATTCATCTTAATTGTAAGCTGACAGTTTTGTGTAATTATGGAATTATTATGTAACATGTGGAAGATTTTATTTTGTAATTTGTATGCCAACTCATTTGTAATTACTTGAGTGTGGTATAAAGGAAATATTTTTTTCCTTATTGTAATATGTAATTGTAATATAAGATTGTGAAAGTGAATTGCGGAATTGTGCCATACTTGTTGAAAGAGGATATGCGAAGTACAGAGATCTGGTATTGAGATCTGATGAAGCAGTTGGTGCAGTTTGGCATAGTCAGAGGAGAAGTAATAAGTTTTTGAGATCAGTAATATTTTGGTATTATTTTTTTGAGTAATATAGAGATCATTTGGATAGTGTGTTTAGTGATCTTTCCATTGAAGCTATTTGGGCAGTGGGTCCTTCTGTCTTCCATAAATCCTAACTGGGTTAGAATCTTTTAGCAGGGATTCAAAGTCTCCTAGTAGGGATTAATATGTACTAAATGTACTTCATAAGACTCCTAACAGAGTCCATCCTCTCACAAGGAACTTTCATATTAGTGCATCTTTTGTGGGCATCATTCCCACCGAGGTTTACTCTTTGATCAAGAGGTTCCCTATTCAACATATATTGTGCCATTGTGTTATTGTGTATGTATATCTTTCTATGGTTGTTGATTACATTGCTTACATGATTAAAAAATTTTAAAGGAGATAAAATTTTTATTTATCTGATAACTGATTCACCCCCCCCCCTCTCAGTTATCTTGGTGGACTTTTCTTTCTAACAATTGGTATCAGAGTAGCAGGTCCTTAAAGGAAAAGTTTAACAACTTAAGGAGATCCATGGTGAGTCATTTTAGGAAAGAAAGCCCTAAGTTTGATGGAGTAAATTTTGACAGCTAGAAAGAAAAGATGAAGACACACCTACTTTGTTTAGGACCAGGATATTGGTTAATCACAAAGAACTAGAAGACTATCATTGATGAAGACAATATTGAAGAATGTACTACTGAAGAAAGAGATCTATTCATGTGTAACATACTTGCCAAAGAAGCACTTCTGTCAGCCCTTCTAGAAAATGAGTATAGTCAAGTAAAATATCTAAAAACATCTCATGAAATTTGGTTAGCTTTACAATCTACTTTTGAAGGTGATGAACATGTAAAGAAAGTCAGATTACATAACTGGATATGTGCATTTGAAGATATAAGAATGATAGAAGATGAATCTGTTAGAACCTATATTGGTAGAATGTCAGAAATTGTTGTAGGTATAAAATCTTGTGAAGGAATCAAGATAGAGAATGAAGTGATATGGAAAATTCTGAGGACATTGACTCCTACATTTAAGCAGACAACGTAGATGATTGAACAAGTTATACCTTGTATTGAGAACTTCACCAGAGAAAATTTTCTTGGAAGATTAGAAGCAGTAGAAATGAACTTGAGGCAATCAAGAGATTTACCTAGAATGGAGACAACATTCAACGCACTTAGTATTCACCCTACTTTTTCAAGAAGCATGAGTGTGAGTGGAGATTATGCTAGTAGCAGCAGAACCAAGAATGAAGAAGACAGGAAGATTGAAGAAGGTATTGCCTTGTGAAAAGACAACCAAATGGTAAGAAAATATTTAAATGTTGTACTTGTCAAGAATATGGTCATTTTGCATCTAAATGTCCTAAGAGAGTTAAGAAGTATAGAAAGAACTTTAAACCTAGAAGATCTAAAGAATTTTATTATGCTAATGATGAAGAATTTAAAGCTATTATGGAGAAATCTCTAAGTGAAAGTGATAATGAGAATGATGATATAGGATTTGGCAATAAAAGAAGAAAATCCTAAAACAAAAGTTAAAGAAGAAAAAGATTTAGTTTCTCAAGTAGAAAAGAAAGTTGATTGGATTATAGACAATGGTTGTTCACATCATATGATTGGAGACATGAAGAAATTCATAAAGTTTAACAATTATGATGGAGGAGTTGTTAGAGTTGGAAACAATGCACCTTGTTTGATAAAAGGTATATGATCTATTACTCTTGATGGAAAGACTAATACTGATGATGTTTACTTTGTGGATGGATTGAAACATAATCTTTTGAGTGTTGGACAACTAGTTGATAAGGGATATCAAGTGTGGTTTACTGAGAAAACTTGTGTAATCAAAGACAAGGATGGTAATTTGATTGGAACTGGATCAAGAGCTAGAGGTAATGTATTTCAGTTGAATCCTACTGAGATGACATGCTCGATTACTAAGATTGATGACAGTTGGTTATGGCACAAAATATTTCATCATATAAACTTTGATAATATTGTGAAAGTAAGTACTACACTTGTAGTAAGAGATTTTCCTAAGATTATGAAACCTACTAACATGATTTGCAAGGAATGTGTGATGGCTAAATAGAAGAGAAGCTCATTTTGTAGCAAAAAGTTTACAATAGTAGAGAAGTTGGAAATTGATCATACAGATTTGAGCAGTCCCACAAGAACTAGAGGATTCTATGGAGAAAGGTATTTTATGATTCTTGCTGATGATTTTGCAAGAATGATGTGGATTGCATTTCTTAAAGAAAAGTCTGAAGCATTTGATAAGTTTAAAATTATTAAGAAAAAAGTTGAGAATGAATCTAGAATGAAGATTAAATGTTTGAGATTAGATAGAGGTGGAGAATTTACTTCAAAAGAATTTAATATTTTTTGTGAAGTGAATGGTATTAAGAGAGAGTTTTCAGCGTAGGACACCTGAGCAAAATGGTATTGCAGAAAGAAGAAACAGGTCAGTGACTAAAGCAAAAAGAGCCATGTTAGTTGAAAATGATTTGGCGAAGATATTCTAGAGAGAAGCAATGAACACAATAGTGTATACAATGAATAGAGTACAAATCAAAGCAGATACAGACAAGACACCTTATGAACTATTGTTTGGACATGCACCATTAGTTAAGTATTTTAGAATTTTTTGAAGAAAATGTTATATTAACAGAGATGATGACATTGGAAAGTTTGATCCTAGAAGTGATGAAGGTATATTTCTTGGATACTCATTGAAGAGAAAAGCTTATAGATGTTATAATAAAAGAACTAAGACTATTGGTGAGAGCGCAAATGTTAAAGTTGATGAGAAGTTCAAAATTCAGGAAAGAATGCTTGATTATGAATCAAATGAAGGAACTCATCCTAGAACTAATCGAGAGAATGCATAATTATTCTATGAAACTGACAGTGATTTGCTGAATGAAAGCTACATTGAAGAAATCATTGAGGAACCTACAGCTGAAACAAGAACTAAGATAGTGACACCTAACAAGAAACCTATCAAGAAATCATCCTGTTGAGAAGATTATTGGAAGCATAGACAAAGGAGTTCTGACATGAAATAAGGTACAAGAATAGTTGTGTTTAATTTCTCAAATTGAACCTAAATCTACTAGTGAAGCCTGTGAAGATGAACATTGGATTAAAGCTATGAAGGAAGAACTAGATCAATTTGAAAAGAATAAAACTTGGGAATTGGTCCCTAGACCTAAAGATAAGAATGTTATAGGAACTAAATGGGTATTCAGGAACAAGATGAATGAACAAGGAGAATTTGTAACAAATAAAGCAAGATTGGTATGTAAAAGATACTCACAACAAGAACAAATTGACTATGAAGAAACTATTGCACCTATTGCAAGAATAGAAGTAGTAAGAATGTTTTTGGCTTATGCAGCTTATAAGAAATTCAAAGTGTATTAGATGGATGTGAAGTCAGCATTTCTAAATGGAGAGTTAGAAGAAGAAGTTTACATTGAGCAGCCTGAAGGTTTTCCTTTAACTAATGAAGGAGATATGGTATGTAGATTGAAGAAAGATTTATATGGATTGAAACAAGCACCTAGAACTTGGTATGCAAGACTTGATAAGTATTTGATAAAATTAGGATTTACTAAAGGCACTACAGACAAAAAATTGTACACAAAAGAAATTGAAATTAGTTTGTTGGTTGTAGTTATCTTTGTTGATGATATTATCTTGGGAGGAGAAGATGAAGCCAGTGATAAATTTGCAAATGAAATGAAGACTAAATTTGAAATGAGTATGATTGGTGAGATGAAATATATTTTAGGATTGCAGATAACACATAACAGTGATGGTATCTTCATAAGTCAGACAAAGTACTTGAATGACTTGTTGAAGAGATTTGGAATGGAGAACTATAAACTATTTGGAACTCCTATGGTAACCCAACAAAATTTATCTAGCATAGATGAGACTCCTGTAGTTGAATAGAAGAAGTACAGATCTATGATTGGAGGATTGCAATATTTAACTCATACAAGACCTGATATATCAAATGTAGTTGGAATTGTAGCAAGATTTCAAGCTGATCCCAAAGAATCACATTATGCAGTAGTAAAAAGGATACTGAGGTACTTAAGAGGCATAATTGAATATGGATTGTGGTATGAAAAATCTGATGACTTTACCCTATGTGCATATATAGATGCAGATTGGGGAGGTAGTGTTGATGAAAAAAAAAGCACAAGTGGTGGAGCACTTTTCCTTGGAGGAAGATTAGTTTCTTGGCTAAGCAAGAAGTAGAACTATATTTCATAGAGCACATTAGAAGCAGAATATGTGGCAGAAACAAACAACTATAATCAGATAATTTGGATGAAACAAATGTTGAAGGATATTGGAATAAATTTTTTTGAGCCTATTGTTATACATTGTGATAACACCAGCATAGTTAGTATGTCTAAGAATCCTGTACTACATTCTAAGACAAAGCATATAGAGATAAAGTATCATGTAGTGAGAGAGAAAGTGGTAGAAAAAGAAGTTAGATTGGAATATATAAGCACAAAAGAGCAGATTGCAGATATATTTACAAAGCCTTTTCCTAAGGATGCATTTGTGTATCTGAGAGGTATACTTGGGGTTATGCCCCAGCCTATGTTTGAGAAGTGATGCAGATGGTTGCATCTGTCTAGTGGTATATGAGCCTTATCTTTCTTCTGGACTAGATGTTGATACTTCCTCTATGGAGGAGTATGTGTATCTGAGTTGATTCATGAGGACTCTAGTGAATGTATTTTTTGAAAAGTGTCTTTTGACATTGAATTTGTTGTTGACATAGTGATGAAGAATTTCTCATTGATGTCAATGGGGGAGGAGGATACATGAAAAAACTATCTATTAAAGAGAATTTGAGGGAGAAGGTTACAAGCAATATAAAATGGAAATCTAAAAAGAGATGAATAGGAACATGAAGCAAGATTTGATTGGTGAAGAGGACTTGAAAGTATTTTTAGAGCAGTAGTGTTACAGTGTTGGTATTCATGGAACTTGGATTTTTTTTCATCTTTGTTGCCATCAATGCCAATGGGGGATATTGTTAGGAATGAATGCTAAATATATCCTATGGGGGAGTATTTGCAGCCATTGTGTATCAGTTGTTGTTCCATTCATGACTATGATTTTCATTGATGTCAACACAGTGATCTACTAAAGATTAGTAGAGAAGTAGACAGTGTTTGAGTTAGCGCAGATAGAATATTGAAGATCAAGCTATGTGGAGTTGAGGACTTACTCTATGATAAATTTTTTTGGAAATCGGATGATATCTCCTAATCAAGATAGAATCTAAGCATGTGAAGTTTAACATATGATGAAGACATGATAATTATGATGTGGACATGACAACAAGGTCAGAGGTTGCATGAGTGAAGAGTTATCTTAATTGGAAGCCGATAGTTTTATGTAATTATGGAATTATTATGTAACGTGTGGAAGATTTTATTTTGTAATTTGTATGCTGACTCATTTGTAATTACTTGAGAATGGTATAAAGGAAGGAATGTTTTCCTTATTGTAATATGTAATTGGAATGTAAGATTGTGAAATTGAATTCCGGGATTATGCAATACTTGTTGAAAGAGGATATGTGAAGTACAAAGATCTGGTATTGAGATCTGATGAAGCAGTTGGTGTGGTTTGGCACAATCAGAGGAGAAGTAATAAGTTGTTGAGATTAGTAATCTTTTGGTATTATTCTATTGATTAATATAGAGATCAGTTGGATAGTGTGTTCAGTGATCTTTCCATTGAATCTATTTGGGCAGTGGGTCCTTCTATCTTCCATAACTCCTAACAGGGTTAGAATCTTTTAGCAGGGATTCAAAGTCTCCTAGTGGGGATTAATATGTACTAAATGTATTTCATAAGACTCCTAAAAAATTCCATCCTCTCACAAGGAACTTTCATATTAGTGCATCTTTTGTGGGCATCATTCCCATGAGGGTTTACTCTTTGATTAAGAGAATCCCTAGTCAACATATCTTGTGTCATTGTGTTATTGTCTATGTATATCTTTCTATGGTTGTTGATTACATTTCTTACATGGTTAAAATCTATTAAAGGAGATAAAATTTGTATTTATCTGATAACTGATTCCCCCCCCCTCTCAGTTATCTTGGTGGACTTTACTTTCTAACAATGTAGAACATAAAGCATGAATTTTTTTAAATGATGAATTACAGATGTGAACACACATAGAACATAAAGTGTACACATAAATTTTCTTAAGTCATGAAGCATACATGCAGCACATAGATTATGAAGCATACACATGAATTCACTTAAGTCATGCAAGTAGCGCATACACATGAATTTAGGTGATGAAGAGTGTACTTGAATACACATGAATATACTTAAGGCATTAATCCAACACATGAGTACACACACACAAGCATATTTACATACTAAAAATGAACAAAAATATACACAATAAACAAATTAGATCAAATATCAAGTTTCATATATATCAAAATGAACAATAATTATGTACATATCAAAAAATGGCATACATGCCAAATCAAAAATAGAGAACACAAAAATATGGGTTTGGCTATGTCAAGGTCAATATATACAATAAAAATGTTGAATATATAAAAAATTTGGTCATTCAATAAGAACAACTAGATCTTTATATCTCTATCAAGTTAATAACATATATGTCAGGAAACACTATACAAATTATAAAATTGTATCTACTAATATCCAAAATGCATATGTTTAACATGTATATAAAAAAATGTATATCAAAACCTCAGATGGCTCTCATGTACTCTTAGGAGGCATCACCACTGATGAGGAAGCTACAAACAATTCTTGTATGAACAATCATAAAATATGTCATATTCATAGAGGAAGGATTTCTAAGAGATTTAAAATGATTAAGAATGAAATTGAAAGTAAATATAAAAATGTTACCTCTTCTCTCTCCTAAACATCAGTGACATCAGGTGCATTCATTAATTATATAAAACCTAACTATTTCTATATATAGAACAAAAAAGTTAGGTGCATTCATCAATATAGACTACAAGTACATATTTAATCATGAATAATACATTTCAAAAACAAAATATATTCTATTGAATTACCTTTTGTCATTTGGGTGTCCTCAAGGATTTCTTTCTCTTTCCCAGTGTCCTCAAGTTACATGAGATACCCTAAAAAAAAACAATTAAAATAAGATAAATGAATATGATACTGCACGGGTTCAATTAAAACTGTTAACAAGAGATGTGCAAAATATTATACCGCAAAGATTTCAAAACCAAAGTCAATGGAAGAAAGGGTGATATCATCAAGTTCGGAAATTTGAGCAGCCGACAAGCCCTATAAAACACCAAATAAATATGCATATATTAATAAAATATATTTTGAAACATACATATTATTCTATTTTAAGGAAGAATTTAGAAGAATTACATCAGGTGTCAAAGATACACATGTACATGTACGTCTACTCGAACAAACACTCTGTGGTGTGCTCATATCACCTACTGCACCTTGCAATGCATATTGTTCATGTATCAATTTAAATTATTCTCTAAATAAAAATTATTTACTTTTATAAGATTTAGGTGATTAATTAATAACATGTCAAAACACAAATAAACAAACCTATCTCTACTCTCTAGAAAATATCATCCTCATCAAGTCATCTGTGAGGGTTGCATCCCCAATAGTGAATGCATGACATATACCCCTACAATGTGTACATGAATGAGATGTCGAACCATCCTCATTTGCATTAATATCTACCCTAACACATATACCCTAACAATTGGGGCACATATTCTCAATGGGTTGGGTAGATCCAAATGGTGTGTCTGATGATGATGGAGGTGGCACAAGTCCTGATGCAAATGGTGCATCTAATGATGATGGAGGTGGCATAGTTTTTGATCCACCATCTACTTTGAAAAAACTATGTGCCATGCTTAATGATGACATCAGTCAATGATGTGGATGCATGAAGGGTCTGTAAATCTATGGAATCCTTCACAACTATTGGGACCACAACATGAACCATGGGGTTTTTATCTAGAGGCCTCCTATGTTGTGGTTGTACCACCCTACATGCCCTACATCTATCCTACACAGACCATCTCCCTCTACCCTAGAATTGTCAAATGTCAAAGTAATTTGGCTTCTCGTCAAGGATAAATTCATAATATATCTCTCTCAAGAAATATAGATGCACCTTCCAATTATTATATGGTGATTAGTCAAAGACCATATACCACCTATCCCAAAAAGATGTTTTCATCCTATTGTGAACACACCAATGTATAGGAAACTGAGGCATATTTATTTTTAGGGTGTTACTAGTACTAGGATCAGTAAAAAGAGCACATATATCACTTTTAAGAATGACCTTATTTTTCACTTCATCAGATGACAAGCCATCCACATTAAATTCTTGACACTTATCCCTCCATGAAGCCCATTTGATAACCTCTCTAGAAACCTCATTTTCATCCATTCTTTCTAGCATTGAGGTGAGGGTTGAGTGGTGGTCAAGACTAGAGGACCTCAACCTATTGACCAATATAGAAATTTGGGTACTATTTTGTGTAAGGCATTTTATGAGATCATATTTTGTGGCATCTACCTAATCTAATGGAGGACGTGGAGGGTTTATGGGTGGCACTGGCTATCAAGGAGTATTTTTTGGTTGTGGTAGAGTTATTTTGTAGTTGTGGGGGAGGATTTTGTGGTTTTGGTTATTTCTCATGTTCAATATTTTCTTTTATTGCTTGTACATGAGGTTTTTGTTTTCTTTTTTTTGTGTTGGGGAAGTCTTTGTAGATCTAACATCAAAATTTAAAAACAAAACATAAATTAATTAAAAAATCCTACTTCAAACAAAATACAAACAAAAACATTTGAAACACTAAAATATTACCTTTCTGACTAGGTGCCATTATTGTGAATCGATGAAAAATGTAAATAGAACCAGAACATGCTCATGTTATGAAGAAAAGTGGCTTCCTCAATTGACTGTTCCTTCATTTATGGCATTGGAAATGGTCCAAAGCTACAGGTTTTGAGGAATAAAATGTTCCTCAAAACCTGTACACATTTTGAGGTGCTATTGGCGTTTTTTAATATTTTTGGCTAGGCTTGGTGAAAAAAAAGCCTAGGACGATTTTGAATTTTGTATAACCCACATGGGTTATGAAAAATTTCATTTTTTTTGGATGTGGCCACTAAAATGTCCACCATCTTGGTACACTTACCCAAACATAGGCACTGAGCAAGCTAGAACCAAGTACCAAGAACCAAACTAAGAAGAGAAGATAGTTACCAAGTTAAGGAACACATGTTATAGAGCATAAAAGGCCGACAAATACATTGAATTTGGATACCAAATAGAAAATAGTTTACTAATCTTGAGGAGATCGTATAACAAAACATTGGAGATTACAACATGATGATTACACATGATTATGAGGTGAGATCTGCCAATGAGAATTAAGGATGGAATATGCATTAGAAGAGTAACCACTGCTAGCACCGCTTGAAGAGAAGATTCTAAAATATATAGCACCACTTCAATAATTGTGTATAAGTGGATCAAAGTGTAAAGATCCATATGCATGCGCTAATGGTGATATGAATGCAAGTGAAGATTGCATGTATGAAGAAAATTACTGAGAGGTGATGAACAGTGAAGCCACCTAGTAACAGAGCAGTGAAGAATATATAGGAATTATGATCTACCAAGTACTTAATTATTAGTGTGAAATGCACACAACACAAGGTAATAAGTTATTGATCACATAGAGTATAATAAGAATATAATTGATTCAAGTTTGACAGACATATTGAGTGTTATTAATTAAAGATTAATCAGAGTTGTAAAGTCTCTTAACCAAGCAGATCCTAGCAGATCTTATTTGTAAATCCTTTAACCAAGTGTAGTTCTTAGATTAGAATTATAAAATATTTTTAAAAGGTAGAATTAGTATTCTAAAGAGTCTTAACGAGGTTAATAATCTTAAGAGGGTAAGCTATTAGAAATAGCTAAACATTGTATCTCTAACTGAGAAAACTTTATTCTGCAGTAGTGAAGTCTTGTGGATATCATCCCCACCATAGTTTTTATCCTCTAAGAAGGATTTATGTGATACCAAATATTTGTGTTATGTTTTTTTATGAATAGAGGCATTTTCCATAAATAAGATAAAAGTACAATATTCACAAAAAAGGGGTCAGGGGAAAAAATCACCTCGCAAGTCACTCGGCACTTAGGTCGAAAGCATACAACTATTCATCAAGAAACCATATAAAATGAGAAACCCTCAAGCTGGAAGAGAAGTAGTAGAAGAGGGAGGAGGATCTCTATCATTAGGATTGCCCCAAACATTGGGCCCAGGAGTCTAATTAGGAACGACCCAACCATCTTCAGGATCTTCTTTTTCCAGTTCTCCTTCCTCTCATCTAGGTGAAATAGCCAGCACCAGGCCAGGGAATTTGTCTTGATGAGAAGGAACAAAGGCCAAAGGCTGAGCAACAGTAGCAGCAGTAGAAGCAAGCATAGGAGGCTAGCTAGAACCCGCATCCCTCCTAGGAGGAAGGGAGGTGGTTTGGCGATGCCATTGATGAGGAGTCCTAGAGTGTCTGGTAGAAGAGCTTTGGATACGATGTCAGCCCCTAGGTGGCGTACGTTTAGCTGAGAGAGAATCTGGAGGCACCCTATCCATAGTACAAGGGGCATTTCCCTAGTGCTGGAGCAACTCCTGTAAGTGAGCAACCTCAAGGGCCACTTTATCTACTTACACATGGATCTACATCATGACATTGTTACAAATACATGCCTTAGCATAAAGAGAGACATGAATATCTGGAAAAATGTGAGAAAAAAGAATAGTGTTTTGATCTTTCCATAAGGTAAACAAAATTTCCATCCTTAAAGTATGCCATATCTGGGTGTACTAGGAAGGTATTCTAGGAGAGTCACCAAGAAGATCCATGTGCCATGAAAAAGGTTCAGGCCTAAAAGGAGCAAAGAAGTCATGAATCTAGATCTAGTAATTTTGGGCACAATGACAAAACCAAAAAATATGCATGAGAGTCTTAGAGTGACCACAAAAAGGGCATTTAGGATCAGGAACCCCCAAATGCCTGAGTCTAGCTCCCAAAGGTAAGCCCTAGTATAACAAACACCAGGAAAAATGAGCAATTTTAGGCTCAGTGACAGAGTCCCAAATAGTATGAAATCTCCAGCCCCAACTCTTCTAAGAAGAAGAGAGATGCCAACGCTAGTTGAGAGAATCAATCATGGGTAAAGGAGGCATAAGCCAAGAATACCCAAGCTTAGGCTTGTAACTGGTGAAGGGCATAGCAAGGTATTATTTCTAGTCTTTCCACTATGGTCTAACAAATTGAATTCCTAATTTATGCAGGAGGTGAGGCGGGATAGCCCAAACCAGCAAGTCAAAAGTTTGACGATCTGGGTGGATGAGCCAAAATTGAACCCGGAGATCATCCTAGGATCGGAGGTTCATGGTGGCTTTGGAAAAAAGATCTTTTGGGGTTTGAATGCCATGCTTGTGAAAATGAAGAGCATGAATCCCTATAACTCTGGCAAGTGGAGTCCCTTGTTGAACAAAAAGAGGGGACCACCAAATGTTATGTTGGTTGAAAGAAATACCATCCCTGAAGCCATTCCTAGCCCACTGAAGCTAGGGCTTAACAGACTCCTAGGCTCTCCAAATACTTTTGGTGAAAAAATTACCCTGGATCTAAATAGGCTCCTTCATAACTAGAAGTGTTTGAAAACCAATCCCCATCTAGGAAGGCTTGTGAAGAGGAAAGCCAAAGAAAATGCAGTGTTGAAGCAAAATTTTCCAAGCCCCATTACTTGTAAGACACTACACAACCCATTTGGGACAAAGGGCATGCCCTTGCTTTTGGGTGTCAATTAAACCAAGCCCACCAAAGATTTTTGGAAGGCAACAAAAATCCTAGGCAACTCTATGGAAGCCCTGGTGATCAATACCAGAAGCCCAGAGAAAATCCTGAAGAATTCTCAAGCTTCTTATAGGAGGCTTTAGAGGGAGCCCAAAAAGAGGAATAATAAACATATGTGGCCACTAGGACCTTGGAGTAGATCTAGAATTTTCTTGTGAGAGAGAGCATCTTCATGATCTAGTACGTAAGATTTTTTTCAATTTTAGCAAGAATTGCATTCCATAGATTAGTAGGGTTGCCTTGAAATGCAAAGGGAATGTTTAGAAAGTGAGAAATTTCCCCATGTTGAATCCTGGTCTAGCCAAATTGAGAAAGCTAGGGAGGCTCAGGAAGAGCCGACTGTCTATAGAAGAGGGTTTTGTGCCACTGAATGGCCAAACTAGAGGCTAGACAAAAGGTGTCTAAACACTGCAAGGCTACCTTGATATTCTCTTCATCCTCTTCCAGAGTGAGGAAGGAATCGTTAGCAAAATGGCAATTGACTAGTTGTTGAGATGAATCTAGAAAGGAGATTCCCCAAATAGCTCCCATGGAAATGGAGTGAGCAAGCAAGTAGCCAAAACCCTCCATAGCCAAAACATATAAGGCTGAAGCAAGAGGACATCCTTGCCAAATGAAATGAAAGAGCCCAAAGGTGGAGGACTGTCAACCATTGATGGTAATGCAAGCAGAGGCATTATTGAAGAGCATCTCCATAAATTAAAGAAATCTGGGACCAAAACCCATAGCGTGAAGCATCGCAAGGATAAAATTCCATTCAATACGATCACAAGCTTTAGAAAAATCAATCTTAAGAGAAAGGGCTTTCTGGTGTGACTTATGAGCCCATTCCATACCTTCCCACACAGCAATGATGTTGTCAAGAATAAATCTTGACTTAATCAATCTTGTTTGCTTAGGCCAAACAATCTGCAAAAGCATGTGTTAGATCTTGAGAGCCAGTGCCTTGGCAATGATCTTGTAGGAGACATTGAGCAAGGTGATGGGCCACTAGTTAAAAATGTCCTCCGGATCCCCGGATTTCGGAATGAGCTTGATATTCCCCTAGTTAATGATATCCCCAAGAGATTGGGTATGAAATGCTTTCAGGTAGACCTGGTGGAGATCAGGACCAATGACATCCTAGAGGGTTTTGTAAAACTCACAAGGGAAGCCATCACAACTAGGGGCTTTATCATCAACCATGGCAAACACAACTTCACAAAGATCCTACAAGGAAATGAGTTGATCATAGAAAACATGCTGGGCAAGGGAGACACACTAGGGCACCACTGCAGTACAATCAAAAAGAGCTTTCTCACTAGTAGGAGAGAAACCCTAAGTAGCAAAAACCTGTTCATAGTGGTGAATAAAGGCTTGCAAAACATCAGGAAGCTTTGTGAGAAGGGTGTGACCTTCTTGGATTTTGGTTATGCCTGTACTGGTATGCCGAGCATAGAGGGCAATAAAATATTCTTTCAAAACTTGATCTCCAACCTTTAACCAGTGCAAATGAGCTTTGATCTGAGCTCCTCTAGCAACATGATTGTCACCCACCTACTTCTAATGACGTAACTTAGCAAGATTGAGTTGCAAATTCTAGTTGAAAGGGTCCTGAGCTAAGGCCTCAGTGGCAACATGTAAGGCTTTGGTGTTGACATCATAGGCTCTGCAACAACACTTGGCCAACTGTCTACCATAAATGTGCAAAAAATGAGCCGTACGCCTGATGGTGTTATTCCACCATTGAATCCATCCTATCAAGTGAGTGGGTCTAGGCCCAAGGTTCCAAACTTGATGAATGTGGGCCATAGTAGAAGGATGATGAAGGACATAAGTATTAAATTAAAATTGTGTGGTGGGAGGCCTAGCCTTAGCTATCCTCCAACAAATATAAAATTGGATGGGAAAGTGGTCTGACAAGGTCACATCAACAAGTGGAGTGACTGGTAAAGCTTGTTTCTTGGAAATCAAGAAAAAATATTTAGCCAAGATCATAGCATGATCAAGCCTTTTATGAATTCTATCATAGGAGGCCCTATAATTAGACCAAGTGTACCAGACCCCATCAGAATGGTGGCGGCCCACATTGGGATCAAAAAGCCCCAATTTATTATGCATGTAATACTAGGCTTCTCTTTCACCAGCTATCCATCAAAAAGGCAAAAGGCCATCCTTGTCAGATGCCATCTCTGCCATATTAAATTCCCCACAAACAATCTAGGTAGCAGGTGGCAGAGAATCCGCAAGCCAAGGCCACGAGTGAGATCTCTCAACAACATCATTGGGAGCATAAACATTAACTATACCAAAAGAATGATTTTCAATAATGAAAGTGGCCCAAAAAACTCTTTGCATGGGGTCAGAACCATGACTAACTAGAAAGGAATGCCAACAAGGAGAAAGTAGAGTAATAACTCCACCTCGACCAGCCTCATGCTGAGAATAGAGAGCAAGGCTTGTAGGCCAAATAAATTTACAAGAAGCATCAAGCATGAAACCAAAAATCTTAACTTCCTAGAGGCATAAAACATCCAGATGACAACAAGGATGATGCAAATCCCTAACAAAAAAATTTTAGTGTAGGTTTGTCAACCCATGAACATTCCATGAGATGTACTTCATAGAATAACAGTGTCATCCATTCCATCCTCCTCCCCAATGGAGTCAAAACTATTTGATAAATAACTTGGGGAAAAAGTAGGCCCAAAAAATTCCAAAGAAATATTACGTCATTTTTCCTACATGCCATCAAACCTAGGCTCAACACACTCAAAAGGTCTATGAGAGCAGCAGAAAGAATTGGAAGAAACAATCTTGGCTGCCGTCAGAGGCATGCAGGTTGGAGGAGTGAGAACCTGGGAGTTACTAACTTCTTTCCCTTGAGGAATAGGGTTTGAAACCTTGATAATGGGGGTTTCCAAAGAAACCACATTATCTAAGGGTGGCGGAAGGGAAGTGGAAACTAAAGCAGGTTTCTTGTGTGGCTTTTTAGGGTGACTGACTGTAACCCATTCATCTTTTTTTCCCTCGCCCTTTTTTCTAGCCTCAGCTGGCTAAGAACTAGAATCCTTGGGAGGAGTCTTGGTATGAGGGATTGCCAAAGGGTAGTCCTTAATCTTATGTTCCACAGATTGACAATGGTAACAAGTGTTGGGATGGTTGAGATAAAGAACCTTCTGGGTGAAGGTGGTATCACCAACTTGAATCTTGATGGATTCTTTGAGATCCCTATAAAGGTCGACCTCAATGTAGAGCCTCTTTTGAGGTCACAGATTAAGAAAATGGTCATGCTTGACATAGATAACCCTACCTAGATTATGTGCTATGGCATGCATGAAAGGCCAACAAGATAAGGGAAGACTAGGGAACTCTACCCACATTGGGACTTTCAACTTCTTGTCATTAGAGACATAGAAGTCACAAGACTAGCGTTGGAAGATTAACAATAAGGACATGAGGTTCCAGGGACCTTTAGAAAAAATGGTGTCCACATGGGAGGGGTTTGAAAAGTGAAACAAAAAAAATCCTTTGGTGAGGCTCTGGATGCCATCCAGGCAAATTCCATGAGGAGTCCAATATTTCACAACCCAATCCTTGAGAACATGTTCAGGAGGGTTGCAACCCAGAAAATAGCCAATAAGGGTATGTGTTTCAAGACAAGTGCAAGCATTATTGAACTCATTAATGGGTAAAACAATATCAGGCTGAGCCATACCTCTTGAAACACTTTGGGCACAAACTTGTGGGGACATTTTCTTGGCGGTGCCATTGCTATCTGAAACCACACCAGCATTAGCATCAACTACTTGGTGGGAAGTGGCTGGAGCCATATATACTAAACTACTTTCCACAATAACTATGGTATGAATGAAGGACAAGACTACATAAAATTGACCCAAGGCAAAAAACCCTACCAGAGCACATTTCGAGCATGAGCCATTTTTTGTGTTATGTTTTAATTATTATATCTTTTATATATTTTATTTGATGCATGTAAATGTTAAGGAATCAATAAATTATTAGAAAAGAAAGTTCAAATAGTTTAAAAGTGTTTTACAGTACTGATTCACCCTTCCCTACTCAGTACTTACCTTTTCACACCTAATCCAACAATTGGTATTAGAGCTCAATCTGTTATTGAGAATTTTAATCACTTGAGAGGAAAGATTTGGAAACATGGAAAGATAAAAGTATGAAAGGGTGATTCAGAATATGGAAATGGAACTCAAAATGGCTAACAAGCAAATTGAAGAATTGTGCAGGAAATTGAAACATCTAATCAACAAAAGGAAAGAGCTTAAACATTATTTGAAATATACTTAGTATCAAGTGGATGAACTTGAAGAACAATCAGAGAGAAGCATGTCTGATGAATTTGATGCTATCATATTAGAACTATCTGAAAAGAACAAAAACCTAGCCAATCAGGTGAAAATATTGAAAAGAGAACAAGAAGCATAGTTGGTAAGGATGTTTCAAATCATGGAACAAAAGGGAAAAGATGAAGATGAAAAAATAATTTATGAAAAAGAGAGAAGAAAAATGAATACAAGACTGGATGAGAAAGATAGAGAAATAATGAGGTTGATACAAACTGACTACAACTTGACAAACTAACTTGTTATTGAAAATCAAGATGTTGCAAGGAAAGTTAGAGAAATTACAAAACTGATATTTGAGAATGAATAACTGAGAAATAATTTGAAATTTGAGAGAGATACCAATGAAGTCCTAAAAAGAAATGAAGAAGCATTGAAGATTCTAGATGAATAAATGAGAAATCAAATACAACCAAGAGACACTACTCGACTTGGTTACAATGAAAAAAAAATCTACCAGGAAGGGTGAGTCCTCCAAACATGAAGTCAACCAAGATAAAGCTCCTACCCCACCAAATTCAAATAAGCCTACATGTTATTATTGTAGGAAACTAGGACACACAGTAAATATCTGCAAGAGAAAGAGAGGATTCATTGAATACTCCTAAGTTTAAAGGATATTGTTACAATTGCAATAAGTATGGTCATAAGGCATTTGAATGTAGATCAAGAGTTATTAACAATCCTTGAGGAAAAAATAATTTTAAGGTTACTGTATCAACTACAAGAGATATGGTCATAAATCTAGAGAATTCAAGCCACTAAGGAAAAATGAGAAATGGGTCCCTAATTGACAAAATGATAACAACAACCAATAAGGACCTACTATACAATGGAATTATAATAGAAGGATCACTTGTATTGCAAGTGGAAGATTTTCTCACATTGCTGAAAACTACTTTAGGATACATGGAATGAACATCAAGAAATCATGGAGAAATACTAGAATGGCTTGTTTCCATTATCAAAGAGTTGTTCACCTAGCCAAGGACTACAGGTACCAAAATAAGAATTCAACTGAGGAACAACCAAGTGAAAAGATTCAAGTTAACATTGATGAGATTAGAGAGCAGATGAATAAGACTTGGAGAAGGAAGTCTCAAGATGATGGAACAAAATTGGGAATATATGATGCCACCACATCCTCTAGATTGGGTGCACCTATATTCACTTAATCTGTCAAAGGTATGTGTAGGAGCCAATAACCTAAGGTCTATCTTAAACCGGTTCCTAGATTTAGTGCAAATATCTATACTAGCATATTAAGATGCATTTGGATATAAGTTGTGAAGTTATCATTTCATATGTTGATTGGTAAAACAATTTAAGCTATTTTGTTGTATTTGGTGAAGCAAAGTATAGTTTGGTTTATGGTAAGAAGCATTAAATGCATATTAAAGTTGTTGGAAGCCCCAATCTAAAGGACAAACTATGAATAGAGGGTTTGTTATTTCATTTCTACCTTACACTTTTGCAAGCACTTTGAAGCACTGACAAAAATGAGATCACAGAGCAATTATGAGCATTCAGTTGAGCACTCTGAGCATCTACAAAGATCATTAGAGGTATTTCAAGCATTCACCGAGATGAATTTATAGATTCTAATTACTATTCAATTTGAACCCTAGTATCTGTTGAACTATTTCAAGATCGGAGATGGCACCCAAGATGTAAAAACCAGTTATAGTTGAGAAGGTTGACCCTGTAAATCTGAAGTATAAGATTCCTCTTGCTGTTTCTACAGAAGTTGACAAAGTTGGAGCCTTATCTTTGATCCCACCAAGATTAATATTGATTGAAGATGTTCATGCCTTCATCCACTATAAAATTGAAGACATATGTCAATGAGAGATTGAATCATCTTACAAGAACTTTTGTGTAAATGGAAATTTGAAGAGCGACCACACACATTTGCAAACTAAGGGTTTGGTCCATGATATGCATGTACTAATAATTTTTAAGAATGAATGCATGAGAATTGTACTAAGAATAGTACATGATTGGTTTATGTGGCTTGATGGGCCATTGAAAATAAAAAAGGATGTCTTGCAAATCATAATAATATTTTTGGCCAGTGATAGACTAAGGGCTTATAAACAAACTAACAAGAAAAACATATGTGAGCTTACAAAAGCTAAGTGGGATAGAAGAGGATGGAAGCTATCTATTGTTGAAGACCCCAAATTAAAGTTTGCATCAAATATCATATCCTACAGGATATTCCAATCATTATAGATAGATAGTGTACCCTATGGAGCAGTGCCTACATAGCATATAAAATTGTCAAAAATGACATGCAGATTGATTTGTGTGAGATACTATTGAAATAGTTAGATGACAACATGAACACCATAAGGAAAGATAAGACAAATACATTTAATTTCAGACCACTATTGGTATGTATCTTCGTTTACTTCCAAAATTCTTTTCCTATAGTCACTGAAGTTACTTGGAAAGTAGATAAACACATTTTTTTATCAAATTAGTGAATATATTCAAGGCATGGGTGATAATTTTAATGTAATTATGGATGAATACTTTAATAAGTTTCAATCTAGAATGTAAAAGAGATTCAAAATTCCACCTTAGTTAGTTGAAGAGTACAAAGATGAATTATGTTTTAAAGTTGATACTAATATTTGTCTCATAAGGGTTGTGGAACCTAGAACTAATTCGTTACCACCTATGGGTTATGAGATGAACATAGATGCAGTTACAATTCAAATAAAAGGATTATTAGAGAAACTGGTTGACATAAGTTCAACTCAGTATGGAACATATGAGGAGGTTAAGGAGAAAATAAGAGTAGGTATATTGATACCTAAAGCAATCAGGAAAATAAGAAAAATGATAAATGTATTATCTAAGAGTCTACGCATTACTGATGATGAAGTTGAAGAATTTTTTGAACCTTTAGAGATGAAGGGGAAGAAGATAAAAGTAAATAAAGAAATCCCTAGCCCATCTCGTGTAAGACTATCTACAATGTATACCTCTACATTGAGAGCAAAGAAGAAACAATAAGTTGAACTTGTAAAAACAAAAACCTATGTTAGAGAAATCAAGGCTATTGGAAGGCCTAGAAGAAATTTGAAATTGCTAAAGGAGAGTAATAGTGATTCAGATGACCTATCACGGTTTAAGGTTGCACCAAGTAAAAAGGTGAAAAGTCTTGATGAATTGCTCAAGACACTAGAAAGATATGGTGGACATTCAATTATGAAACAATTTAAATATGACACAAGGACCGATGAGGAGAAGAGTAAGATTGAAGAGGAAGTCATTACTACATTGCATAAGTGTAGAACAACACCAGTTAAAGTGGTAAAAAATCTTGATAGAGAACTTTATTAGAAAATAGATGCAAGATGGAAGTATTATCTTGCTATTGAAAAGGAAATGATGGAAAGGTCCCTTGCAATCACTGTCCTAGACTTGAAAAAGAGAGGAATAAAAGATACCCTAAATGAATATTAAAAAATATTTCTAGTAAAGGGCAGGGAATTGAGCATCATGGTCGGTCAACTAGAAGAAGTACAAAAAGACACTGATGATCTTTGGAGAAAGATCTTCTCTATAGACCAATCGACTATTGAAGAATTCAAAGACCAAGAAGATAAATCCAAACTAGTTAAGTTTATAAAAAATCAAGAAGTAAAAATTGAAGATATCACTGAACAAGATCCATATGAAACAATCAAAGATGATGAAATGTCATCACAAACAAGGCCATAGAGACATAAGCTATAGATATAGATGATTATGCCAAGGAAAGATTGTTGGTAGAAGATCCTATCATTATTAAAGTATTGAATTTTCTTGAGATATAGGTGATATGAGATGCACCTATTGAAGCTAAGACACCTTCTGACCCTATACAAGATACTAAAACAAAGGAAACCAAGAAGAAAATAGAGACTGAATCCACTCAAGGTCGGAATGAAGTGTTAGGGAACCCCACTAAGACAACTAGACAAAAGTAGGAACAAGGAAAAGAGAAAGAAAAGGTAGAAGAGAAGAAAGAAGAAAAATGAGAGAAGAATGTAGAAACAAAACAAGAAGAGAAAAGGAAAGAAAAAGAAGATAAAAGTGAGGAAACATCTATTCAATCAGATGCAAAGAAGGCATCTAGTTAAAAGGGAAAATAAAAGAAGAAGAAATGAGAAAAAGAGGTTGACATAAGTGAAGTAATTGTGATACCTAAGGTTGATTACTTAACCATGAGTCATAAGGAACTCTCTGAGTTCAGAGATTTGTTGAAGAGGAAAGCTACTCAAGATAAGCTCATTGCTAAGAAGCAGACAATAGATGTTTTACAGAAGGTAAAAAGTATCTTGAATGAGATTGTACTTGAGGAAAAAATAAATGAAAAAGTAGATATTTATAGTCAATTGAGAGAACATGTTAGTTAGATTAACTAGCCAGGAATAGATACAACAAAATATATGCTAAAAGTTCATAAGAAAGAGATGGAGACAAAGATGATTGAAGAAGTTCTTCAATCAGTTGCTTTAGATAAGGTATCTCTTTGAGAGTTAATAAATGAATTTGAAAATGAGTTGCAAACAATTATTTTACTATTTCAAAAAAATTGTTTGTTTTCCAATTTCACAAAGGAGATTAGAGAAAAATATAATAATGTGGAAAAAGAGCTCACTGAGCAATTATTTAAAATTTCCACCAAACCTAAATCAATAACAAAATATCATGAGAGGCTGAAGAACATGATGGGAGTGCAATTTGAGTTGAGAAAGGAGGAGACTCAGATCAGGATGGATCTACTTGAACTCGAAATAATTTTGATCCCACACATAGAATCATTGTAAAGACATTTCAAAAGTCTAAAGATTTAGTTAGCACACCAGATGTAAGTGTTATGGATAGTATGGTATGTCTAACAAAATACTTAAGTGATAAAATTATGGTGCTGTAGATACCTAAGGACACCTAGAAGGCATTACTCAAGGATGCACATGATAAATAAAAAACCTTTTTTGACAAGATCCTCACACTAGATAAATAGTAAGTTAATATTTTAGCATTTTTGTTAAAAAAGGGGGAATAGATATATAAGAGGGAATATATATAAGTTCTTTTCCAAAAAGGAGGAATGAATAAGTATGCAAAAAAGAGGAATATTATGTATGTACTATGTATATAGTATGGATATGTACTAGAGATATTACTTCAGGGGAGTAATATGTATCAAGGAAGAAGAGTGGACAAGGATAAACATTTTGAAATTTGATTGATGACTTTGAAGTTTTTAGCAAACATACCAAACTAATTCCAAAGGGGGAGATTGATACTTCTGAGAGTTTTTTTTTTTCATTAGTTATGAGGAACTTATATTTTTTGTCAAATTCATTCAGCAATGAAGAAAAGGCAATTCGATAAAGTAGAGAAAGTCATTTGGTAAAGGAAATAAGAAGACAGGGAATTTCGGTAAAGAAGAAGCAATAATAGGCACTGAGAAATGAAGAAATGAGTACTAAGAACCAAGTTGTACCAAGAACAAAAGTGAGAAGAGAAGATAATTACCAAGTTAATGAAAATGTCTTACCAATCATAATAGGCTGACACTAGATTAATTCCCAAGTACACTGAATTTGGACACCAAATATAAAATGGTTTACTAATCTTGAGGAGATCGTAGAATAGAACATTGAAGATTATAACATGATGATTACACATGATTATGAGGTGAGATCCACCAATGCAAATTAAGGATGGAATATTCATTAGAAGATTAACCAATGCTAGCACAGCTTGAAGAGAAGATTCTAGAAAATCTAGCACCGCTTAAAAAATTGTATATAAGTGGATCATATTGTGAAGATCCGTATGCATGCTTGAATTGTGATATGAATGCATGTGAAAATTGCATGTATGAAGCATATTATTGAGAAAGTGATGAACACTGAAGCCACCAAGTAATAGAGCAGTAAAGAAAAAATATAAATTGTGATCTACTGAGTACTGAATTATTAGTGTGAAAGATACATAGTATGAGGTAATAAATTATTGAGCACATAGAGTCTGATAAGCATATGATTGATGCAAGTTTGGAAGACATATTTACTATATTACTAATTAAATATTAATCAGAGTTGTAAAGTCTCTTAACCAAGAAGATCCTAGCAGATCTTATTTGTAAATCCTTTAACCAAGAGCATTTCTTAGATTAGAATTGTAAAATCCTTTTACAAGGTAGAATTAGTAGTTTGAAGACTCTTAACCGGGTTAATAATCTTAATAGACTAAGCTATCAAAAATAGCTAAACATTTTATCTCTAATTGTGAAAACTTTACCCTACAGTAGTGAAGTCTTGTGGGTGTCATCCCCACTACAGTTGTTATCCTCTAACAAGGATTTCTGTGATACCAAATATTTGTGTTATTTATTGATTATTAAATCTTTTATATATTTCATGTGATGCATGCAAATGTTAAGGTACCATTAAATGATTAGAAAATAAATTTCAAATAGTTTAAAAGTTTTTTACAGTATTGATTCACCCCTCCCCTCTCAGTACTTACCTTTCCACGCCTAATCCAACATTCCTCCCTATCATCACAATCAAGGATTTCCTTATTGTTTAAATGTTGAAGCATACTTTGGAAATGAGGATAACTATGAATATATACATGAATTCCATTTTCCTATGGATTTCCCTCAAAAAATAAATATTTTGATTATTGACACCATTGATGTTCAAATGTATCCATATAATGTGGAAAAAGTGATCAAGGTTGGAAAATATCTAGATGATGATGAACAAAAAGAGCCTACGTCGACTCTTATTATTGAATTTCGTAATGTATTTTCTTGGAATTATTCTGATATGCCTAGTATTGATACCAAAACTATTATGCATAATATTTTCCTTCCTAATGCAAAGCCACTAAAATAGAAAATTTGCAAGATAAATCCTAAAATTGCTTTTCTTGAGAAATAAAAAATTGAAAAACTCCCTGATGTTGGCTTTATTCATCTTATCAATTATTCTCCTTGAATCTCAAATATTGTAGCTATATCCAAGGGTGAGAATAAAATTTTAATGTCTATAAAATTTTGAGATTTAAATAAATCTTCTTTGAAATATGATTTCTAGCTTCTAAACATTGATACGATTCTGGATTCTATAGTGGGACATGCTTTCTTATCTTTGTGGATGCCTTCTTTGGCTATAATAAAATATTTATTCCCCCTCAAGATCAATATAAAACTTCTTTTATCATTCCTTGGGGAACTTTTTGTTTGGTTTTCATGCCCTTTTGATTAAAAAATGGAAGGGCTACCTATCAACGTGTGATGACACTTATTTTTCATGATTACATCCTTAAGATTCTAGAAGATTATGTTGATGATATTCTTGTCAAGTCCATTACTCACAAGGATCATGTTATTTCTATTAGAGAAATATTTGAATGAATTCATAAGTATAACATGCACTTGAAGCCTCAAAAATGTGCTTTCAGTGTATGGGTATGTGCAGGATTATGCTATGCCAAACTGGCCCTTAAGTGGCAATAAAAATTTAGAAAATCAGGTTTAGGCAAGTTGACATAAAAAATTGAACAAGTTATAAGTATTATATCAAAAATATCTAAGAAGAGAATCTGTATAAAATTGAATATAGTTTCTAAGATAATAGGCCTTTTTTGAAAAATAATTATTCTATATGTTGAAAATTTCAAATTTCAATGTAGTAGTCTGAAAATTTCAGGAAAAAATAAGAAGTAGGTGTATGTCTGACCACCTTAAACACAATCAAATCATAATTTTTTTTTACAATATTCTAGATATAAGTAGTAGATTCATGTTCGGATGTGACACATATTTTTTTGTAATTTATTTTTTAATTAAATAATTAATTATGATTTTTCTTCTACAACTTTTCCAAAATACAAAAACTCTCGTGTCTGACCACGTTAACTTAGCCTAAACTTTATCAAATTGAATTTTTATTTTATTTTTCTTGTAGTAGGAAAATCATTGAATGTGACACATGTTTTAGATTTCAAAAATGTTATACAGTTTGAAAGTTATAGTTATTTTTCAATAAGTCTATCAACTAGGACTAGAAAGATAACAAGTAGGTGTATGTCTAACCACATTAAAAAAATCAAATGATAATATTTTTTTATAAGATTATAGATAAAAATAGTAGACTCATGTATGGATGTGATGTATATTTTTTGTATTTTTTTTCAAATTAAATAATTAATAATGATTTTTTTGGTACAAATTTTCCTGAATATAAAAAATCTTGTGTCTAACCACCTTAACTTAGTCTAAACTTCATCAAATTGAAAGAACCGTTTATTATTATTGTACTAGGTGAATCATAGAATGTTATGTATATTTCATATTTCAAAAATGTTATATTATTTGAAAGTTATAGTTATTTTTCAAAGAGTATATCAATCAGGACTTGTTTTTCACATCGCCACTTTTTGGCATACCATAATCCTGCACATACCCGTATATAGTGGAAAACTTATTGGTTTCATAATTTCAAATAGAGGTATTGAAGTGGACATTGAAAATATTGATTCCATTGTCAATATGCTACCTCCTCAAAACATATCACAACTTCATATATTATAAGGGAAATACAATCTATTTGTCTATTTGTATCATATTTGGTAGATCATACGATTCCCTTCACTTGTTTGTTAAAGAAGGATACTACTTTCTCATTGAATGGTGATTGTCACAAAGAATATGATAATTAAAATAGTATCTTGTGAACCCTCCTATCTTATAACCCACTCAACCCAATCAACCTTTCTTATTGTACATTTCTACTTCTCCTAATGGTTTGGTCACTTTATTAGCTTAGCATGATCAAAGTGGAAATGAATGACTAGTGACTTACATTATGTTGGCATTGTGATGAATTTTGGTAACCGGTGACAGGTGATTTTGATTTTGGTGTCATTGATGAAAACATAGTCATATATGGTGATTGGAAAAATTGGTATGGTCATTATTCAATTAGTAAGAAGGAATCATATCAGTACGGTGATCAGTGTATAGGAAGAATATCTACTAATGAAGATTTTGGTATAGGTAATGTTTGAGAAGGAATTAAGTGGAGAAATATTAGATATAGCATGGATATCTTTAAATCAATTTATGGTTGTGACCATAACTCATTTGGATAATAGGTATACAAGTATTTTAGTGGTATAAGAGTCTAGAGGATTATGAGTCTAAGTTATTGAGCTACTCATGTTATATCTTAGATCGGTAACCAATATAGATATTATGGTGTGTTTAGTTGTTATGATGATGTGGAATATAGGATAAGGATTTGATGAGATATCATTTATACGCTTGAGGCAAGAAATGAGGTGGATTTAAGGGTGATGCATTGGAGAAATCAAAATGTGTTTGACTACCTTGGAGATATATCTTGAAAATCTTATTTTGGACCAACCTAATCATGGTAAAATGTGCTTTACATCAAGATTTTCATTTTGGTGAATGATACTTGAGAAAGAAAGTATTTGGGTTTCATTTTTAACATGTTTGATCTTGGTGCATGTTATGTATATTATTGGTGCTTCTCTTATTGAAAAGGATGATGAAAAAAAATTATTGTATGAAGTGAAGTTCATGATTGCTAGGGTTGCGATCAGGGTTTTGAGTAGAGGTAGATCAAAGATCAGTTATAGAGTGTCGAGAATGGATTGGATCTGATAGGAAAATAATGCTACATCCAGATCATTACTTTTTGTTCTTTAATAGTTGCAATAAGAAAAATCCCTTCATTGGGTGGACTTTAATTGGTCTTCTATTGCAATTCCCTTAGCTAGGTGGACTCATAGAAAGGCTATTAAATACTCTAGCAAGGTAGATCTTAATAGATCTCATTATACATGTACAATGTACTAGTCACTCCTAATAGGGTGGACCCTCAAAAAGGGTATTTGTATCTCCTAATAAGGAAAAACATTTTACTACAATGAAGGGCTTGTGGGTATCATCCCCACCATGGTTTTCTTCCTCTAACCATGGGTTCCCGTGTGAAAAATTAGTGTGTTATGTGTGATGCATGTTTGGATGTTTTATGTTATTTATTTTTATTTCATTGTATTAGTTATATGTTTTATTAGTTGTAAGTTGTTAAAGTTAATCAAACCCGTGGTTGAATTAGTAGGTTACCTGATTGTACAGACTCACCCCTTGGCCCTCTCAATACCATCAAATTCTAACAATTGGTATTAGTGTAGTGGTCCTCTTGGTGGTAAACCTAACAGCTTGATGAAAAGATCCAAAATCATGGAGAATTATAGGTATGAGAGACAACTTGAGAATGCACACAAGATGATCATTGAGTTGTAGGAAAAATGAAAGAAGTCACTTGTTATATGAAGAAAACTTATTGAGCAATTAAATGAAAGCCAAGATTAAATTAAGAAACTATCTAAAGGTATTATCTTTGAAGAATCTAAGGAAGCAATTGTAGATCTAATAGATAAGAACAAGATACTTACAAAAGAAGTGGAAAATCTTAAAAGAGAGCTTAAAAGTCAATCTTTCAAGATGTGTGAAGACATTAAAGGAAAAAGAATAGCTGAAAGTGCAAGGAAGATTGTTGAAGATGCTAAGAAGTTTGTTGAGGATTCTCTAAAGGCAAAAGATGATGAACTCTACAAACTAAGATATGAATATTCTTTGTATTGAAGTCAAATGCAAGATATAGTTGAAGAAAATTTGCAAATTGTAAGTGAAAATGAAAGGCTCGGAGAGGAGGATGAGAAATTGTAGAAGGAATTACAAATTGACAAAGAAGGAAATGAAAAGATGAAGTAGTACAATGGAAGTTTTCAGAATATTGATGAACAATTGAAGAGACAAAGAAGACAAAAAGACAACTGATCTTCATTACACTAGTCATGGAACATTTTAAATTAGTGAGTCATCTAAATCTAAACCTAAGAAGCCACAAGATCATAAGGTAGATCCAAGTAATTCTGGTAAGAGACCTAACAAGCCTATCTATTATAATTGTGGAAAGCTTGGTCAAACTATAAATGTGTGTAAGATAAAACCAATGAATAAACCTTATTCTTTTGATGGCTATTTCTATAATTATCATAAGTATGGTCATACTACATATGAGTGTAGATCTAGATCTAGCAGTAGATCTATTGGTGATAGATTTGATGGATATTATTATGAATGTAATAAATATGGACATAAATTTGAGGATTGTGGATCTAAAGTGTATGTTCCTTAGTCTCTAGTCAAACCGGTAATCCATCATGGAAGGGAAAGGAAATTTGATATCACATGTTCTAAATGTAGTAACTATCATCATCTAGCTATGAATTGAAGAATGAGAACTTCGAGAGGAAATGCTAGGCCTTGGAGGTCAACTAGTATGGAATTGTTTGTTTTCCATAGGATTGGTCAACTTGCAAGCTATTGTTAGTTTAGGAACCAACCACCCAACTGGTCAGAAGACAAGAAGGGAAAGAAAATTTTTGATGTTGATGAAGATGGTTGTAAGATGAAGAAGATTTAGAGGAAGATGAGAGAGAAATTGGAAGAGGTCAAGTCATGTGAGGAGAATTCATCATCTTCTAGTGTAGAGGTTTCATCTTCAAACTAAGTCTATGTTGGACTTAGAGGGAGAACTTAAAGGAAACTCATTCACCATTCCCATTGATTCAAAAGAGGTAATATCTATCTACATATTGAGATGTATATTGGTATTTTGGACAAGTATAATGAAGTGTTGAGGTCATATATATTTGTGTGATGATTTGATTAAGTTTTAACTATTGGAACTAGTCATATCCATTAGAAAAGCTCCAACCATTTATAAAGGCACTATTCAACCATTGAATTGTACTATGTTACTGTTATAAGTATAATGAGTATTTTATTGAGGATAAATAAGGTCAAAGTGAGTTCATTTGTCACTTTACTTTCTTACGAGCACTTGTGAAGTTTCTTAAGGTGATTTAAGATGATTCTTGTGATTTCCATACTGAAAATTGAGTAAGTGTTCATGAACCTCGAACCAATGAAGTGAGAAGTATTTTTATGATTTGTGATAAGATTTTATTGTACCCTTTGAATTGAATCAAGACAAGAACTATGGTGCCCTTATTTTAGCTGATATCACTAAAGATCCATCACCCATATTCAAGTTACATCCAATGAAGGAAAGAAAGAATAATAAGATGGGCACCCTATCTTCCATAGAACCTAGATTTGTATTGGTTTAGGACATTATTTCATACATTCATTGAAAAATTTATGAAATTGGAGCAGATGTTATTAACAGTGAATATGAAGGATTGTGTGAGAATGATGTGTTGGAGGATGAGAACAAGCATTTGAGGACATAGGGTTTTTCCTACATAGTTTATATACCTAATGTTTTTCATAAAGAATAGATTTGATATGTTTTGATCTGTGTGCATGATCAATTTATATGGTTTGATAGACCACAAAAGATCACGAAGGATATCATTCATGGAATTACTATATTTTGTGCTACTAGTGTGTCAACTACCTTAAGGACAGTGGCTACTAATTTAGTTACTTGGTTAAAAAAATATAAACCTCACTAATGAGTTATGAAAATAAATGATATAGAAAGAAAATGGTTATATTTTTATCTATGGTCATTACATATATAGTTTATCAAACAAGTCATCTGAATAGTGTACTGAGTGGAGCAATTCATGTTTCCTATAGAATGGTGAAGGAGGATGAGATATAGAATCTATGTGATATGTTGAGGAGTCCATTCATGGTAAATATGGACAAGATAAAGAAGGAAGAGAAACAATCATTCAAGTATGGAGCAATCTTGGTAAGTATCTTCTTCTATCTACAAAATCATTTCCCTAGTAGAGGTGAAGTTCAATGGGATACAAATAGACCGATGGTAGTACAGATAAGTGAATTCATAAAAAAATTAGGAAATAAATTTGATAATGTTATGTAGGATTACTTTAAGGATTTACAGATAAGAGTGCATAAAAGAGAAATAATCCCAACCGATATTATAGAGTAATATAAAGAACATGTATAGTTTCTTGTTGATATTGACACTTTTATAACATCTTGGGTCCCTACCATGGGTTATAAGATAGACAATGGTTGAGAGAGATTTCATGTAGTTTCACTACTATCTAAACCTATATATGCTATCATACCTAGGTTTGGATCATATGAAGAGGTTTTTCCTAATATTTAGATGGAAGTAAAGAAATTGGTGATACAGAGGAAGACAAGGAGAATAATTAAAATACTGTCAAACATTGTTTAAAATATAGAAGATAGCACTTATACTGAAGCTATTGATGTTGATGAACCAACACAAGATATTTCCACTACATGTGCAAAGGAAGAGGAGACAAAAGAAGTGGAGACACTTGTAGTAAAGAAGACTTACAAGAGGAAGAGAGTGAAATATGATGAGAAGAGTAAGGTAAGTAAGAAGAAAGACATAATAGAATATGATGAAGACAAGACTAAATGAGATAAGGATGTGAAAGAATTGAGAGAGAGTGGTAAGAAGAAATCCCCTACTATTGATTTCATTATCAAAGACATATTAGAGAATGGTAGACTAGGTGGTGTTAGAAGAAGATATGAAGTTTATAGTGATGAAGACAAGAAGAAGTTAGAAGAGGAAATTGTATGGAGCCTACACAAATTTTGTAGAACTCCAAGTGAAATATACCATGCCATACCTAAAGAACTGTTTAAATCAAATGATGGAAGATGGAGAAAAACATTAAAGATGGATAAAGAGATCATGTAGATAGAACTTATGCAAGTAAAACCTAACTTAAATCTTGAAGATTCAAACATAATGGTCAAAGTTTACAAACAAGATTTCAAGATAAAAAACAGAGCTGCAAGAATACTTGTAGGTGACACACAAAGGGTTCATGATGAAATTATGGAGATATTGAAGAAAAAGATGCAATAACAAAAGGAAGTAGAAAAAGAACAAAAGTAACAAGAAGGTACTAGTGAATAAAAAAATGTTGATGAGCTAGATATTGCACAAAAATTGATGACACATTTACTACTAAAGAGATAATAGGTGAAGGCATAACCGATATCCATAAGAAAGTAAATAAAATTGAAGGATAGGATGTTGGTCAAACCAGTGGATATGAAGTACTAATTGAAAATATTTCTATAGAAGAGGCTAAACCAAAGGTATAGGTAAATATTGAAGAATCGGTGATAGGGTAGAAAGATGAAAATATAAAAAAGGTTCAGGATATAGTCTCAGTGCAAAGGAGGTTGAGTTTGGGAGAGACAAGTGAAAAGAAGAAACTCAAATCAGTGACTAAAGATGAAGTGGAAGAAGAAGAAGAATATTATGAAGATATTTAGATGCCCATTGATATTACTAAATTGCACCTTAATGAATAACTTAAGTTTTTTGTAATGTTGATTCTTAAGGCACAAAGAGAAAAAGTTAAAGAGAAGAAGAATCCTAGAGTATTGAAGGTAGATAGAGATATTCTAGTAGGTCTAATTCAAGATGCAAATTATGACATAGATGAAATAGTGATTAATAAGATGGAAACATTAATTAAGGTCTTATCTAATCAAACATATTATAGTTAAACTGCAGTAATGAAGTTGGAAGAGTCTAAAGATAAGGAGGCACTTTTAGGACTAGTGGATGAAGCTAATATCACACTAAATGAGGTTGGTCAGTTGCTGACTAAACTGTCCAAACTTTTCAATTTCACCAAAGATTTAGAGTTGAGAAAAGAAGTACAAAAGGTTCTTGACAACTTAGTTGACAAGTTTGATCCCATCACAAGCTTTGTAGTAGAATACAATGTAAAAGTAAAAATGATCACACACGAGGTGACCAAGTTTCAGATAGAACAAGACAAGAGGGTCATAAAAATAATTAAATTATAATTATACTTATCCCCTATTATAGAGGTGATGTAGTAAAATGTGAAGAATGCAAAATCTCTAATTCGATTTCCAGACATGAGTACTTTGAATGCCTTGGAGGAGTTGGTGTCTGATCTACATAGGAAGATCATTGCGATGAATCATTTGAAGAAGTCATGGAAAATTTCATTGGAGATTGAAAATACAAACTTAAAACATGTATTTGATATAATGTGAACCTTTTTCATTATTGAAAAAAGGAGGAGAGTAAAACCAAGTGAAAATATGTGCATAAGATATATAGTGTCTATTAGCAATAAAAATACACAAACAAAACTAAGACTCTTAGAGGGGGGGTGAATCATTTTTGTGCCAAATATTAAACTTTAAATTCCTTTTAAGCTCATTACTTTAAACAAATTGAAAAAATAATTTAACCATAATAACATCACAAAATCATATCACCATAAGACAGATTTATTGTCGAGGAAAACACTGTTATGGGAAAAACTCCATAGGGGATGGAACCCAGTAATAATGCAATAAAGATATTGTGTCTCTATTAGGAGACATATCCCTATTAGGAGTTGATTATTACATTTATTATGAGTCCCTATTAAAGGGTAGACCATGCTAGGAGTCTTTCTAATCCTGTTAAAAGTTGATTCCAAGGATAGGCTCATTACCTGAGCACACTTCCCAAAGTGAAGGTTAAATCAACCTTCTAAAGTTTAAACCCACATTCTAGATCCACCATCCAAATAAATATATTAGAGTATACAATAACAGTACTGAACTGACTTACAACAACTAGCTTTTCCAAAATAGTTCCAATGAAGTTCTTAATGAATAACCTCTTCTCTACATCTAGTAGACCTTCCAAAAATAATTTTGTGACCTCTTATCAACCATCACACACAATTATTCTAAGGAATGAGTTTCCTTTATACAAGCTACAACAAGAAATTGGGTCGTCATGTTAGTAGTTTCCCAATGAAAAAATAAATACATAAACCCTTACTAAGATACACATTGTATTTCAAACAAATATATAAAAAAATACAAATCATCAAATGTGTGCCAAGATTTGAAATCCATGCTAGGAACCTTTTGAACATGTTATCTCCTCTAGTCAGCCCCAAATAGGTCTTTGCAAGACCATAGGATCATTTGATGCCACTTAGATCTCGACGACCGAAGAATCTAACAACATGTTCTACAATGTGTCTTATATTAAGCCTCAATCTCACATACCATAATCCATGGTCACATCTAATTTATCCTAAAAACTCAAAGACCATATCTATCATAATCTTCTATTACTACACTGTGACTAGTCTTCACCAAAATAGTCATAACTCAAGTAAAAGAATAGATAATCATTAGAAACTTTAGAAATAAAGTATAAACACATCCTTCATCAGAAATATAAGCTCTCATATCCTAGAATTATGTACAATGTTCATACCACACTATCATAACTTCTTACTCTTTTTATAACTAACCTATCTATGATTTTTGATTAAACCAATTGAAACATATGTTGACATCAATGAAAAACCATTAATGTCAACACCTTAAACAAAAAAAATTCCAACAATCTCCCTTTGGCATTGATGGAAACATATGGGAAAAACCATCAACCCAAAATATCTTCTCTATGACCTCTTTAATGGTCCCCCTAACATAGTAAGGGTTTTTCATTTGTAACACTCCCCCTATGACATTAATGGAAAAGGGTGCTAAGTTTCTTCTTTTTCTTCATCTCTGCACATCCCACCTCTGCAAGGTGTATATTTTTTTAAATATTCATGCCTAAAATAAATGAGATGTTTGATCATCCAAGTGTTCTCTATTATGTTCTGTAATCACTCCCCTTAAGGAGTACATCCAAAAATTGAGTCCAGAGAATGATATAGCTTTGATAACTACTGGACTGATGCATTATTGCATCATTTATTTCATACAAGGATGGTTTTTCACCCCAAGCATACCTCTGAGATATTAAAAGGTATGTTTTGGTAAGGGTTTCATGAACATATCTACTATTTTCTCCTTTTTACTAATGTACTCCAATATGACTTCCTTTTCTACAACATTGTCTCTCAAAAAGTAGTATTTGATTGAAATATGTTTAGTCTTTGAATGAATACCATGATTCCTTGACATGTTCAATGTTATTGTATTATCATAATGAATTACAATAGGATCTTCAAATTTTACCCCTATATGCTTCAACATTTGCTTCATCCACACAATCCTTGTACAATTTATGGAAGTAGCCACATACTCTGACTCAGTAGTAGATTGAGCTATACAATCCTTTTTTTTTTCTCAACCAAGAGACCAACCTTTTCCCAAGGAAAAAATCTCCACCACTAGTGTTCTTCTTGTCATCTACACTTCCTACCCAATTTGCATCAATATAAGAACACAATGTGAAATCATTAGATTTATCATACCATAAACCATAATGTCATGCCCAAAATTCAACAGGCAAACCACACCAATTTTTTTTCTTTAAAATGTTAATTCAAGTTTAAGGTTTAACATTAACAAAACGGTAGATAACTTGGAGAGGTTGAGTATTCATTTGATTGAGGGAAGTTATGGAGAGAGGTTATTGAAACCTGCCAACATCCCTCACATGATATATGCCAATTATAAACCTAGGGTTAACTATCTAAATTGAATCTTATCACTATTCATTTAAATGACTATTCCTTTAATCATGACTCCATTATTATGACTTAATAATTTAAATATTTTCCTTCTAAGCTAGGTTCTAATTCAGGTTAAAATTATTTAGTTTACACGATAAATAAAACTACTATACAGATAATGTTAATTTGAAATAATTATTAAAATTTAACCTAAATTTAATATAATCTCTATAACATAATTTCATTAATGATTTTAATTGAAATTATTCACTGAAGCTCTCCACTCATGAATTTTTATTAATTAAAATTCTCATAATAAAATGCTTCCTTACATCCTCATTTCCATATTTGAATTATATATTTAAAACTCCCCAAAAGAAATAATCATTTTATTATAGCCCAAGGGTAATTTAACTTACTGGAAAATTAATAAAATACATAAAGAAAAATATATCTCTTTAATAAACAAGTTCTCTCTAAATAAACATAATGGAAAGTTAAATTCCATTTTCCCACTAAAGTGATAAACTTTACCTTTCACAAAAGAATATATAAAATCTACACAAAGTAAAAGAATGATAAATTATCCCAAAAGAAATGAGGGGGAAAGGGAAAGTTCAAATTTTGGGTTGACTATTCCTTGCCCTAACCCTAATTTTGAAATTAGGGTTAGGGTAAATTTTGTCAATACCCAAAAAGTCTCCCTAACTTCCCATCTCTTTCTTTTTCTCTTCCTCTCCCAACCCTACATGGGAAACCTCTATTCTTTTTGTAGGTGTAAGAAAAGCTTGACATGGTGGAAGACTAATCAGTCTATATATTTAAGAATGTATATACATATATACTAAATGTATATATGTATATACATGCTTAAATACATAAGAAAACATGGATAAGGGTTTTCAACAAGATTGTTGCTGCAAGTTTGTGTTGGAGATTTGCCAGCAGGCCAGTACTGATTGTATGTTTGTCATTGATGAAAACATATGGTAAGTAGCATGCATGGAAGAATTATGTAGTAATATTTAAGTATATGTAGCATGGACATGATATCAAAATGATATCATGGGCGCAGAGGTTAACTGTTAGTACAAGCAGTTATATAGCAGAGTGTGTCAGCAGTGTTTCTGACAGAGTAAGAGGTAGTGTTATGTGTATGGTTGTCTGTACAATTTTCATGGAGCCTTGTGCACTTGTATATATGTTGAATATATGTTAGGTATGTTACATTCATAGATGCAGAGTCTAACGATCAGTAGAAGTAAAGTTATGCAGTCACTATTCACCAGTAGTAGTTCCCTATGTTTGTTCAGGAGAGCCAACAAAGATTATATTGGTTCTAGAGTTTCACATATCATTTTAGTATGTGCCCTTGGATTTAATCTTGGAGAAGTGTTAGTGATGTTTAGTTAAGAGTGCATCAAGTAATTCAGCTTGAGGAGAAAGATATAGTTATTTTGGTAGAGCTGATAGTGTGTAGCGTGTGTCTACAATTATCTTATTGGACAGGTCCCAAAATGTGTTGCGTGCTTAGTAGAGCCAACTAATTTATTATTGGAGTTTGTTATGACTTCTATAATATGATTTCAAGGTGTTTCTAACAAGCTGACTTGATTATATCATTTAGAGGAAAGATATCTATAGGCAGTCATTTGTGATTTCTTGAGTGTGTTCATAGTTGATCAAGAAGAGTAGAGCAGAGTGTGCGAAGTGTTGAGCCATCATAAAAAGGTATATGTGACCAAGTAAAGTGTTTGTGATATACATTGGAACTGATATAGATAGAAGGTCTAAGTGCAGTTCACCAAGATCCAGATATAGTGTGTATCTATTATTCAGAAGGTTGTAGCCTTCGCCCCTTTGAGTAGTGTCCTCTTGGATAGTGTGTCCTCTCTCCTAATAGGGACTATTGTAAAAGAATCCTAATAGGGTCCAACCCTTGACTAGGTCTACTATACTAAATATATTGTAAAGAAACTCCTAATAGGGTTAAGGATATTCTAACAAGGATCATAATATACTAGTGCAGAATATTAGTGGGTGTCAATTCCCACTAGGGTTTTCACCTATTTGGGTTTCCCCGTAACCATAATATTGGTGTTGTGTTCAAGTATTCTTTCATTATTTTTATGCTTTATGTTTAAGTATACTTAATTGGAAAAATAATTGAAACTTGTAGATAACTAATTCACCCCCCCCCCCTCTCAGTTATCTCTTGGGACTATTCCTAAAAATTGGTATCAGAGCCAAGTGCCTCAAAGAAAAATTTTAATAGCTTGAGGTTGATCAAATGGCATTCTTCAGAAAAGAAAGTCCTAATTTTGATCAAGAGAATTATCTTGATTGGAAGAACAAGATGGTGACTTATTTGCAGTGCGTTGCTTTTGAAGTTTTTGATGTAACTATCAAAGCAGTCAAGATTCCTACTTTATAAGACCTTGCAAAGGATGATGCTACTGATAAGAAAAAGGAATTATTTCATCAAAATGAAATAGCCAAAGAATCCCTTATCAGTGCCCTATCTAATAGTGATTTTTCAAAAATAAAGAAGGTAGATACAGCCCACAAAATATGGAAGTACCTAGAAGACATATTTGAAGGAGAAAAACAAGCAAAGGATGTGTGCAAAAAGACATGGAAGAAAAGATACAATGCATTAGAGATGCTACCTAAAGAAAACATCAGAGCTTACAATCAAAGGATCAATGAAGCAGTTGTTGGAATCAAGGACAATGGTGGAGAGATCTTAGAAGAAGACATCATGGACAAATTGATGACTAATCTCACTCCTGAATATGAAAACAAGATCAACATCCTTGATGAGACCATGTAGCTTACATAAAATTTCAAGAGAGAGATCTTGATCAGAAAAATATCAACATTTGAGATTTCAAGATTGAAGATAGAACCTAAAAGTGAGACAGCCTTCAAAGCAACAGTTCATGGTAAGAAATCTGCAAACACTCCTGGTAATTTTGATGATGATGATGAAGAGAAAACACTAGATGATTTTATTGCTATGATTGCCAAAAGAGAAAAGAAAAGAAAAGAAAAGGAAAATATGAAGGTCAATTTCCATTTAAATGCTTTTCATGTAATAAGATTGGTCACTTTGCATATAAATGTCCCTTAAGAGCTAGAAAGTTCAAAAATGAGTACAAGCCTAAATTCTCTAAAGAATGTTACTATGCTAGAGATGGAGTTTCATATGATGATTTAGCTGAACAAGAAATTAGATTTATTGCTAGCATAGAGAAAATGAACAATAAGATAGATCATGAAGATGAGAAAGAGAAACAAGAGCTAGCATTGATTTCACAAGCTGATATAAGGACAAACTGGATTATAGATAGTGGATGTTCACATCACATGATAGGTGATAAAGGCAGATTTGTTCATCTAGACAAATACAATGGTGGAATGGCTAGATTTGGAGATAACACTCCTAAACCCATCATTGGTAGAGGAGCCATCACCTTGGATGGAAAGAATAGTACTGATGGTGTTCTTTATGTTGACGGTTTGAAACATAACCTTCTTAGTGTTGGGGAGTTACTTGGAAAAGGTTATCAGTTGGAGTTCAAAGATGACAAATGCATCATTAAAAATAAGGATGTTGTTATGATTGCATCAAGCTCAAAGACTAAAGGTAATGTTTTCCAACTCAATTCAGAAGCAAGTTGCTTTGTTGCTAAAGTTGATGACTGTTGGTTGTGGCATAAAAGACTATGTCATATCAATTTTGATAAAATAGTAAAGATAAGGAATGTAAAGGAAGTTAGAGATCTACCTAGCATAGAAAAGCAAGTTGATACTATATGCAGGGAATGTGTGATGGGAAAGCATGTGATAAACTCATTCAGGAGAAAGCACAATTCAACAAAGAACAAGTTGGATCTGATTCATACAGACCTATGTGGTCCAACTCAAACAAGATCATACTATGGTGAAAGGTATTTCATTTTGTTTGTTGATGATTATACTAGGATGATGTGGGTTGCGTTCTTGAAACATAAGTCAGAAGCATTTGAGAAGTTCAAAATATTCAAAGCTAAGGTTGAAAATGAATCTGGACTAAAGATAAAATGTTTGAGATCAAATAGAGGAGAATTCACCTCTAATAGATTCTATGAGTACTATGAAGACCATGGCATAAAGAGATAGTTGAGTGCACCTAAAACCCCTCCGTAGAATGGAATTGCAGAAAGAAGGAATAGGATCATCCTTGATACAGTGTGCACCATCATGATTAAAAGAAAAGTTGCACACACCTATTGGAGAGATGCGGTCAATACAACAGTGTACACCATCAATATAAATCAATTGAGGCCTAGCGCTAACAAAAAACCATATGAGCTATGGTTTGGTAATGTTCCCATAGTAAAATACTTTAGAATCTTTGGAAGCAAGTGCTACATCAAGAGGGATGAAGCAATAGGTAAGTTTGATGCAAGAAGTGATGAAGGTATTTTCCTTGGTTACTCTACCAAAAGTAAAGCTTATAGATGTTTCAATTTAAGATTGAAAAAGATCATTGAAAGTGCTCATGTTAAGATTGATGAAAAGTTTATGGTTCAAGAAAGATATCATGATTACTCACCCATGATTGAAGAAGAACCTAGACCGTCCACTATTGAAATAGTTATTAAAGAAATGTTTGACAGTATTGATGTATTATTCAATGACCCTGAGACAAGTGAAGAAGAAACTCCTAAGGTTGATGAGTCAGCATCACCTAAAGCTCCAAAGTTTACATCTAGAAACCATTCCAAGAAAGACATCATTGGAGATCAGAGTGGCAAAGTTTTAACAAGATCACAAGCAAAGAACTCAGCTAGCAGTGAAGCAGTATGTTTACTATCTCAGATTGAACCTTCAAGTGTTGAAGATGCTTGTAATGATTCAGATTGGCATGATGCTATGAAATAAGAACTTGATTAGATTATTAAGAATGAAACTTGGGAACTGGTCCCAAGACCTAGTGATAAGAATGTGATTGGAACAAAGTGGATATTCAAAAACAAGATGAATGAAGATGGTATACTAGTAAGAAATAAAGCAAGGTTAGTATGTAAAGGATACACACAAAGACAAGGTATTGATTATTCAGACAAATTTGCACTTGTGAGTAGATTAGAAGCTATTAAGTTGTTTCTAGCTTATGCTACAGTCAAAAAACTTCAAATTTTATCAGATGGATGTCAAGTCAGCATTCTTGAATGGAGATTTGAAAGAAGAAGTATACATTGAGTAGCTAGAAGGATTCACCTTATCAGACAAACTTGATATGGTATGTAGATTGAAGAAGGCCCTCTATGGAATTAAGCAAGCCCCTAGAGCATGGTATGAGAGACTAGATGGATATCTAACAAAGAGTGGATTCAAGAAAGGAGCAGCAGACTATAATCTATTTGTAAGAGAGATATCTGAAGGCCTACTACTTGTAGCTATATTTTTTGATGACATTATATTTGGAGGTAATGAAAAACTTAGTGCTAAATTTTCTAAGGAGATGCAAAATGAATTTGAGATGAGTATGATTGGACCTATCAAATACTTTTTGGGATTGAATGTGCAGCAATA